>JAODXP020000033.1:12207477-12250609 GCA_027497455.2 Sardinella longiceps | reverse complement strand
GGCCTTTAGCTTTGTATTTGAGACAGTTAAGAGAGGTCTGGTGTGATCAGGACTACAAGTATATTGCAACATCATGAAAAGTTGGAACGTTTGAAGACATTTGATGCATTTGTGCAGGCAGGAGAAGACTGCTTGATAGCTGTAGCTTCCAGGGTCATCAAGCTGTGGAAAGTTGCTATCTGTACAATTACTAAGTTTTCAATGCTTCATTTTAAATGTTGGAACCATCAATATGTTATCAACGAAGTTTGCCTGGTAAATATATACAACACCAAGTTTCCACTGGGCTTTGCTTCACTGTGAAGTGCATTATTGCTAATTGGTAAAGCTAAGCAGCTGAATCCTGGTTTATGTATTTACCAATAGCACGACTCATTTTCTTCAAATTATTTTTATGATCACATTGGACTTACAGCCACATCAGCATGTTACACGTCTTTTGTGATCAGAGCCTTATAACTAATGAAACCTTAAAGGAAGCTGGGGCAGAGTCAGGTGCACACTTGTAATTACAGGCAGGGGAAATATGATGCACAGTAGTTGATTATTTTTGGGGCACATTGTTAACAATTTCATCAAGAGAACAGAGAACTGTTAAGATGAACTCAGGACAAACAAAAATAGGGTCCTGCTTCCTCAGCCTGTCTTTCCTCATGTCCAGACACTTGTAACCATAAGAACAGTGGGATTTAAGGGTCCAAATGTGTCAAAAGGCAATTTTGCAATACTATAATTGCTAAAGCTTTTTTTTTCATCTGGAAACATAATTTATTGTCAAGTGATGCAAAAAAATCCTAAGTGCTCAGGAATTCATGAAAAGGTATACTGAAGGTGCTCTTTGGTTTTACAAAAGATCGAAAAAAGAAAAGATCCGAGGTACTTTTCATGCGTGAAAGCCTTTATTCACATGGCTATTTCATAGAAAAGGTTAAAACCAATGTGAGCAACAACCCACGCATATCGGCACAGAACCCTGAAGAAGGCTGTCTGTGCCGCTACACGTGGGTTGTTCCTCACATTGGTTTTAAACTTTTCTATATGAAAAAGCCATGTAAATAAATGCTTTTTATATTTTTCACACTTGATTTATTGTCAGTATAAACACTGGTATTGGTGTGTTTCACAGCATATAATTCATTACATTCTGTTAGTCAGCAGCTCAGTGAAATTACACTTTGAATGCAGAGACCAAATTTCCCTAACTGGATGAATACAGTTCTTAGTAATATGCATAGTAATGGAAACTGAAAATGAAAGTGGAAACTTACTCTTTCTTTTCTTTGGCTGAGGGGGATGACATTGGTTAATAGAAGAGGGTCCTGCTTGAGCTTCCACACGTTCCTCATCCTGTTTTATCTCTCCTCCAGACACTAGTAGCCATAATGACATTAAGACATAGATGACATATTGCCAAATATAGCAACAGTAGGTAATTCTGTGACATGCTGCACAGTAATAAAAAGTATAAACGATAGTGAAACTTACCGTTTGTTTTGGTTGGTGTCTTTTCCAGAGAGAGAGGACGTGGGTTATGAGAAGAGGTTCCTGCTTGGGCTTCTGCCCAGTTCTCAGTCCATCTTATCTCACATCCAGACACTAGTAACCATAACGACAGTAGGAGGTATGAGTCCAAATGTGTCAAAAAATATGGGCAGTTCTGTAATACTGTAAAGCTTACTATTAGTTATTAAAGATGTTTAAGTTAACTTAGAGCAACTTTCAATTCTTAAATTGCTAAGAAAGCCAAAAAACACAGCAGTGTCTCAAGTTCCAATGGTTGTCTTTGGAGTTAGAGCTGAAAATGTGTTGTGTAGTTTTCTGGGCGACTGGTCATTAAATGCTATTGGTTTGTTTCCGTTTGTGGGCGGGTCTGAGGCAAAAGACAATTGAAGCAATCCGACCAATCAGAACGTTAAGTAATTGCGACTTCTAAAAAAACATTTGTCTGGTTAATGACTGAGATTCATAACAACAGTGAACGGTCATCTGGAGTAGATGGTACGGACGGACTAATAACTCTAAACCTTCCCTAAACCTGAACCAGGAAACAGGACATACTGCCAATGGATCGAACAGCATGTCCTATCCCAACAAAAGTCATTAAACAATTACAAGATATTTAGTTTCTTTCTGGTGTATTTAGTGTGTTTCTGTGCTTAAAAGATAGCTCCAGAGTAAGTTTAAGCATAGCCCTATTGCACAAGCCTTTTAACAGCAACAGATTTTGCATGGAATGAACAAATTTCGAACAGCATAAACTGAAAGCGAAGCACTAAGCCTGAACCTGGAAACAGGTCATACTGCCAATGGATTGGATATGGATCCAATGGTCATTTTTGGGCCAGGGCTGTCATAATTTACTCATTTTATATTGAATAAAAATCATTGTTGGGCCACCATGGCCAAAAATGCCCGGGCCATTTTTTGGTCCCAGTCCGGCCCTGAGTATAAACACTGGTATTGTTGTGTTTCACAGCATATAATTCATTACATTCTGTTAGTCATTAGCTCAGTGAAATTACACTTTGAATACAGAGACCAAATTTCCCTAACTGGATGAATACAGTTCTTAGCAATATGCATAGTAATGGAAACTCAAAATGATAGTGGAAACTTACTCTTTCTTTTCTTTGGCTGAGGGGGATGACATTGGTTAATAGAAGAGGGTCCTGCTTGAGCTTCCACACGTTCCCCATCCTGTTTTATCTCTCCTCCAGAAACTAGCAGCCATAATGACATTAAGACACAATTGAAGCAATCCGACCAATCAGAACGTTAAGTAATTGCGACTTCTAAAAAAACATTTGTCGGGTTAATGACTGAGATTCATAACAACAGTGAACGGTCATCTGGAGTAGATGGTACGGACGGACTTATAACTCTAAACCTTTCCTAAACCTGAACCAGGAAACAGGACATACTGCCAATGGATTGAACAGCATGTCATATCCCAACAAAAGTCATTAAACAATTCCAAGATATTTACAGTAGTTTCTTTCTGGTGCATTTAGTGTGTTTCTGTGCTTAAAAGATAGCTCCAGAGTAAGTTTAAGCATAGCCCTATTGCACAAGCCTTTTAACAGCAACAGATTTTGCATGGAATGAAAGAATTTCGAACAGCATAAACTGAAAGTGAAGCACTTTACATTCAATAGTGCCACAGATCTTACTTTTGGTTTTGAACAATGAGTTTCCATTGATTCAGTGTAAAGTAAAACAAATTCTTTGGATAATTGGAAAAATAAAGTCTTGAAAATATTACATGAACAAACAGTAAAAATATGTACTTTTGAACTTACGAGAGGGCTGTGTTTTCTTCACGTTTGCAGGATATTTTCCATTGTGTCCTTTTTGAAGTTCTATATAGACAATATGAGGTCAATTCATTTAAAAATGTGATATATGATACTCTTACTATATGAATCATCATGAAAGATCCTCTTAAATGGTTGGGGAATCTCCGATGCAAATAAAAAGTGGAAATATGGTTAAGGAATTGGTGTTAGGGATGCACCGATACCACTTTTTTAAAAACTGATACGAGTATGAGTACTTTTGCATTTGAGGAGTTTGGTTAAATAACGCTATAAAAAGCCATTCTATGTCACTTTCAGAAATCATTTTATTACTCTTTATTTTTCAGATGTATGAGTGTAACTACTTTAGGGATACTTTTATTTGATTTATTATCACAAAATAAAATCAACTTAATTGAAATTTGGTCAATAATTTCTGAAATACGCAAATTAAAGGCAGGATTTTTGAGCACTTTGTAACCAAACTCTTCATTTGTACTTGCCAATACCGAGTACCGATACCGATATTTCTGAGATTGGGTTTCCATGAAAGTGTGAAGCAGAAATTGGGCCAAATATTGTGCAAATGTGTGGAGATATTATCCTCCTTGTAGAATTTTGTAAATTGAGTGGAAATTAACTCATTTAATATAAATATATACATTTGTTAAAGTCTGAAAACAATCACAGAAAACTGTTACAAAAAAGCCTTCATCACATTGATAAGAAAATATAATGCGCAGTATACAGTTACCTACTGTAGGCCTAGTTAGTAAAAGCTACATTTTTACAGCAAGCTAATATTTACAGCAAGTTATTTTTTAATATGTATATTTTTAAGCCTATCCCTTTAAGATCTTACAGCTTTTGAATAACACAAACTACCGTTGTCATCAAACTACCCAAATTCCAAATTTTCATAGTGGGCTACAGATTTGAATTTGTACTGTGGATTATTTATTTTGATACCACCTGAAACCCCATCTCATGCTTTTTTTCAAATTTGTTTTGTCACATAGATGGAGATGGATAGGGGACATAGATGACATATTGCCAAATATAGCAACAGTAGGTAATTCTGTGACATGCTGCACAGTAATAAAAAGTATAAACGATAGTGAAACTTACCGTTTGTTTTGGTTGGTGTCTTTTCCAGAGAGAGGACGTGGGTTATGAGAAGAGGTTCCTGCTTGAGCTTTTGCCCCGTTCTCAGTCTGTCTTATCTCACATCCAGACACTAGTAACCATAACGACAGTAGGAGGTATGAGTCCAAATGTGTCAAAAAATATGGGCAGTTCTGTAATACTGTAAAGCTTACTATTAGTTATTAAAGATGTTTAAGTTAACTTAGAGCAACTTTCTATTCTTAAATTGCTAAGAAAGCCAAAAAAAAAACACAGCAGTGTCTCAAGTTCCAATGGTTGTCTTTGGAGTTAGAGCTGAAAATGTGTTGTGTAGTTTTCTGGGCGACTGGTCATTAAATGCTATTGGTTTGTTTCCGTTTGTGGGCGGGTCTGAGGCAAAAGACAATTGAAGCAATCCGACCAATCAGAACGTTAAGTAATTGCGACTTCTAAAAAAACATTTGTCGGGTTAATGACTGAGATTCATAACAACAGTGAACTGTCATCTGGAGTAGATGGTACGGATGGACTAATAACTCTAAACCTTCCCTTAACCTGAACCAGGAAACAGGACATACTGCCAATGGATCGAACAGCATGTCATACCCCAACAAAAGTCATTAAACAATTACAAGATATTTAGTTTCTTTCTGGTGTATTTAGTGCGTTTCTGTGCTTAAAAGATAGCTCCAGAGTAAGTTTAAGCATAGCCCTATTGCACAAGCCTTTTAACAGCAACAGATTTTGCATGGAATGAAAGAATTTCGAACAGCATAAACTGAAAGTGAAGCACTTTACATTCAATAGTGCCACAGATCTTACTTTTGGTTTTGAACAATGAGTTTCCATTGATTCAGTGTAAAGTAAAACAAATTGTTTGGATAATTGGAAAAATAAAGTCTTGAAAATATTACATGAACAAACAGTAAAAATATGTACTTTTGAACTTACGAGAGGGCTGTGTTTTCTTCACGTTTGCAGGATATTTTCCATTGTGTGCTTTTTGAAGTTCTATACAGACAATATGAGGTCAATTCATTTAAAAATGTGATATATGATACTCTTACTATATGAATCATCATGAAAGATCCTCTTAAATGGTTGGGGAATCTCCGATGCAAATAGAAGGTGGAAATAAGGAATTGGTGTTAGGGATGCACCGATACCACTTTTTTTAAAAACTGATACGAGTATGAGTACTTTTGCATTTGAGGAGTTTGGTTCCATAACGCTATAAAAAGCCATTCTATGTCACTTTCAGAAATCATTTTATTACTCTTTATTTTTCAGATGTATGAGTGTAACTACTTTAGGGATACTTTTATTTGATTTATTATCACAAAATAAAATCAACTTAATTGAAATTTGGTCAATAATTTCTGAAATACGCAAATTAAAGGCAGGATTTTTGAGCACTTTGTAACCAAACTCTTCATTTGTACTTGCCGATACCGAGTACCGATACCGATATTTCTGAGATTGGGTTTCCATGAAAGTGTGAAGCAGAAATTGGGCCAAATATTGTGCAAATGTGTGGAGATATTATCCTCCTTGTAGAATTTTGTAAATTGAGTGGAAATTAACTCATTTAATATAAATATATACATTTGTTAAAGTCTGAAAACAATCACAGAAAACTGTTACAAAAAAGCCTTCATCACATTGATAAGAAAATATAATGCGCAGTATACAGTTACCTACTGTAGGCCTAGTTAGTAAAAGCTACATTTTTACAGCAAGCTAATATTTACAGCAAGTTATTTTTTAATATGTATATTTTTAAGCCTATCCCTTTAAGATCTTACAGCTTTTGAATAACACAAACTACCATTGTCATCAAACTACCCAAATTCCAAATTTTCATAGTGGGCTACAGATTTGAATTTGTACTGTGGATTATTTATTTTGATACCACCTGAAACCCCATCTCATGCTTTTTTCAAATTTGTTTTGTCACATAGATGGAGATGGATAGGGGACATAGATGACATATTGCCAAATATAGCAACAGTAGGTAATTCTGTGACATGCTGCACAGTAATAAAAAGTATAAACGATAGTGAAACTTACCGTTTGTTTTGGTTGGTGTCTTTTCCAGAGAGAGAGGACGTGGGTTATGAGAAGAGGTTCCTGCTTGAGCTTTTGCCCCGTTCTCAGTCTGTCTTATCTCACATCCAGACACTAGTAACCATAACGACAGTAGGAGGTATGAGTCCAAATGTGTCAAAAAATATGGGCAGTTCTGTAATACTGTAAAGCTTACTATTAGTTATTAAAGATGTTTAAGTTAACTTAGAGCAACTTTCTATTCTTAAATTGCTAAGAAAGCCAAAAAAAAAACACAGCAGTGTCTCAAGTTCCAATGGTTGTCTTTGGAGTTAGAGCTGAAAATGTGTTGTGTAGTTTTCTGGGCGACTGGTCATTAAATGCTATTGGTTTGTTTCCGTTTGTGGGCGGGTCTGAGGCAAAAGACAATTGAAGCAATCAGACCAATCAGAACGTTAAGTAATTGCGACTTCTAAAAAACATTTGTCGGGTTAATGACTGAGATTCATAACAACAGTGAACTGTCATCTGGAGTAGATGGTACGGATGGACTAATAACTCTAAACCTTCCCTTAACCTGAACCAGGAAACAGGACATACTGCCAATGGATCGAACAGCATGTCATACCCCAACAAAAGTCATTAAACAATTACAAGATATTTAGTTTCTTTCTGGTGTATTTAGTGCGTTTCTGTGCTTAAAAGATAGCTCCAGAGTAAGTTTAAGCATAGCCCTATTGCACAAGCCTTTTAACAGCAACAGATTTTGCATGGAATGAAAGAATTTCGAACAGCATAAACTGAAAGTGAAGCACTTTACATTCAATAGTGCCACAGATCTTACTTTTGGTTTTGAACAATGAGTTTCCATTGATTCAGTGTAAAGTAAAACAAATTGTTTGGATAATTGGAAAAATAAAGTCTTGAAAATATTACATGAACAAACAGTAAAAATATGTACTTTTGAACTTACGAGAGGGCTGTGTTTTCTTCACGTTTGCAGGATATTTTCCATTGTGTGCTTTTTGAAGTTCTATACAGACAATATGAGGTCAATTCATTGAAAAATGTGATATATGATACTCTTACTATATGAATCATCATGAAAGATCCTCTTAAATGGTTGGGGAATCTCCGATGCAAATAGAAGGTGGAAATAAGGAATTGGTGTTAGGGATGCACCGATACCACTTTTTTAAAAACTGATACGAGTATGAGTACTTTTGCATTTGAGGAGTTTGGTTCCATAACGCTATAAAAAGCCATTCTATGTCACTTTCAGAAATCATTTTATTACTCTTTATTTTTCAGATGTATGAGTGTAACTATTTTAGGGATACTTTTATTTGATTTATTATCACAAAATAAAATCAACTTAATTGAAATTTGGTCAATAATTTCTGAAATACGCAAATTAAAGGCAGGATTTTTGAGCACTTTGTAACCAAACTCTTCATTTGTACTTGCCGATACCGAGTACCGATACCGATATTTCTGAGATTGGGTTTCCATGAAAGTGTGAAGCAGAAATTGGGCCAAATATTGTGCAAATGTGTGGAGATATTATCCTCCTTGTAGAATTTTGTAAATTGAGTGGAAATTAACTCATTTAATATAAATATAGAAATGTGTTAAATTCTGAAAACAATCACAGAAAACTGTTACAAAAAAGCCTTCATCACATTGATAAGAAAATATAATGCGCAGTATACAGTTACCTACTGTAGGCCTAGTTAGTTAAAGCTAAATTTTTACAGCAAGCTAATATTTACAGCAAGTTATTTTTTAATATATATATTTTTAAGCCTATCCCTTTAAGATCTTACAGCTTTTGAATAACACAAACTACCATTTCCATTAAACTACCCAAATTCCAAATTTTCATAGTGGGCTACAGATTTGAATTTGTACTGTGGGTTATTTATTTTGATACCACCTGAAACCTCAGTTCATGCTCTTTTCAAATTTGTTTTGTCACATACAGTACAGACCAAAAGTTTGGACACACCCCCTCATTCAATACGATTCATTTATTTCCAGGACAATTTATATTGTAGATTCTCACTAAAGGCATCAAAATTATGAATGAACACATATGAAATTATGTACTTAACAAAAAAAGTGAGATTATGACAAACTTTTGGACCTGAACCCGATCAAGATGGTTTGGGTTGAGCTGGACCGCAGAGTGAAGGCAAAAGAGCCAACAAGCTCTTAGCATCTCTGGGAATGAATAACTCTTCAAGACAGTTGGAAAACCATTTCAGGTGACTACCTCTTGAAGCTCATCCAAAAAATAAAAAGAGGACAAAGCACTTATCAAAACAAAAAAAGGATACTTCGATGAAACAAGCATATAAAACATGTTTTCAGTTATCTCACACTTTTTTTATTAAGTACATAATGCCACGTGTTCATTCATAACTTTGTTTATTTTGTAGATTGTCACAGAAGGCAACAGTCATGAAAATAAAGTAAATAATTTAATGGGAAAGTGTGTCCAAACTTTTGGTCTGTACTGTAGATGGAGATGGATAGAGGACATAGATGACAAATTGCCAAATATAGCAACAGTAGGTAATTCTGTGACATGCTGCACAGTAATAAAAAGTATAAACGATAGTGAAACTTACCATTTATTTTGGTTGGTTTCTTTTCCAGAGAGAGAGGACGAGGAGAAGAGGTTCCTGCTTGAGCTTCTGCCCCGTTCTCAGTCCGTATTATCCCACATCCAGACACTAGTAACCATAACGACAGTAGGAGGTATGAGTCCAAATGTGTCAAAAAATATGGGCAGTTCTGTAATACTGTAAAGCTTACTATTAGTTATTAAAGATGCTTAAGTTAACTTAGAGCAACTTTCTATTCTTAAATTGCTAAGAAAGCCAAAAAAACACAGCAGTGTCTCAAGTTCCAATGGTTGTCTTTGGAGTTAGAGCTGAAAATTTGTTGTGTAGTTTTCTGGGCGACTGGTCATTAAATGCTATTGGTTCATTTCCGTTTGGGGGTGGGTCTGAGGCAAAAGACAATTGAAGCAATCCGACCAATCAGAACGTTAAGTAATTGCGACTTCTAAAAAAACATTCGTCGGGCTAATGACTGAGATTCATAACAACAGTGAACTGTCATCTGGAGTAGATGGTACAGACGGACTAATAACTCTAAACCTTCCCTAAACCTGAACCAGGAAACAGGACATACTGCCAATGGATCAAACAACATGTCATATCCCAACAAAAGTCATTAAACAATTACAAGATATTTAGTTTCTTTCTGGTGTATTTAGTGTGTTTCTGTGCTTAAAAGATAACTCCAGAGTAAGTTTAAGCATAGCCCTGTTGCACAAGCCTTTTAACAGCAACAAATTTTGCATGGAATGAAAGAATTTCGAACAGCATAAACTGAAAGCGAAGCACTTTACATTGAGTCAATGGTACCACAGATCTTACTTTTGGTTTTGAACAATGAGTTTCCATTGATTCAGTGTAAAGTGCTTGTTGGCTTATGCGTTCTTATCTCCCTTCAGAACGCCATTCTCTTCTCTGATTGGCTGCTAGGTGACCATTATTTCCAGATAACTGGCTACTTTGGAAGTAGTTCCAAAAATAACTCATCTAATAACTGATTATTGTTCCATATAAATGCCTTTCAGAATGGTAACTATAACAACAATAAGCAACCTTGTAGATCTACTTTCAACTGAAAGTAGTACCCAAACCAAACAGGTTAGCTTCTTTTAAATTTGAGTTGCATATTTCTTTTACGTTTTATACACTTCTTCAAATATACGACAGATAGATAGATACGGGAGATAAGCGGGATAACGACCTCCGAGGTAACCAGTTATTCATTGATAATTGGCTTGGCGGAATAACTTCGTCTCCGCGCTGTGCGTGGCGCCGGAGTTCTAGATTCCACCTCGCCAATTATCAATGAATAACTGGCCACCTCGTCGGCCGATATCCCTTACGTGTTCGGCCTATGCTGTTCCAAATCATTTTGATCCACTCGCTAACTAGTGCATTTAGCAAGCTCGTTGAACAGGGCAATGCTTTAAATCACTCCGGAGCATTGCTTTAAGTCAGTGAGAGATTTGATATGTTTCATTGTTTCGTTTACTGTGTCTTCAGATAAACATTTTACTTAGGCCTACTTATCAGCTATTTACCGTGCTGTTCATCACATGTACAATAATTTGGATTGTGATGAAGCAGCAATAAACCATTTTATAATCCTGAAAAGTTTCTATTCGGATCAGATCGATCCAATCCAGTGTTGCTTTGAGAAGCAGGCTCAAAAGTATGATGGATTTGGATTCTGCCAATCAAGAGGTGTAAGCAATAAATACAGAGGCTGATGGTAATGCTGGTTTTAGCAGGGGTGTTGTTGGGCACGAGTTGCAGCTGAGTGCCGGTAGATACCGTGCTAAAACCAGCATTACCTTCGGCCTCTCAGTGTTATTTATTTACCTTCGGCCACTCGAGGTATTTATTGCGCTTCTAAAACTGTTACCACGATAAGCGGAAATGATTTCATTGAAGAAAGAGAGACAACCACTTGAAATATAGAGGGCTATTCCTGCTACCGATTCCTCCTGGTGTTAGGGATGCACCGATACCACTTTTTAAAAAACTGATATGAGTATGAGTACTTTTACATTTGAGGAGTTTGGTTCCATAACGCTATAAAAAGCCATTCTATGTCACTTTCAGAAATCATTTTAATACTCTTTATTTTTCAGATGTATGAGTGTAACTACTTTAGGGATACTTTTATTTGATTTATTATCACAAAATAAAATCAACTTAATTGAAATTTGGTCAATAATTTCTGAAATACGCAAATAAAAGGCAGGATTTTTGAGCATTTTGTAACCAAACTCTTTATTTGTACTTGCCGATACCGAGTACCGATACCGATATTTCTGAGATTGGGTTTCCATGAAAGTGTGAAGCAGAAATTGGGACTAATATTGTGCAAATGTGTGGAGATATCATGCTGCTTGTAGAATTTTGTAAATTGAGTGGAAATTAACTCATTTAATATATATATATATATATATATATATATATATATATATATATATATATATACATTTGTTAAAGTCTGAAAACAATCACAGAAAACTGTTACAAAAAAGCCTTCATCACATTAATAAGAAAATATAATGCGCAGCATACAGTTACGTATAGGCCTAGTTAGCAAAAGCAAAATATTTACAGAAAGCTAATATTTACAGCAAGTTATATATATATATATATATATATATATATATATATATATATATATATATTTTTTTTTTTTTTTTTTTTTTAAGCCTATCCCTTTAAGATCTTACAGCTTTTGAATAACACAAACTACCATTTCCATCAAACTACCCAAATTCCAAATTTTCATAGTGGGCTACAGGTTTGAATTTGTACTGTGGGTTATTTATTTTGATACCACCTGAAACCCCAGTTCATGCTCTTTTCAAATTTGTTTTGTCACATAGATGGAGATGGATAGAGGACATAGATGACATATTGCCAAATATAGCAACAGTAGGTAATTCTGTGACATGCTGCACAGTAATAAAAAGTATAAACGATAGTGAAACTTACCGTTTGTTTTGGTTGGTTTCTTTTCCAGAGAGAGAGGACGAGGAGAAGAGGTTCCTGCTTGAGCTTCTGCCCCGTTCTCAGTCCGTATTATCCCACATCCAGACACTAGTAACCATAACGACAGTAGGAGGTATGAGTCCAAATGTGTCAAAAAATATGGGCAGTTCTGTAATACTGTAAAGCTTACTATTAGTTATTAAAGATGCTTAAGTTAACTTAGAGCAACTTTCTATTCTTAAATTACTAAGAAAGCCAAAAAAACACAGCAGTGTCTCAAGTTCCAATGGTTGTCTTTGGAGTTAGAGCTGAAAATTTGTTGTGTAGTTTTCTGGGCGACTGGTCATTAAATGCTATTGGTTCGTTTCCGTTTGGGGGTGGGTCTGAGGCAAAAGACAATTGAAGCAATCCGACCAATCAGAACGTTAAGTAATTGCGACTTCTAAAAAAACATTCGTCGGGCTAATGACTGAGATTCATAACAACAGTGAACTGTCATCTGGAGTAGATGGTACAGACGGACTAATAACTCTAAACCTTCCCTAAACCTGAACCAGGAAACAGGACATACTGCCAATGGATCAAACAACATGTCATATCCCAACAAAAGTCATTAAACAATTACAAGATATTTAGTTTCTTTCTGGTGTATTTAGTGTGTTTCTGTGCTTAAAAGATAGCTCCAGAGTAAGTTTAAGCATAGCCCTGTTGCACAAGCCTTTTAACAGCAACAAATTTTGCATGGAATGAAAGAATTTCGAACAGCATAAACTGAAAGCGAAGCACTTTACATTGAGTCAATGGTACCACAGATCTTACTTTTGGTTTTGAACAATGAGTTTCCATTGATTCAGTGTAAAGTGCTTGTTGGCTTATGCGTTCTTATCTCCCTTCAGAACGCCATTCTCTTCTCTGATTGGCTGCTAGGTGACCATTATTTCCAGATAACTGGCTACTTTGGAAGTAGTTCCAAAAAATAACTCATCTAATAACTGATTATTGTTCCATATGAATGCCTTTCAGAATGGTAACTATAACAACAATAAGCAACCTTGTAGATCTCCTTTCAACTGAAAGTAATACCCAAACCGAACAGGTTAGCTTCTTTTAAATTTGAGTTGCATATTTCTTTTACGTTTTATACACTTCTTCAAATATACGACAGATAGATAGATACGGGAGATAAGCGGGATAACGACCTCCGAGGTGACCAGTTATTCATTGATAATTGGCTTGGCGGAATAACTTCGTCTCCGCACTGTGCGTGGCGCCGGAGTTCTAGATTCCACCTCGCCAATTATCAATGAATAACTGGCCACCTCGTCGGCCGTTATCCCTTACGTGTTTGGCCTATGCTGTTCCAAATCATTTTGATCCACTCGCTAACTAGTGCATTTAGCAAGCTCGTTGAACAGGGCAATGCTTTAAATCACTCCGGAGCATTGCTTTAAGTCAGTGAGAGATTTGATATGTTTCATTGTTTCGTTTACTGTGTCTTCAGATAAACATTTTACTTAGGCCTACTTATCAGCTATTTACCGTGCTGTTCATCACATGTACAATAATTTGGATTGTGATGAAGCAGCAATAGACCATTTTATAATCCTGAAAAGTTTCTATTCGGATCAGATTGATTCAATCCAGTGTTGCTTTGAGAAGCAGGCTCAAAAGTATGATGGATTTGGATTCTGCCAATCAAGAGGTGTAAGCAATAGATACTGAGAGGCCGAGGGTAATGCTGGTTTTAGCACGGGTGTTGTTAGGCACGAGGCGCAGCTGAGTGCCGGTAGACCCCGTGCGAAAACCAGCATTACCTTCGGCCTCTCAGTGGTATTTATTTACCTTCGGCCACTCGAGGTATTTATTGCGCTTCTAAAACTGTTACCACGATAAGCGGAAATGATTTCATTGAAGAAAGAGAGACAACCACTTGAAATATAGAGGGCTATTCCTGCTACCGATTCCTCCGCCAAAAAATATACTTCCTCTTACTGAATGGTTGCCAAGTAATGCATAAGCGCAGCTCCGTTCACTTTACTATGGCGCAGCAGTTTAGAATGAAATGCGGTCGTATCTGTGCTAAATGTTTAATTACCTCCGCCAAGGAGGTTATGTTTTCGCCGGCGTGTGTGTGTCCGTCTGTGTGTGTGTCTGTCTGTGTACAGCATAACTCAAAAAGTACTGCACGGATTTGGATAAAATTTTCGGACAACGTGTGTATTGGGATGAGGACGAACTGATTTGATTGGAGATTGGTGACACAGAACACCATCTGTGACCACATTGTCTTGGCGGAGGTCTGCGCTCTCTGAGCGCTTTTCTAGTTTACAATGGCATCAAACGCGTTTCAACCAATCAAAATCGAGGATCGGAACTATCAGTTTTACAACATTATTTTAGGCACAAGCTCATATTTCTGTCAAAACAATTGAATTCTGTCTTTATTTTGTATATGGTGTAAAGAAAACTAACAAAACAAATTGTTTGGATAATTGGAAAAATAAAGTCTTGAAAATATTACATGAACAAACAGTAAAAATATTTACTTTTGAACTTACGGGAGGGCTGTGTTTTCTTCACGTTTGCAGGATATTTTCCATTGTGTCCTTTTTGAAGTTCTATACAGACAATATGAGGTCAATTCATTTAAAAATGTGATATATGATACTGTTTCTATATCAATCATCATGAAAGATCCTCTTAAATGGTTGGGGAATCTCCGATGCAAATAAAAAGTGGAAATATGGTTAAGGAATTGGTGTTAGGGATGCACCGATACCACTTTTTAAAAAACTGATATGAGTATGAGTACTTTTACATTTGAGGAGTTTGGTTCCATAACGCTATAAAAAGCCATTCTATGTCACTTTCAGAAATAATTTTATTACTCTTTATTTTTCAGATGTATTATAGTGTAACTACTTTAGGGATACTTTTATTTCATTTATTATCACAAAATAAAATCAACTCAATTGAAGTATGGTCAATAATTTCTGAAATACGCAAATAAAAGGCAGGATTTTTGAGCATTTTGTAACCAAACTCTTTATGTGTACTTGCCGATACCGAGTACCGATACCGATATTTCTGAGATTGGGTTTCCATGAAAGTGTGAAGCAGAAATTGGGCCTAATATTGTGCAAATGTGTGGAGATATTATGCTCCTTGTAGAATTTTGTAAATTGAGTGGAAATTAATGCATTTAATATATATATAAATATATACATTTGTTAAAGTCTGAAAACAATCACAGAAAACTGTGATAAAAAAGCCTTTATCACATTAATAAGAAAATATAATGCGCAGCATACAGTTACCTACTGTAGGCCTAGTTAGCAAAAGCAAAATTTTTACAGCAAGCTAATATTTACAGCAAGTTATTTTATATATATATATATATATATATATATATATATATATATATATATATATATATAGGCTATATATATATATATATAGGCTATATATATATATACTTTTTTTTAAGCCTATCCCTTTAAGATCTTACAGCTTTTGAATAACACAAACTACCATTTCCATCAAACTTCCCAAATTCCAAATTTTCATAGTTGGCTACAGATTTGAATTTGTACTCTAGATTATTTATTTTGATACCACCTGAAACCCCATCTCATGCTCTTTTCAAATTAGTTTTGTCTTTTTTTATTACCGAAATTCAGCTCATCAGTTGGATATAGATAAAAAATAGAATTCTGCGACAAATAGTTAAGGAATATAATCCCGCCAAGTCACTTTGTACAGTCACAAATTAAAGGAATAGGTCACCCCAAAACGAAATTTAGTCTCTTACCATATTCCCCTGTGTTGGATAAGTGACCAAAAGTGTTTTTCATTCAGACCTGTGCTTCTCTGTATCCAGAAGCGCAGCGTTAGCTTAGCTTAGCATAGAGCACCGTAATTTGGAGTTTCCATTTAGCCTGTCGTTCTCAAAATAGTCATAAATGAACTCAAGATTTTTCCTAATTTCGTTGTTTCACCTGTACATTCAAACCGAGTACAAATGCCAATGCCATTATCACGAAGGGTTTGCCAATTGAGTGACAAAGTCTTGGGACTATATTCAGGCAAAGCACCGGCAAAGCACCGCTTATAGGCGTAAAGTCATCACAGCACCTGAAAACCCCAGAAAGAAAGTACTCCGGTAACTTTTCAGGTGCTGTGAGATAAAGACTTCGTCACTCCTAGGCAAACCCTTCGTGATAATGGCATTTACCAACACTTTTGGTCACTTATCCAACACAGGGGAATATGGTAAGAGACTAAATTTCGTTTTGAGGTGGCCTATTCCTTTAAACAAGCAGATATACTGACAGACATAATGTTACAGAATAACAATTGAATGAAAACCCAATTTCACCAAAATATTGCCATTGGCCAATTAGCCTACTAAACAAAACATAAAACTCAAATTTCACTAACAAGGTGTGATTGACAAGGTGTGACTGAATGCATGCATTCAGACAAATACCTGCCATCCATACTTTTATTTTCATATGGGCCAAGTGCATGTTTAAAGCTCTAAACATTTGTGCCCCCTCCTCAAATTGTTAGGCTTCTATGGTGGCACCTCATGACCTGGGTAGTGACATGGGGGTGGGAAATGCATTCGGGGAGTTGTTGGCTTTCACCCTTAAGGCAAAAAGTAATTTTCTGCCTTTTCTCAATGAAGAACATAAGTAATGTACATAGGGAAATCCATAGCCTAGTAAACCAGCGCCACCCGCTGGACGCCAAAATGTTTTGTCTGCGAGTGGGTCTAGCCTCGCATTATTCTCCAATTCTGCCAGGAATCTGGCAAAACCAATCATAACGCAGAGATGTGTTTTGAATCAAAGTGGGCGGGGTTTAAAACCAATCATAACGCAGAGATGTGTTTTGAATCAAAGCAGGCGGGGTTTTGAGGGAGTGAAGATAGAGCGTTGGCCTATAGGCACATACATGGTGTGAAAGACAACGGGTTGTGCTCATCAACAATCTCCCGTTGTATCCATTCATCAGGGCCAGACTAAATTAGACATCCAATCTCACATTTAGGCTGGTTTATCAGGCTAGGAAATCCACAACACAACCATGTTTCTACTGGTGTGCTGATGTATTCTCTTAAATTTCTTGTAGCTTTCTGTGTTAGCAGGACAAAACGTAACCTTGTCCTAGTTTTCTTTCACCCAGCCTAAATGATAGCAAAGATAAATATAGACATATTTAATAGTATCTGCTTTAGCCTTCTCTGCTTGTTAGACATTATTCTCCGTAGAATAGGCTGGTGAAACAGTAGAAGAAATATTAAAATTGTCTGTGGTAAAACAATAACAAATTAAAACCAAAAGTAAATGCGTATCATATCATACATATCATATCATATCATATCATACAACCAAAGCTTGTTTGTTTTGTGATTCCTTCAGATACATTCCGGACACACCGCAGTAGTCTAATTAATATTCAGCCACTGTGGAGGGGCAGCATTTTTCAAATAAGTGCCCTTTCTGATGCAAAGGAAAATTTAACACTGACTGACCACTGATGATAGGTTGCAGGTAATTTCAAGAGTGTGAGAACATAAAATATGAACCATTTTAGACTCACCGCTGAACAGATGTTTTAAAATAGTGTTTGTTGTTATGACATGTGGAGCAAAAACACACTTGAACACCATCAACATTTCCTTAGGTTTGGTTTCGTACTCCTTCAGGAAATATTCCAATTTCCCATATATGCATTCCTCTTTTTTACGCCCCTTCAAGGTTGTTACCTCCTGTTGAGAGTCAGACCCTTCTGAGTAATCATATCAAGCATGATAAAGTCAACATCATCAATTTCGAAATATGAATTATTTCGCTCATCCTTACCTTGAGAAATGTTTTAGTTATGAGGTCCTTGTCGAACAGTGACCGAAGATGAGTATCGGTTTTAACACATGCAATTTCTGACTTATTTTCCTTAAGAAATTTATACAGATAATCATGACTAAATTTGTCCCAGTTCATATTTAGGAGGACTGTGATTTCAGAGTAATCCTTCTACAAAGAGGAATGGAATATAATGCTGTGAAAAGACTACAGATAATGAGGCACCTTTGAACCTGTTAGACCAGTTTATTGTTATACAACTTCTGATGAGAATGCAAATGAGCTGGGTGCAGCTTGGTGCATCAAAACTGTCAATGGAAAATCCCCACATAAAAAATGTAATGTTTCAAGTATTTTCATTCTCTCAACTTAACCTAACCCACATAATCAAACTCACTCCTTTACTTTACTTTACTCACCTGGGACAGTCACACTCACAACATTGTTAGAAAAGGCCAGCAACGTCTTTACCACCTTAGACGATTGAGAAAGTTTGGTATGCGACCCAAGATCCTGAAGTCTTTTTACAGAGGCACCATTGAGAGCATCCTGACAGGGACCATAATTGCATGGTATGGGAACTGCTCTCAATACAACAGGAAAGCACTTCAGAGAGTTGTGCGTACAGCACAGACCATATGCGGCTGTGATTTACCCTCCATACTGGAGCTATTTGAGGGAAGATGCAACAGGAAGGCAAAAAAAATCTTGAATGATCCTAGTCATCCCAACCATGAACTATTTGAGCTATTACCGTCTGGCAAACGGTATAGAAGTTTGAAAGCTCGCACTACCAGACTCCAAAGTAGCTTTTTTCACCAAGCTAATAGACTGCTCAACTCATGCTGAAGACAATAAGGCACTTTTTTTGCACTACACACACACACACACACACACACACACACACACGGACACACACACACACCTTTCACTTATTTATCTTTTTTGAGGAGACAAAACACAATAATTTTTACTCTTTTTATAGGCTTCAAACCTATGATGAGAAGTAATAAAGATATCTTGAATCTTGAATCTTTAATAAGAGTATGAGTGGCAGGCTTGTACAAAATTCTGAATTGAATTGAGAATGACCCCTAAATTCCAATTCAATTCTTGAGTTTGAATTTGAATTGAACTCAATGCCTGTCTTGAAGACATTAAAGTTTGGATGTCAAAAAATTTCTTATGCTTGAACTCAGATAAAACTGAAGTTATGATGATTGCCCCTAAACAACTGAAGGACACTCGCTTCACCATCATAGCTCACTTAGCAGTCCTACACTCTCATTTAGCTCACAAGTGAAAAATCTGGGGGTAATTATTGATCAAGACCTCTCCTTGAATAGCCATGTAAAGCACATTTCTAAAACATAATTTTTTCACCTTAGAAACATTGCTAAGGTTAGGAAGTTCCTGTCCTTTGAGGATGCTGAAAAACTTATACATGCATTTGTTACCTCCAGACTCGACTACTGCAATGCTCTGTTCTCAGGGGGTCTACAGCTAATCCAAAATGCAGCAGCTAGAACACTCACTAGAACTAAGAAATATGAACATATTTCTCCCATTCTAGCATCTCTACACTGGCTTCCTGTCAAAAGTCAAATTGACTTCAAAATCCTTCTCATGACGTATAAGGCACTTAATGGCTTAGCTCCTGCATATATTACAGATTTACTTGTTCCATACCATCCAGCAAGACCTCTGAGATCTCAAAATGCTGGCCTCCTTGAAAAAGTGACCCTAACTAAAACTACAATTGGGAGAAGAGCTTTTGCCTATCGAGCACCTCTTCTATGGAATTCTATTCCTCCCTACATTCGCGAAGCGAACACTCTCAATACCTTTAAGTCTAGACTTAAAACCTTCCTTTTTGACATTTCCTATAATTAGGAGTGGGCCATGGCATATCACCACTCCTCTTGGGCTTTCCTGGGAGGGCTACCTCTGCTGTTTTTCCAAGGCGGCCACTGACCACCCCCTTCTGGGTTGGTGAGATGCCATGTACCATACCTTAGTTATGCTGCGATAGCCTAGTGCTGCCACCTTCTGCACACTTGCCATCCTGTACAACCCTCTTTCTCCTCTCTCTCTCTCCCTCTCCTCACTCTAGCTAGATTATATGACACATATCATGAAGTGATATCCTCCTAGATTGGCCTAACCCTCTTGTTTCTGTTTCTTTTTGTCTTTCTTGCCTCCTCTGCCCCGACGCACTGGCTGAGTGATGAACCTCCCTGCCACCAACTCTACCCCACTACGAATGCTGACCAACCCCCCGGAGCCACACACCAGGACCATCCTCCCCTTTTCTCTGAGGCCCGTGATGGAACTGGCCTGATAGCCCCCTGATGACCACTACTTAGATGGCGACCAACACCCAATGAACTCTGATCCCACTCCAATTACTGACTAATCCCACACTCCAACTACTGACTCCATCCCTTGGCCCTGACTGTCACACAAACTATGTGTATATCATCTCTGACTACATTCAGAACTCATACTGTTTTGTGTTAACCATGGTCAATCTATGCATCAGACTTTACGGATACTTTATTAGGCCCCAGGCAGGTAGGCTGAGTCCATGAGGCGTGGATCTGCCCGAGGTTTCTTCCTACATAACAAATTATTTACAAAGCGAGGGGTTTTTCCTTGCCCCTGATTCTCATGGTTGCTTCCCGTACTGTCTGTAAAGCGCCGTGAGACAATGTACTGTATTTGTGCGCTATACAAATAAAATTGAATTGAATTGAATTGAATTTGAATTGAGGTTGCAAACAGGAAGTGGAATTACAATTCAAATTCAAATTGCAGGAAATAGAATTGTAATCAGGGGCGGAGCCAGAGGGGTGGCCAGGGAGGCACTAGCCTCCCTGGAATCTGATTGACCACCCCAGGTGCCCCCCACCCTACCCCACCCGCTCCCCGAAAGCTACTGATGATTGACAGTTCAGTTCAGTGCACGTCTTGGTGAGAAGCGCTTTTTTGAGCCAGAGAGCAATAGACAGAGCTCATGCAGCACTTGAGTTAGTGAGGAAATAGAGAAGTTCTGTGAAAATATCACTATAATGTAAGTTTTCAAGAACAGCTCACCAGATAAAACATAGGCTATCTGTTTCCAATCCTGCAGTTCATTAGGAAGATGCCCTCAGTAATGCAGATAGGCTAGGTGATCAACATTTATGGATACATTGTACCTTTGCAAGATAGGCCCAGCATACTGTTATATGTGGTGCAAGCTATCAGTGACGTTTGAAAAAGCTTTTTGAAATCAATTAAGGCATCAATGTTGTCTGATAGTTCAAACTAAAATGACATGCTTCTTAGGCTACATGCTCCTTTTACCGAAAATTGCTCTTGCACTATAGTGTATAGAGACTATTCATCACATATCTAGGCGACCTACATCTTTGGTATAGGCCTACATAATCTGAATTTTCACATGGTGTGATTTGCCAGTGGCTGTGACAGCAGTAGCAAGTAAATTAGCTTTGAAAATAGGCTAGATACTAATTCAGGTGTGCTATTCTGCGTCTAAAACATCAACTTTTTCTCCATTGCACTGCTCTCACGGCATTTGTCAAATATGCACAAAATGCACATAAAATTAAAGTGCATTTCAAGTGGTTTCAAATGATACTACTAACTAGGTGCTGTGGTAAATAGTTCGTTAGAAAATCAACTTTTAAATTAGTTACATTTAACCGTTGAGCATATTGCATTACTTCCGTAAAAACCCTTTTCTCTGTTTAACTGCACAGCATTTGTAACATATTTCTTCTAGGCTATAGAATATGTGAAGGCACACAATCAAAATTTGTAGAACTTGCAATCTTACTGGTTGCTAGCCAAATGGTTCACCGGACAATTCAATGAAAGAATGGCCTTGATCATAGCCTGTATAACATTCATCAGATCAATATAGCTTGACATGTTCAGGAAGCTCCTGTGAAGCTATTCACGTCAGTCATATGATCTATCTAGTAAGGTTGCAAAGACCTATTTTTTTAAGGTTGTCTACTGAAACAGAATGTGAAAAATATAAATTAATTTGAATTTTAATGTTTTTCTTTAGGCTGTGAAGATAGGGAAATGGGAAATTCACTAATACTTTTAATTCTTCTTTAAAAAAGAGAAGAGAGAATAATGGTTGATAAGAGCAGAGTTAAATCAGAGTAAAAATCTGTTTTAATACCGTCAATGGTATTTGAGCAATTGCGTGTGAAAGTGTGTGTGTGTGTGTGCGTGTGTGTGTGTGTGTGTGTCTGCGTGTGCGCGTACCATATGCTGTCATGTGCACAAAGATGAAGACTACTTTTTTTGTCATATTCATTGGCCCCCCTGAAATATCCTTGGCCACCCCCTGGCAGCCCCAAGTACAAAAGTCTAGCTCCGCCACTGATCTTAATGCAAACTTGTTCATAAGTTATAACCTACCATATGCGCAACATGTTAGCTAGTAATATATCCTCTGTCAGTCATACTTTTTTTTTTACCTTCCTGTAACGCAAACATGTTTTATAGCTTTAAAAAGGAAATGTGGTGGTGAACTGTGGTGGTGAGTCTGTAAGCACTTACCTCACTCACGTCAGATCATGCGCTACGTAACTTTCGTAAGGCACTTCCGCGCAACGATCTGATGTTGAAGCTCATCAGAGAGATTTCAAGCTGTTATTCTCTAACCGGACCAATCAAGGCCGCTAGCTGCTGTAGAGGGTGTGACGTAGCGAATAAGCAACTGTTTTGAATCCAACCAATGCAACAAACGTAACCAGCGTCATCGGTTGGTTTTGATGTGGTTGGCTGCAGTGTACGTCAATTAAATTGATGGACAAGCCGTTTGCCCAGTTAGATTCAAGGATTTCTGGCTCCTGAAATATCTCGTCTATCGCTGAATATCAGATGAACGCGCGTAGCGCTACATCTGACGTGAGTGAGGTAATGTAAGCACCACACATGGGTCTCGAACCTGTGATCTCCAAGAACATGAGAGTCAAATGTTCTAACCACTGAGCTAAAAAGCCTGGGCTCTGGCTGAGAGGTTAAAAGCGTTGTTGAGGCTAGGGGTGTGAGGATTTACTACATACTGCCGCCAGCTAGCCAAGTTAGTTGGCATCCTTTACTCGCTTACTGCCATGGAAGGTCTGATATTTCTGCATTATTTTATCTTTAATTTATATTTTTATATTATATTTTATATAAATTGCTTTGAATTTTAATCCCTCGCAGTGGTAGCACAGTGGTTAAGGAGCCTAACTTGCAAACAGAGTAGTCTGGAAGTCATGGGTCCGAATCCCGGCTGTTAATGTATTGCCCTTGAGCAAGACACTTAACCCTAAGTTGCTCTAGGGGAGACTGGCCCTGAAATAATTCAGATCAATAAGATGCGTCATTTCTTTAGCGTCAGCTAAATAAATAAATCAATAAACGTACATACACAGCATATTGATGGACTAATGCGCTATATTTTCACTTGTACAACAGTTGGGTCTGTTTGAACTATTTTTACATTTCTGATTGGACGAGATGCATTCCAAGCGTCACTACAAGAGATGATATTTGGTAGCAGCACCCTGGAGACTCTTTACATTTGTTAATCAGTGCACATTTTCAACCGAGTCGACTAGTTCTCACCCTCCGTTGAGTTTATTGTTTTCCTGTATGAAGTAGAAAAGGCTCTGACATTCGTGGTACTTGGCTGACATCTACAGGTCAATATTGATATCGCACAGGGCCGCCGTCGTCAGTATTGCCAGTATTGCCGTGGCAATACTACTTTTTTGTGACATCTTTGGATTGGCTCATTCAGAAAAACAATGAAATAGCTTCTCTCATCACTATAGCCTAAGTATTTTACACGGTCCTGAGTCCTACATTCTTAAAAGCGACTAACCAATAAGCGTGATAACGCAAAGCGAAACAAACTTGGAATGAACGTTCAGAACTCGAATGGGGGCGTTTCCTTTCATCATATGCGGTGCTTTGCGTTCTCAGCTGCACAGAGTTGCATGTCGGCAACAAATATTGGATAAAATCATCGTCAACAACGATCGGAATTTCAAAATATGAGGTAAGACGTCCTAATTAACCTCTCCCAACTATGATGCAGCTATAAATTTGTTTATATTTGTCTGGACAGTGGATTTCTAAACGAAGTATTGCTTGAGATAAAGCTAGCAAATGATCTTTCAGGTTAGGTTAGCCTTGCTCTCTTGTTCTCCTTACCATAAAACTTCTAGCCTAATGATACGTTTAAAGGGTTGGCAGCATCAACAAGTAAGCTAGTCAGTAAACTGACATGTTTGTTATGGTTTTTTTTTTTTTTGACTGATAGACTTGAAAATAGAAGCGTTTGTCAAAAATCAGTCAAGTTAACTTTTTCTTTCCACTGTAGTGATTGTATATGAAGGCTTACTAGCAGCATAGTTTAGGTACTGATCAGTAGTGGTGGTTGTGCAAATATGACTGAGTGACAGAAGCCTACAGAGCAGCTGAATACTTGGTTTGATATTATCAGCAGGCAGTATCAAAACATACTGTCTTGTACTTTGTATGGCAGGTAATCAAATCAAATTTCTGGAAAAATTAAACACATCAGTTATGGTAGTTTTGCATTTCTGTCATGTACTGTATGAACATGAAATGTACTACATTTCAAATCCAACTGAGTCAATATTTGTTTGTCTAGGCCCAAGGATTAGTGGTGTTTTCACCCTGAGGCCAGTGTTGCTGTAGTTGGCCCAAATCTGGTCATCAATGATGGACCTGAAGTAATCACATCAATGCAGAATGGGTAGGTGGTCATAATCAACCTCATTTGTTCATTTTAATCAAAGGGGGTAAAACACAACATAGGCTAGGTCCTGATGTTAGTGATATATCCCACATCCGATTAACACAGTACTACTACTACAAAAAAAACACTTTCTGTCATTTGTGACAGCTGAAGGCTAAGCTATTTTACACAATGCAAGGATAAACCCTACTGGGCCAGTATGTGTTAGTTATGTTTTTTTTTATTATTATTTGCCCAAACAGACAGACTGAGCCTGAGGCTAATGCTGCTGTGGTTGAGCCAGATCTGGTCATTGATGAAGATGCAACTAGGTAGGTAATCACATCAATGTAAACTGGGTAGGTAGTCATCATCAACTTCATCAGTTAATTTTAATCAAAGGGGGTGAAACACAATATAGGTCCTGATGTTTGTGACATATCCCACACGAAATTAAGACTTCTACTACAAAACAATACAAAAACACTTTCTGCACTTTCTGCCATGTGTGACAGCTGAAGGCTAGTTTACACAATGCAAGGCGAAACCCTACTGGGCCAGTATCTGTTAGTTACTGGTATGTGTTTTTTATTTCCCCAAACAGACAGACGGAGGCTAGTGCTGCTGTGGTTGAGCCAGATCTGGTCATAGATGAAGATGCAACTAGGTAAGTAATCACATCAATGTAAACTGGGTTGACAGGTCATAATCAACTTCATCAGTGAATTAAACACACAACATGCATGCACCAGTCATGATGTTTGTTGTAGGTGTCATGTGACATCCCACACCAGGATCACACTATGAAAAAAAAAAAAACTTTTATGTGTGACCACTGTATTTAACACAATGCAAAAATAAACCCTTGTATGTGTACTGTGTTTCTTATTTCCCCAAACATACAGTGTTGCTGTGGTTGACCCAGACCAAGTCATGGATGAAGATGCAACTAGGTAATTACAACTAAGTTATTACAGCTATTAAACACATTCGATCATGTGTGACTATTCTATTGTTTGTTTGATGATGTTGTTGCCACATCATATCTGTCTAACCTTTTATGCTTAATGTTCCTCAGACAAACATTTAGCAATGCTGCAGTTGCTGACACAAACCAGTGCATGGATGAAGATTCAGCTTGGTAAGTTGCTTTGTAGCACCAACTGTTGCTGTTGCTGTTATGTACTGTATGAGTACAGTTTTCCTGTGGTTTAACCAAAGCAAAATCCATACATGCCTTGATTTCCTTTATTACAAAGGGTTAGGGCCTCTCAAAGGCAGTCTGCTGCACAATGGCATTCTGCTATCTGCTACACAAGTTTTTCATCCAACTAAATTGGATGAATTATGTAAAAGTGTATTTATGTTCTAGAAAACCTCAACAATAATAATATGAAAGTGAATGGCATGAAATTAGTTTTTCATTAAAATTTAGTTTAAAACAACTAGACAAAAAAACTTTGGTAACACTTTACTTGACGGGTGAGTACATAACACATTCATAGCAGCTTTCATAAAATACTCACAAAGCATTCATGACTGTTTCATAAGACATGACTCCACCTTCATACGCAACCCTTCATAAATGTGAAAGTTAGAATGCAGATAACCTATCAAAATAAAAGTCCAGTGGTCTCAAAGCAGCACTGCCATTTATGTTTGTCACCTGATCATGTCACATCTGAATATTTCATGAATATCTTAGGAAGACTACTTTAAATGTCACTTTACTATACAGGTTGCGAAGTATTCATAATCACTTATCTGAGTTTAACACTGCGAGGTAGGTTTAAAGTACATTGAGATGACCTCGGAACAGTTTTGGACATTCCCCTTTTGAATGTGTGCAAGGTAAAAAAAAAAAAAAAAATAGATATTATAATTACCCCAAGGTGAGATATTTTTTTATTAAACATTTGAATGAGATGCTTGCTCATGATCTGATACTGCATTTGTCCATTACTATGATTTGACTTGATCAGGTAACAGGTTTAAATCAAGGACTTCAATGCTTCTTTGAGATCATTGGACAGGAGCAAGCATTATTTATTTATTTATTTTTTAAATCTGTTACCTGACTATGTAATATCAGATACATCAGGGTCCACAAATACTGGTCAGCTGTATACCTCTCAGTGGTAAATTCAGATGAATGATTATGAATACTTCGCAACCTGTATAGTAAAGTGACATTTGAAGTAGACTTAATAAGATATTCATGAAATATTCAGGTGTGACATGATCGGGTGACAAACATAAATGGTAGTGCTGCTTTGAGACCACTGGACTTTTATTTTGATAGGTTATCGACATTCTATCTTCCACATTTATGAAGGGTTGGGTATGAAGGTGGAGTCATGTCTTATGAAACAGTCATGAATGCTTTGTGAGCATCTTATGAAAGCTGCTATGAATGTGTTATGTACTCACCCGTCAAGTAAAGTGTTACCAAAACTTTTTTAAAGGAATGGTTCAAAGAAAACTAACTAACTCTAAACTCTAAAACTAACTCTATTAAGGCATCTGGACAAGACTTCTAAAGTGTGAACCTTGTAGGCCTAAACATAACTATAGGCTACATAAGACTAAGAGACATTCAGAAATGCTATGTAGTTTCCAACTAAATTTGTTTGCTCCTCCTAAGTTTCCTTGCAGGTGAATGGGAATTTCATGACTGATTGACACATCATAGTCTTTTTTTTACTACAGTATATAGGTTTAAGACTTGAAGATTCAAGGTTTCTAATAGTGTTGTCTATATGTTTCTAGGAAAAACACACACAGAGCTTCAAAAGACTCCCCACTGGTGAGAAGCGTGACTTTTAAGAGGTCTCCATCCATGAACAAAATGCTCCCAGTGATATGAAATTCACAAAAATGCAAGTGCTGAAGAATGTCCACTTCCTGGTACATTTATTCCATTACTACAAATTTTCTATTGCTATATTCAGGTCTGTAAACTTTTCATTGTCACTTTTCTTATATTATGTCAGTCCTTTCTGGGACTTATTATTTTAAAATGTGCATTAAATGTTGAGCTGTTTAACACAAAATGTTGAGACATTTGTTTTACTTTTTAGTCAATTCAGGGTGATGGGATGCATCTACACTCAGTAGTAGATAACATGTCTGATTTGAGCACCAAATAATAATGATGTTGCATAATAACATTTAATTTATTCGGACTGAGAATTATTCAGACCGTCCGCGCTGCGTACACGTTCGTAAGGCCTGACCGGGATGGGCAAAAAATTGGCAATACTACTTTTAATCTGGTGATGGCACCCCTGATCGCAGGCTATTTTTCTGAATCAGACGAGAGACAGACTTTATTCAGATGCCATATTTACTGTCATTGGTTGGAGTTATTATCAAGGATGAACTTTCTGTACAAGTTTGAAGTTTTCAGTAAAGATCCAATACATGTAAACATTTTGCTATTTGTCTATTTTTGACACATTGCCAGGGCAATTCCAGCTAGAACTATTTTGGGGGGAGTAAAATTTGAAACTAAACTATTTGTTATTATACAATTTGGTGTCTTAAAACTTAATGAGTTGGTAATGGAATTGCTGTATAAAAGCAATATCACACTCATGGTCCTGGTGTTGGCACAATATCATCACTGTGTGTGGTTGCCTACTGCACTCAGCCTGTGGCTTCGTGCATATGTCCGAAACACACACAGTGATGATATGTGCCAACAACATCACTCCCACTCGTGTGATACTGCGTAATTGCATATCTCTATAATTTACATAATAATAATGAATTTCATGCATGCTCAAAAAAGTGCAAATGATTACCACAAGAGGGGGGCAGAAACCTCTAAAGAGATATTTATGAAAAAAAGAAGAAAAAAAAAGACTCCGAAGAGATAGTTCAGGTAACACATGTATAAAGAATAACTTTGGTAAGATATATCTTTAGTCTTAGAGAGTGAACATAACAGGAACCCATAGACAACCCTTAACATTGCAATGACTTTAAAGTTGTGAAAATTATTGGACTGGACTTCATTTCCCAGAATACCTTGCTTATCCAAGTCTTCAAAATGGTTGTCCAAACATTAAAGACTTTTTGTCTGGTTTACACTCTTGTGAAATAAATAACTGAGGGTCAGAGCTGGTTTTCTAATAATTCAACATTAAGAATTAATGTTAGTGTCTGTAGCTCCATTTGGAAGATTGGAGTGTCACATTCTCACTGATATGTAATAAGAATGAATTTCTCTGAATTGAAATTCCTGAAATTCTACTTCCTGCAATTAAAATTCAATTCAACTTCCTGTTGAGTGGAGCCAATTAAAATTAATTCTTTGAATTCAATTCAATTCTGAAATTCAGAATTTTGTACAAGCCTGATGAGTGGTGTGCTGGAACTTGTATGGCTAGGCTATTTTCAGGGTAATTTCACAAGCCCTACATTTACTTTTATATGCATTGTGCGCTATAAACACATGATTTTTTTTTTCCAGTACAGTCTAGGCTATCCAAATTTGTTCAGTGTTTGATGTGATAGGCCTACTATGACTTAGCCATAATATATGTAAGCTAAGGGACGGTATGGTGCCACCCTGCCCCTGTGAATGACTACCGTCCTCCTATATCCTGTTAGTTTAAACCAGTACACCACGTCTGACAACTTAGCATGGCAAATCGATTTAAGCACCTCCCTGAAATGAGTCTTGGCAAGTTGAGATGTCTGGGGAGTCTGCTACTAACCATGCTTAGATAAGCTCATTTAATCTGACTTTAAATTTAAAAATAAGAAATTATTTCTGTTTTGTTGTTATTTAGACTTTTAATCTCAAATAATTTTTTTCCCTGTCAGAAATGCTGACTTAAATCTCTGTCTCTTAAATGTCTGACTTTTCCTTTTTAATCTTGGTCAGTGTTTAGTCTACCACATTGAGGAGACACATAGCTGTTCTCTACCCTTCAGCGGTGCGACCTCAAGACTCCTCCAATCAACAGTAGGCCTAGCAGTACTACAGAGGCGGCTATCATAAGACAGCAAGGGAACCTCAGCTTCCCCAAAAATTTCTCCAAAAAGATCGTACATAAACTATTAATAAAACATGCTAAACGCGTGTCAGTCACTTGTATTGTCTATTAATATTGACACTGTTTCAAACTGTTTCGATTTCGTTGTTCAGAAATGTAATTTCGGGTCCCTAAACTCATGTAAGTTTCGCCATAAGCAATGTTGAGCCTGTTCAAACAACAAATTTACTCTCTCTGTCTGTGTTATCGTTATTAATAATACTTTGCCCATGCCCATGATTTTATTCTCTATTATTTAGTTCATTGATTGATGTACAAACGAACTCACAAGCGACTTTTGATTTTCATCAGTGATTCTTGCCTCTGTCACTACTTAATAGAGCTAGCAAAGATAGCTAATCAACGTCTGATTAGCCAAATTTTCAGGCAAGAGATCTGTAAACAAATGTTGCTATGGTTACTACGTTCTCTTTGGCCAGCTCTGAAATGAGAACGTAGCAGCTCATCATGAACGAGACAAGAGAAGGGGACCAAAACAGAAGTGGAGAGATGTAGGCCTATATTTTCAGTCATGGTACTTTAGAGATGTGTGTTTTGAGGTCAGACATTATTTTAACCTCTTGAAAAAGAGAATCCTATAATATAGCTCCAATAATAAAGCATGTTTAAAGGAATTATTAGGAAATTATTTCTGTAAATTCATTGCAAATTGACTTGGGAGGGTTGTGCAATTGAAATAGTTTAAGCCAATATAGTGTAGCCTATGTTGTCATTCAAATGCAACTGGATCTCCATTACTACAATTAAATTATGGATATTTCAATAGAACAAACAAACCTGACAAATGTGACAGCCCATGGCATTAAAAACAGAATTAAATAGTTTAAATGAAAAAAAAAATAAAAATAAAAATAAAAAAATACCGATCGCGCAATCTGAGTTTCCCCTATCTGAAAAACCAGCAGCCGCCACTGCAGTACTAGTACTTACAAAAGGACAAATATTTATCTATTAATGCTAGGAACGTCTGTCTGTGTGTTCCACACTTAACATTGCAACCAATCGCCTGACTGACCTCAAATATAAATAAAAAAAGCTTTTGCTACTTGTGTTACCATTTGCCTTATTCACCCGGAACGTTCTAAAGACGTTGAGGGGTACACTTCAGGGGTACACTCGGCTACACCGTTGCTACACAGCCAGCTGTCATGGCGCCTCACTGTTGTGTGCCGAAATGCACATCATCAAAGAGGAAAAAATCATACCGTGGGCAGACTCTCCACCGTTTCCCAAAAGAGCAGGCACGTCGTTTAACTTCCGTACACCTCAAGCGTTAAATTACGTTAAATTACGTCAAAATGGCCGCCAGGTGAATAACGCGAATATTCATCTAACATGGGAGAAGTTGTTGGTTAGGCCCGAATCACACACAAACTGCGCGTTCGCGGTGCGGGAGCAAGGCGGTCCGTAAGCGATCCATGAGCGGTGACTATGGGCTTGGGCATTCACACAAGAAATTGTCTCTGCGGCATTCCGGCAATTCGGCTGCCCGAGCTCTGCATTCAAAATCTATGGAAAACGCGCAAGTCCCGCTTACCGCACTGAAAACGATTGGAAAAATAGAACTAGTTTCTATTTCAAAAAAGCAGCGCGGTTCACCGCTCAGAAACCGGACAGGAGCCACGCAAAACACGCGTGCAGTCTGAATGACCTAACCTGTTAACATGTATTCTAAATTAAATCGCCCCAAAAACGCGCCTGCTCACGCACAGGTTTGTGTGTGAATCGGTCATTACGCACTAGCAAAAGTCCGAAATTGGACGAGAGAGGGCGGAGTCAGGTTAGAGAGAACAAAAACGAGGCTCGGGTGGTAAAACTAAAGGAAGTGCCGACTAAACGTTAATTTAATTCAATTCAATTTTATTTGTAGATCGCTCAAATACAGTGCTTTGTCTCGCGGCGCTTTACAGGCAGTACGGGAAACATCCATGAGAAACAGGGGCAAGGAAAAACTCCCTCCGCTTATAAATATAATAATTAATCATTTTTCGCATATGTCGGACAGAAAATCTACTGCTGGTCCCCTCTCTTGTTGGTCAGGTGGAAAGTTGGGCAGATGAGGGCAGATGAGGTTTTACCACCCAAGCCTCGTTCTACTGCCTCATAGTGACGTAGGTGAAAAAGGTGAATTACCGAGGGTCGCATTCGCACGGGATTAGTATTACCCATGGTAGATTCTATGGACCGTTTCACAGGAGGTAAAATTCTCGGCGAAGTTTACCGACATACTCCGCTATTTTTACTGACATGGCGCGTTCGGACGGGACTAAATTTCCCGGTTATCATTGCTTTACCCCAGGTCCCCCCATTAAACTAGTCCCGTGCGAATAGGGCTAAAGACGCCAGCATGTCAAGTGCAGCTGTAGTGCAGCTGACATGGGTAAGAATGCAGACCAGCTTGGAAATCATTGGCTCTCAGCCATTTTTTATATTAAGGGTTTCCATATGACAACTTTTAGAGGGAAAATGGCATAACCTAAAACACAGCCCTTACATTGTATATTCACGTTAGGCAAAACACTACGCCAAAACGGCTCACATTACTGTCGTGATGTGTGAATTGTCTGTTTACTTTTATAAACATAAAACATTTTTGGCATGCAAGTAGAACATTGGAAGAAGGTGGATGAGAGCAGAGGGCTGGAGAGAGCTCACAGCCTACAATTGTTTTATCCACTGCTTATTTGGGCAGCAAACTTGATTGGAGACGAACACAGACATACAAAAATAGATATTTGTGACAGAATAAATACCCCAAATGACTAGGGGTAAACTGGTTCTAAGTGAGGAGATATAAATGGGAAGCTGGCAGGAACTTAGAGCGGAGTTGGAGAGAAGTTGTAATGTGAGCGGGGGAGAACATTTCCGTGCCCCCTTAAAATCAATATTTAAAGGGCCCAAATTTATTCTTTGTCATAGAGTTCAAAATTTCTTGCCCCTGTTGACAGTTCAAACAGAAACTGACTCTGACATTTTTTTTCACCTGACAGACATGATCAAGAAATACTGAGAGCTGTCTTCTCTAAGTTACCGACAAGGCATGTTGACACCGTCTCATGCCTCGTCTGTAACTTAGAATATCTCAGGTAAAAAATAGGTGTGATTTGCTCTTGCAGATGAAGAGTGAGTTTCTGTATAAACTGTGAACCTTGCTTCTCTGTCAGTTGTATTACTACAGAATCCTGCAGCCATCTTGGAGACTAGTAAATTCTAGCCCTATCTAAATGAATCACAGTGTAGGCTACACTATGGTGGATACTCTCTCTCTCTCTCTCTCTCTTTCTCTCTCTCTCTCTCTCTCTCTCTCTCTCTCTCTCTCTCTCTCTCTCTCTCTCTCTCTCTCTCTCTCTCTCTGCTAAGTAGTAATAAAGTCCAGTGTCAGTAAAGGGAGATGAGTCTAAGTGTTGACTGAGGATGGAGGAGAAGAGTTGGGAGTAGGGGCTGTCATTACACTCTCTCATCAGTAGAGGGTTTTCTTACATTGTATTCTTGATCTGTTTGAGGAAAAGATTATTCTTAAAGGGCAATTCTGGTCAAATTTCAACAACAGCTCTATTGCTCAAGCCACTTGAGATTAGCCAATACTGAAGACGCAAGGTATTTTGGTCCAACCATATAGGTTTCCTTGAGCTGAGAATAATCACTTACAACCACTTCAACCCAATGGGGCAAGTTGTCAAATTTAAACATGCTCCAAATATCACCCCACATTTGACCCCAAATATTGCCCTTTAAAAACATAATAAAGAAACCTTAAAATATGGAGGTTTAAAAATTAAAAATTAAAAAAAATAATAATGAAAAAATAAAAAACAAAAATACTTTTGGCTATAGGGGCAAAAACTAATCGTATACATCCCTCAACTGGCTAAGCTAAATGAAGTGGCTAAATACGAAGTGGCTTAATAAAGTGTCTTCAAGTGTCTTCAACTGCTCCACATCAGAGAATGGGCTTTCAACTCAAAGAAGTGAATGCAATACTTGTATACAGTTGACAGTTTAAACAGAAAGTGACAGTAGTAAGTGCCTTAGAGTGTGGACCACAAGAATTGATGAGAGCTGTCTTCCTGCTCTCTGTAACAGACATAAATGTTCTGTAATACTCAGACTGCAGGTCACACAGCGATTTATCATGGTGGAAACTACATTGCTTTTGTCTCTCTGTGTATTTGCCCATCTCTCCACAACACAGGGTAAGTACAAGATATCCCATCATTGACAAGCTATTTTTTGCCTTGATACACATCAAGTGATTCTTAACTTCTTCATGTTATGTGTTATGATCGAGATATGACAAAGACCAGTTTGTCAATGTTAAATGAAATAATACAGGGATATTAAACATTTTAATATTATAATAGTCCCATAATTGACATGAGTGTCGAGAGCATGGCGATAATGGGACGAAGGAATTGTGTGCTGATATAGGATTTTTGTTTTACTTTTTTACCTTGATGCAGATCAAGCTACTTGTAACTTCTTCATGCAATGTGTGACATATATTTTAAAAATTGTGCAGGGAAATGTATTTGGTATCCTTATGCTTTAGATTACAGACTGTGCAGCACTGGGTAAGGAGTAGGTTAGAACGCTGTAACAAAAATGATCAATGATAACATGCTTACTGTGTCCTATTTACTTACTGTGTGTATGTGTGTGTGTGTGTGTGTGTGTGTGTGTGTGTGTGTGTGTGTGTGTGTGCGCGCGCGTGCGTGCGTGCGCGCACCTCCGTTTGTGTTGGGTGTAGGCCTGATGGTAAAAAAAAAAAAAAAAAAGTGTTGGTAGCCTACAGTTGAGCATAAAGTGTGAGCTGCTCAAAAAGTGTTGTTGAGTTGAGAGGCTGGGGGTGTTTTTATGACATAAGGTGTGGACTTGCAACAAAGCGAGGTCTGCAAAATCTGACAGTATTGGAAACCTTCTCTTTTACTGATGTACAATGAAGGTCATCGAATACTTTGTAATGTGTACCGGTAACTCTGTAACTGTTTTTGATTTAGAGATCTGAGGACAAATTCATTGCAATAGTGATTTACAGACTAAATCACACAAACCCCAGTGTTGTAATCTAGGATCTACTTCCTGAATCAGAATCAGATCATGATTTCATGAAATGGAATGAAGAAAAATAATGTGGGATGTATATCTCCTCCATTAATTAACATCACAGATGACAAATTCTCAATTCTTACATAACCTCCGTTAATAATCGCGAAATTATGGTTATTGTGTGCAATATTCATACTGCTTCTTTCCATCAGTCACTAATATTGTATCTGTTTTGTGTGGGTTTATTAATGACAAAGAAATATAAGTTTATACTTATAAGTTTCAGACTTTATAATTTATAAAGTCTGAATTTCAGGTGTTTTTGGTCAGAGATGGAAAGTGACTGTAGGCTACCTCAGAATGACATCTGTGGCTGGATCAACAGTGGTCATGCCCTGCACTTTCACTCATCCTCATGGTCTCAGAGTCACTAAAGTTTACTGGGGGATAAACCCTGAAAAGGGCAAGAAACTCCCTGAACTCTTCTATAACCCAGAGTACAAAGACAGAGTGCAGACCAGTACAGATTTTATGAGAACCTGCACATTGACTCTGAGTGATGTGAGAGTCACAGATACAGCTGATTATTATGTCAGGATTGAAACAAACATACTAGAAGTGAGCAGGCAATCAGCTAAAGTTCATCTCACAGTCACAGGTAACTAAACTGGGATAAGGAATGATGCTCCAAAGAATGTGCTGTGATACTATTTTGTGTTGTTTTGTGCATTGTTTGTGCGTTCTGTTCATTGTACAGCTTTCAGTCATGATGCATTTGCAGCACTTCTGCATGAATTTTAAATTCCTCACAATAATAACTTCCTAATAACTTGTAATAACTAGATATTACAGACCTTCATGTCCATTTATCTGTATCAGCAATTGAGGGCAAAGAAGTGAAACTTAGCTGTCAGAGCCGCTGCATTCTGAGACAAAAGTCCAAAATACTGTGGAGAAAGGATGGGAAGATATTACTCGATACTCACACAACCAACAATGAGGTGATTCTCCCCAACATCAGGATTGAGGATGGGGGTAACTCCTACTCCTGTGTATTAGAGGGCCAAGAGGATCATCCATCACCACCAGTGAAGCTCAGTGTCTTGAGTGAGTGCTGGAATACAATAACCAATAAAACTCCAAAAGGAAAAAGATTATAGTTTTTGTTGTTGTTGTTGTTGTTATTGTTGAGTAAACACAACAAAAAATCAATACATTAATTATTTTATTTATCACTAATGTTTTGACTAAAGAAGCCAGAGTCAACAGATGCCCCAGCTGTTTGATACTCATGTTGAAATGGGGTCATGGAAAGAATATGAAGTATAAAGCAAGAGATATTTTGAATGTAATGTACATGTATGTAGGTAAAACAATATTCCTGAACTTGAATGTTAATGATTGTTGAAAACATGTCTTGTATGTTTTTGTCAAACACCATCGTTCTAGATGCTCCGAAGAACACCTCAGTTTTTGTCAGTAATGCTGGTGAAAACACTTCAGTGACTCTGAGCTGCAGCAGTGATGCCAACCCACCAGTGGAGAACTACACCTGGTACAGAAGGACTGGAGATGAAACTACTGCAGTATACTCAGGAGAGACCATCACCTTCACTCTGACCTCCACCACTGCTGGACTTTACCATTGTGAGGCTGAGAACAGAATTGGCTCTCAGAATTCCTCTTCAGTTGAAATCTCTTTGCAAGGTACATGTTTATATTGTGTGTTTATGCTTTTTTTTCCCTACTTTATTTTATTTATTTGTTTGCCACTGTTATACAGTTGATCTGAGAATTCCTCTTCAGTTGAGGTTACTTTTACAGGTATTGGTCAAATCAAATGATTTACCTGACAGCAATGTGGCATTCACATGCTTGTGGCAATATCTTTACAGAGAGACTTTCATGATTTGCTGACAAAGTTCTCCTTCAAGTAGAGAGGCCACAAGAGTCCATATCCTCTTATGTAAAGCTCTATTCCATCCTATCAATATATTTTTAAGGATATCATCATCATTATTATCCCAGTCTATCTAGTTATCTGTTAAATTTCATAACTTCCATATTAAAATAATATTTCTCAGTCTTCCAGATGATATCCGAAACAGGAATTCAACATCTTACTTTTGCAAGTGTCATGAGCAACTTGACTTACTATTGTCTTTTTTTTCTTTTGTAAAGGCTTTGTAGGTCAGAGGTCAGCTCTGTTTATACTTGCGGGGGCTGTGGCAGCTGTGACCCTCACACTTGGGCTCATGTACTGGAGGTAAATCTCAGAAAAAAAAAGAAGAAAAAAAAAACAACTTAATTCTTCATGAACATTACAAAATATTATGCTTCTGTGATGTGTGCATCTTGAATGCCTCATATATTCCACCTGCCAAAAATGGTGGTTATACCATTACATGCCAGTTAGCCAATATCAAAGTGACAGGTGTGTTTAACACACATTTCTTTTGTGCATGTACTCAAAAATGTAGTGTGTTTGCAATGCTTTTGCTATAGTGTTTATCCCTACATAAAAGGTAAAATATGTAGCCTAATCTGGAGAGTCTTCTCAAATTAGTGTCATTCCACGTCAGAGGTCCATGTGTGTATTTGCATTCCTACAGATGGAAGGCAAGAAACTGCAGCCATGACAATGGGATAACAGACAAGGACAAAGAGGTGTGTGTGTGTGTGTGTGTGTGTGTGTGTGTGTGTGTGTGTGTGTGTGTGTGTGTGTGTGTGTGTGTGTGTTGGAGCAATTACAGTTTAAAGTTTTTTTCAGATTTACTATCTTCATATTGATTGAAAAGAAATACTTGGCTATTACACTGTATTTTGGTAGAATGATGTATCATTGTGTACTGTATGTGTTTAACATGAGAAGGTGCATTGATGTTACCACTGAACAGAGTGGTAATATTACTTCCTTGACTATTTTTAAGGATGATGATTATATGAATGATCCAATGTGGGGAAACTCAAGTGCCATTCAGATGAGTGCAGTTTACCAGAGCCTGAACCCTATCACCACCCAAACTGATGCAGTTTACCAGAGCCTGAACCCCAACACCATCCAACCTGATGCAGTTTACCAGAGCCTGAACCCCGACACCACCCAACCTGATGCAGTTTACCAGAGACTGAACCCCAACACCACCCAACCTGATGCAGTTTACCACAGCCTGAACCCCAACACCACCCAACCTGATACAGTTTACCAGAGCCTGAACCCCAACACCACCCAACCTGATGCAGTTTTCACAGAACAGTGAAAGCACAATCTATATCACACATAAATCCTTTGATAAAAAAAGAAAAAGTGGACTTGAAATAAAACCCTTTTTCATCACTTTTGTATTGTCAACAAGTAACACCTTGAGTGAACTATATTTTCCACTGCTGATTTACCTATCATGGACATTTGCTGTAACATTGCTGATGGACTGACTCATTGCCAAATATACATGCATACATAAATGTCAACATTTATTTATCATTTTTCTATTAAAATAGTTTAACTATTTTGTCCACTGGAAGTGTCCGACCTTAGAGTAAAGGTTCGGTGTAATTCAAGCATAGCCCTGTTGCACAAATCTGCTGACTGCATAGATAGTAAGTGGAATGAAATAATTTGGAACAACAACATAGACCAAACGCTAATGCAAAATCAAACAGTTTACATCGAGTCAATGGCACCTCACATCTTACTTTTGGTTTCAAATGTAGTATGTACTTTCTGTTTCTGTACATTTATAAACATACAATATTTTTGGCATGCAAGTAGAACATTGGAACAAGGTGGATAAGAGCACAGAGCTGGAGAGCGGTCACAGCCTACAGTTGTTACATCCTCTGCTGATTTGGGAAGCAAACTTGAATGGAGATGAACACAGACATACAAAAATACATTTATTTGTGACAGAATAAATACCAAAAATGATTAGGGGAAAATGGGTTCTAACTGAAGATGTATGGAAGGTAAGCTGGCAGGGAATCAGAGTGGAGTTGGAGAGTGGTAATGTTTGTGTTTAGTAAGGGATAACGGCCGACGAGGTGTCCAGTTATTCATTTATAATTGGCAAGGTGGAATCTAGAACTTAGAAGTTATTCCGCCAAGCCAATTATAAATGAATTACTGGACACCTCAGAGGTCGTTATCCCGCTTTTTGAATTTGCTTCAGCGTAACAAAAATACAGAGATCTCTGCAACTCTCTTTCATCACTTGTCCCTTACCCCTCAGGACGATTTGATTGGTCTGATACAAGTTAGATCGGGATGCCTTCTTCTCTGCCGAGCCTGGCTAGACTCCTGTAGTGGCCAAATGAATTTGCTGCCGCTAGGGGTCTAGATTTCTTGGCTAGAAAAAGATTCTTCTTAAAAACATAAAGAAATCTTAAAATATTGATGTCTTTAAAAATTAAAAAAAAGAAATTTGGCTATACAGGGACAAAAACTAACCGCATAGGTCCCTCAGCTGGCTAAGCTAAATGAAGTGGCTAAATAAAGTATCTTCAACTGCTAGGAGCACAGTAGTGGCTGTGTGCCTGCCCATCCACATCAGGGAAATTGGCTGTCAACTTAGAGAGGTGAAGGCAATACTTGCATACAGTTGACAGTTTAAACAGAAACTGAGTATTAAGTGCACTTGTCTTGACAGTCACACCTTTTGACTTGACCTTAGAGTGTGACCACAAGAAATGATGAGAGCTTTCTTCCTGTTCACATTACCAGATACAAGTTTTCTGTTGTACTCAGACTGTAAGTCAAAGCAACATCTATCACAATGGAAATTACATTGCTTTGGTCTCTCTGTCTATTTGCCCATTTCTTCACAACACAGGGTAAGTACAGCTATCCCATAATTGACATGAGTACCGAGAGGGTTGTGCTAATGCAAAGAATTAATTGTGTGCTGATATTGGAAACGGATGCTGTTACTTTTTTGTCTTGATACACATCAAGCGATTATGAACTACTTCATGTTATGAGATAGAGATATGACAAAGACCAGTTTGCCAATGTTATATGAAATAAATATATTTAATATTATAACCCATAATTGACATGAGTGCCGAGAGCATGGCGATAATGGGACGAATTAATTGTGTGCTAATATAGGAAGCAGATATAACTTTTTTGTCTTGAAGCAGATGGAGCTATTTTTTTAACTTCTTCATGCACTGTGTTTTGATAAAGATGTGACAAAGACATATATTTTAAAAATTGTAAAGGGAAATGTATTTGGTAATGCTTTAGATTACAGACTGTGAAGAACTGGGTAAGGAGTAGGTTAGAACAATGTAACAAAATGGATAAAATGCTTACTGTGTAGACTACTATTTACTTATTGTGTGTGTGTTCGTGTGTGTGTGCGTGCGTGCGTGCGTGTGTGTGCGTTTGTGTTGGGTGTATGTCTGATGGAAAAAAAAGTGTCAGTAAGCCTACAGTTGAGCAAAGTGTGAGTTGCTCAAGAAGTGTTGTTGAGTTGAGGGGCTGGGGGTCTTGTTATGACATTAGGTGTGGACATGCAACAAAGCGAGATCTGCAAAATCGGGCAGTATTGGAAACAAAAGGCCTTCTATTAGTATTGTATAGGTCTGCGAATACTGGGTAATGTGTAACTCTGTAACTGTTTTTGATTTAGAGATCTGAGCTGGACAAAATCATTGCAATACAAAGATTTAGAGACTAAATCAAACAAACCTCAGTGTTGTAATCTAGGATCTATTTGCTCAATCAGAATCAAATCATGATTTCATGAGATGGAATGAAGAAAAATAATGTGGGATGTATCCCTCCCCCATTCATTAACATCACGGATGAAAAATATAATATAATCTCTGTTAACAATCTGGAAATTATGGTTATTATACCATATTCATACTGCGTATTACCATCAGACACAAATATTGCATCTGCTCTCTGTTGGTGTATTAATGACAAAGATAAATATATTTATACTATAAGTTGCAGACCTTATAACTTATAAATTCTGAATCTCAGGTGTGTATGGTCAGGAATGGAGAGTGACTGTACCTCAGAATGACATCTGTGCTGTGACTGGATCAACAGTGGTCGTGCCCTGCACTTTTACTCATCCTCCTGGTTACAGAGTCACTATAGTCTACTGGGGGATAAACGCTGAAAATGGAAAGAAACTCCCTGAACTCTTCTATAACCCAGAGTACAAAGACAGAGTGCAGCCCATTACAAATTTTAAGGAGAACTGCACACTGACTCTGAGTGATGTGAGAGTCAGAGATACAGCTGATTATTATGTCAGGATTGAAACAAACATACTAGAAGTGAGCAGGCAAGCTAAAGTTCATCTCACAGTCACAGGTAAGTAAACTGGAATAAGGAATGATGCTCCAAAGAATGTGCTGTGATACTCTTTGTGTCCTTTTGAGCATCGTTTTGTGTGTTCTGTTCATTGTACAGCTACAATAAACCTATTCAGTCATGATGCATTTGCAGCACTTCTGCATGCATTTTAAATTCCTCACAACAATAACTTCAAAATAACTTGTCATAACTAGATATTACAGATCTTCATGTCCATTTATCTGGATCAGCAATTGAGGGCAAAGAAGTGAAACTTAGCTGTCAGAGCCGCTGCATTCTGAGACAAAAGTCCAAAATACTGTGGAGAAAGGATGGAATGATTTTACGTGATACTCAATCAACCAAGAACGAGCTGACTCTCCCCAACATCAGGATTGAGGATGGGGGTAACTACTCCTGTGTATTAGAGGGCCAAGAGGATCATCCATCACCACCAGTGAAGCTCAATGTTATGTGTGAGTACTGGAACACAATAGCCAATAAAACTCCAAAAGGACAAAAATATATACAGCTGTTTACAACATCAGATTAAGTTAGATAAGTTTCTTATTTTTTTTTTTTTTTTTTTTTTGAGTTACAACAAAAAAATCAATAAGTTCAATAAATGTTGCAAGAGACATTTTGTATGCAACACAATATTCCCGACTATGAATGTTGATGGTTGTTGAAAACATGTCTTTTGGTATGTTTGTGTCAAACACCATCCTTCTAGATGCTCCAAAGAACACCTCAGTTTTTGTCAGTCATGCTGGTAAACACCTGGTCAACACCTCAGTGACTCTGTCCTGCATCAGTGATGCCAACCCACCAGTGGAGAACTACAGCTGGTACAGAAGGACTGGAGATGAAACTACTGCAGTAGACTCAGGAGAGACCATCATCTTCACTCTGACCTCCAACACTGCTGGACTTTACCACTGTGAGGCTGAGAATAGAATTGGCTCTCAGAAGTCCTCTTTAGTTGATGTCTATTTGCCAGGTACATGTTTATACTGTATAACAACATCTTTTTTTTCTACTTTCATTATTATGTTTTCCCATGGTATGTTACAATGTGCCATTGTGTGTTTATAGTTACACTCTGTCTAGCCAACAGTGTAATATGTTTATCAGACTCTAGGTGGCAGCATCTGGCTCTGAGTGCAGGCTCTGCAACTCTCCTCATTGTTACTCTCACACTGGTATTAGCTGTTGTCATTTACTGGTGAGTTTTTAAACAGTTTTTAATGCATCTCCTCTGAACACTAAAAAAGGCAGTTCCACTTTGAATTGAATATATTACTTACTTCTGTGTGCCTGGATTTTTGTCTACAGGAGAAAGAAGACTATCCGTGTATCCAATGAGTTAAGAAGGACAGACAGAGTTGCACAGGTATACCACTAGGTGGAAATATGCAACACAACATGCCTGTGTGTGTGTGTGTGTGTGTGTGTGTGTGTGTGTGTGTGAGTGAGTGAGTGAGTGAGTGAGTGATTGAGAGAGAGAGAGAGAGAGAGAGAGAGAGAGAGAGAGAGAGAGAGAGAGAGAGAGAGAGAGAGAGAGAGAGAGAGAGAGTGAGAGAGAGAGTGTGAGTGAGTACAGATAATGTATAATTTAAAGAACCTCCACTAAACGTTATAACATGGTTTCACACTAATGCTTCACTCAGACACAGACAGTAGGTGGTCAGGATGATGTTCAGAACTCCAGTGTTCAGTTCCAGAGCCCCAGAGAAGAGGAGGTTCCACTATATTCCACACTCCAGATGCCCAGATCCCCAGCACAGCAGCAGCATGAGGACAGAGAGGAGGTGGAGTACACCACAGTCAAGCTCTAGATCTACTGATGCCCCCTAGTGGGTAGTGTTGGACATTGCAGATTTCTGACTTTTCATTTCATTTCATAATTCATGTACTGTACCTGTAGGTTGTAGGAATTGTAGCCTGGTGTGGCTGAGAAATGCAACCATGATTGAGAAGCCTGACACATTT
>JAODXP020000033.1:12172334-12207377 GCA_027497455.2 Sardinella longiceps | reverse complement strand
CGGTGCGGGAGCAGGGCGGTCCGTAAGCGGTCCATGAGCGGTGACTATGGGCTTGGGCATTCACACAAGAAATTGTCTCTGCGGTATTCCGGCAAACCGGCTGCCCGAGCTCTGCATTCAAAATCTATGGAAAACGCGCAAGTCCCGCTTACCGCGCTGAAAACGATTGGAAAAATAGAACTAGTTTCTATTTCAAAAAAGCAGCGTGGTTCACCGCTCAGAAACCGGACAGGAGCCACGCAAAACACGCGTGCAGTCTGAATGACCTAACCTGTTAACATGTATTCTAAATTAAATCGCCCCAAAAACGCGCCCGCTCACGCACAGGTTTGTGTGTGAATCGGTCGTTACGCACTAGCAAAAGTCCGAAATTGGACGAGAGAGGGCGGAGTCAGGTTAGAGAGAAGAGGCTCTGGTCGTGCTTATTCACCTTTTTCACCTGGCCGCCATGTTCCGAACGAAAACGAGGCTCGGGTGGTAAAACTAAAGGAAGTGCCGACTAAACGTTAATTTAATTCAATTTTATTTGTAGAGCGCTCAAATACAGTGCATTGTCTTGCGGCGCTTTACAGGCAGTACGGGAAACATCCATGAGAAACAGGGGCAAGGAAATACTCCCTCCGCTTATATATATATAATAATTAATCATTTTTCACATATGTCGGACAGAAAATCTACTGCTGGTCCCCTCTCTTACTGTTGGTCAGGTGGAAAGTTGGGCAGATGAGGGCAGATGAGGTTTTACCACCCAAGCCTCGTTCTACTGCCTCATAGTGACGTAGGTGAAAAAGGTGAATTACCGAGGGTCGCATTCGCACGGGATTAGTATTACCCATGGTAGATTCTACGGACCGTTTCACAGGAGGTAAAATTCTCGGCGAAGTTTACCGACATACTCCGCTATTTTTACTGACTTGGCGCGTTCGGACGGGACTAAATTTCCCGGTTATCATTGCTTTACCCCTGGTCCCCCCATTAAACTAGTCCCGTGCCAATAGGGCTAAAGACGCCAGCATGTCAAGTGCAGCTGTAGTGCAGCTGACATGGATAAGAATGCAGACCAGCTTGGAAATCTCCAGCCATTTTTTACATTAAGGGTTTCCAAATATATGACAACTTTTAGAGGGAAAATGGCATAACCTAAAACACAGCCCTTACATTGTATATTCACGTTAGGCAAAACACTACGCCAAAACGGCTCACATTACTGTTGTGATGTTGTGTGAATTGTCTGTTTACTTTTATAAACATGAAACATTTTTGGCATGCAAGTAGAACATTGGAAGAAGGTGGATGAGAGCAGAGGGCTGGAGAGAGTTCGCAGCCTACAATTGTTACATCCACTGCTTATTTGGGCAGCAAACTTGATTGGAGACGAACACAGACATACAAAAATAGATGTATTTGTGACAGAATAAATACCCCAAATGACTAGGGGTAAACTGGTTCTAAGTGAGGAGATATAAATGGGAAGCTGGCAGGAAATTAGAGCGGAGTTGGAGAGAAGTTGTAATGTGAGCGGAGGAGAAAATTTCCGTGCCCCCTTAAAATCAATATTTAAAGGGCCCAAATTTATTCTTTGTCATAGAGTTCAAAATTGCTTGCCCTTGTTGACAGTTCAAACAGAAACTGACTCTGACATTTTTTTTCACCTGACAGACATGACATCAAGAAATACTGAGAGCTGTCTTCTCTAAGTTACCGACAAGGCATGTTGACACCGTCTCATGCCTCGTCGGTAATTTAGAATCTCTCAGGTAAAAAATAGGTGTGATTTGCTCTTGCAGATCAAGAGTGAGTTTCTGTATAAACTGTGAACCTTGCTTCTCTGTCAGTTGTATTACTATAGAATCCTGCAGCCATCTTGGAGACTAGTAAATTCTGGCCCTATCTAAATGAATCACAGTGTAGGCTACACTATGGTGGATTCTCTCTCTCTCTCTCTCTCTCTCTCTCTCTCTCTCTCTCTCTCTCTCTCTCTCTCTCTCTCTCTCTCTCTCTGCTAAGTAGTAATAAAGTCCAGTGTCAGTAAAGGGAGATAAGTCTAAGTGTTGACTGAGAATGGAGGAGAAGAGTTGGGAGTAGGGGATGTCATTACACTCTCTCATCAGTAGAGGGTTTTCTTACATTGTATTCTTGATCTGTTTGAGGAAAAGATTATTCTTAAAAGGCAATTCTGGTCAAATTTCAACAACAGCTCTATTGCTCAAGCCACTTGAGATTAGCCAATACTGAAGACGCAAGATATTTTGGTCCAACCATATAGGTTTCCTTGAGCTGAGAATAATCACTTACAACCACTTCAACCCAATGGGGCAAGTTGTCAAATTTAAACATGCTCCAAATATCACCCCACATTTGACCCCAAATATTGCCCTTTAAAAACATAATAAAGAAACCTTAAAATATGGATGTTTTTAAAAATTAAAAAAAATAATAATGAAAAAATAAAAAACAAAAATACTTTTGGCTATAGGGGCAAAAACTAATCGTATACATCCCTCAGCTGGCTAAGCTAAATGAAGTGGCTAAATACGAAGTGGCTTAATAAAGTGTCTTCAAGTGTCTTCAACTGCTCCACATCAGAGAATGGGCTTTCAACTCAAAGAAGTGAATGCAATACTTGTATACAGTTGACAGTTTAAACAGAAAGTGACAGTAGTAAGTGCACTGGCTCTTGCCTTGAAAGTCACACCTTTTGTCTTGACCTTAGAGTGTGGACCACAAGAATTGATGAGAGCTGTCTTCCTGCTCTCTGTAACAGACATAAATGTTCTGTAATACTCAGACTGCAGGTGACACAGCGATTTATCATGGTGGAAACTACATTGCTTTTGTCTCTCTGTGTATTTGCCCATCTCTCCACAACACAGGGTAAGTACAAGATATCCCATAATTGACAAGCTACTTTTTGCCTTGATACACATCAAGTGATTCTTAACTTCTTCATGTTATGTGTTATGATCGAGATATGACAAAGACCAGTTTGTCAATGTTAAATGAAATAATACAGGGATATTAAACATTTTAATATTATAATAGTCCCATAACTAACATGAGTGCCAAGCGCATGTATATAATGGGACGCATGAATTGTATGCTGATATAGGATTTTTGTTTTACTTTTTTACCTTGATGCAGATCAAGCTACTTGTAACTTCTTCATGCAATGTGTGACATATATTTTAAAAATTGTGCAGGGAAATGTATTTGGTATCCTTATGCTTTAGATTACAGACTGTGCAGCACTGGGTAAGGAGTAGGTTAGAACGCTGTAACAAAAATGATCAATGATAACATGCTTACTGTGTCCTATTTACTTACTGTGTGTATGTGTGTGTGTGTGTGTGTGTGTGTGTGTGCGCGCGTGCGTGCGTGCGTGCGCGCACCTCCGTTTGTGTTGGGTGTAGGCCTGATGGTAAAAAAAAAAAAAGTGTTGGTAGCCTACAGTTGAGCATAAAGTGTGAGCTGCTCAAAAAGTGTTGTTGAGTTGAGAGGCTGGGGGTGTTGTTATGACATAAGGTGTGGACTTGCAACAAAGCGAGGTCTGCAAAATCTGACAGTATTGGAAACCTTCTCTTTTACTGATGTACAATGAAGGTCATCGAATACTTTGTAATGTGTACCGGTAACTCTGTAACTGTTTTTGATTTAGAGATCTGAGGACAAATTCATTGCAATACAGTGATTTACAGACTAAATCACACAAACCCCAGTGTTGTAATCTAGGATCTACTTCCTGAATCAGAATCAGATCATGATTTCATGAAATGGAATGAAGAAAAATAATGTGGGATGTATATCTCCTCCATTAATTAACATCACAGATGACAAATTCTCAATTCTTACATAACCTCCGTTAATAATCGCGAAATTATGGTTATTGTGTGCAATATTCATACTGCTTCTTTCCATCAGTCACTAATATTGTATCTGTTTTGTGTGGGTTTATTAATGACAAAGAAATATAAGTTTATACTTATAAGTTTCAGACTTTATAATTTATAAAGTCTGAATTTTAGGTGTTTTTGGTCAGAGATGGAAAGTGACTGTACCTCAGAATGACATCTGTGGCTGGATCAACAGTGGTCATGCCCTGCACTTTCACTCATCCTCATGGTCTCAGAGTCACTAAAGTTTACTGGGGGATAAACCCTGAAAAGGGCAAGAAACTCCCTGAACTCTTCTATAACCCAGAGTACAAAGACAGAGTGCAGACCAGTACAGATTTTATGAGAACCTGCACATTGACTCTGAGTGATGTGAGAGTCACAGATACAGCTGATTATTATGTCAGGATTGAAACAAACATACTAGAAGTGAGCAGGCAATCAGCTAAAGTTCATCTCACAGTCACAGGTAACTAAACTGGGATAAGGAATGATGCTCCAAAGAATGTGCTGTGATACTATTTTGTGTTGTTTTGTGCATTGTTTGTGCGTTCTGTTCATTGTACAGCTTTCAGTCATGATGCATTTGCAGCACTTCTGCATGAATTTTAAATTCCTCACAATAATAACTTCCTAATAACTTGTAATAACTAGATATTACAGACCTTCATGTCCATTTATCTGGATCAGCAATTGAGGGCAAAGAAGTGAAACTTAGCTGTCAGAGCCGCTGCATTCTGAAACAAAAGTCCAAAATACTGTGGAGAAAGGATGGGAAGATATTACTCGATACTCACACAACCAACAATGAGGTGATTCTCCCCAACATCAGGATTGAGGATGGGGGTAACTCCTACTCCTGTGTATTAGAGGGCCAAGAGGATCATCCATCACCACCAGTGAAGCTCAGTGTCTTGAGTGAGTGCTGGAATACAATAACCAATAAAACTCCAAAAGGAAAAAGATTATAGTTTTTTTGTTGTTGTTGTTGTTATTGTTGAGTAAACACAACAAAAAATCAATACATTAATTATTTTATTTATCACTAATGTTTTGACTAAAGAAGCCAGAGTCAACAGATGCCCCAGCTGTTTGATACTCATGTTGAAATGGGGTCATGGAAAGAATATGAAGTATAAAGCAAGAGATATTTTGAATGTAATGTACATGTATGTAGGTAAAACAATATTCCTGAACTTGAATGTTAATGATTGTTGAAAACATGTCTTGTATGTTTTTGTCAAACACCATCGTTCTAGATGCTCCGAAGAACACCTCAGTTTTTGTCAGTAATGCTGGTGAAAACACTTCAGTGACTCTGAGCTGCAGCAGTGATGCCAACCCACCAGTGGAGAACTACACCTGGTACAGAAGGACTGGAGATGAAACTACTGCAGTAGACTCAGGAGAGACCATCACCTTCACTCTGACCTCCACCACTGCTGGACTTTACCATTGTGAGGCTGAGAACAGAATTGGCTCTCAGAATTCCTCTTCAGTTGAAATCTCTTTGCAAGGTACATGTTTATATTGTGTGTTTATGCTTTTTTTTCCCTACTTTATTTTATTTATTTGTTTGCCACTGTTATACAGTTGATCTGAGAATTCCTCTTCAGTTGAGGTTACTTTTACAGGTATTGGTCAAATCAAATGATTTACCTGACAGCAATGTGGCATTCACATGCTTGTGGCAATATCTTTACAGAGAGACTTTCATGATTTGCTGACAAAGTTCTCCTTCAAGTAGAGAGGCCACAAGAGTCCATATCCTCTTATGTAAAGCTCTATTCCATCCTATCAATATATTTTTCAACTATCCGATAGTAAATCACTTGTCCCTGAGAGATGGGATAGGATATCATCATCATTATTATCCCAGTCTATCTAGTTATCTGTTAAATTTCATAACTTCCATATTAAAATAATATTTCTCAGTCTTCCAGATGATACACCAGATCCGAAACAGGAATTCAACATCTTACTTTTGCAAGTGTCATGAGCAACTTGACTTACTATTGTCTTTTTTTTCTTTTGTAAAGGCTTTGTAGGTCAGAGGTCAGCTCTGTTTATACTTGCGGGGGCTGTGGCAGCTGTGACCCTCACACTTGGGCTCATGTACTGGAGGTAAATCTCAGAAAAAAAAAGAAGAAAAAAAAAAACAACTTAATTCTTCATGAACATTACAAAATATTATGCTTCTGTGATGTGTGCATCTTGAATGCCTCATATATTCCACCTGCCAAAAATGGTGGTTATACCATTACATGCCAGTTAGCCAATATCAAAGTGACAGGTGTGTTTAACACACATTTCTTTTTGTGCATGTACTCAAAAATGTAGTGTGTTTGCAATGCTTTTGCTATAGTGTTTATCCCTACATAAAAGGTAAAATATGTAGCCTAATCTGGAGAGTCTTCTCAAATTAGTGTCATTCCACGTCAGAGGTCCATGTGTGTATTTGCATTCCTACAGATGGAAGGCAAGAAACTGCAGCCATGACAATGGGATAACAGACAAGGACAAAGAGGTGTGTGTGTGTGTGTGTGTGTGTGTGTGTGTGTGTGTGTGTGTGTGTGTGTGTGTTGGAGCAATTACAGTTTAAAGTTTTTTTCAGATTTACTATCTTCATATTGATTGAAAAGAAATACTTGGCTATTACACTGTATTTTGGTAGAATGATGTATCATTGTGTACTGTATGTGTTTAACATGAGAAGGTGCATTGATGTTACCACTGAACAGAGTGGTAATATTACTTCCTTGACTATTTTTAAGGATGATGATTATATGAATGATCCAATGTGGGGAAACTCAAGTGCCATTCAGATGAGTGCAGTTTACCAGAGCCTGAACCCTATCACCACCCAAACTGATGCAGTTTACCAGAGCCTGAACCCCAACACCATCCAACCTGATGCAGTTTACCAGAGCCTGAACCCCGACACCACCCAACCTGATGCAGTTTACCAGAGACTGAACCCCAACACCACCCAACCTGATGCAGTTTACCACAGCCTGAACCCCAACACCACCCAACCTGATACAGTTTACCAGAGCCTGAACCCCAACACCACCCAACCTGATGCAGTTTTCACAGAACAGTGAAAGCACAATCTATATCACACATAAATCCTTTGATAAAAAAAGAAAAAGTGGACTTGAAATAAAACCCTTTTTCATCACTTTTGTATTGTCAACAAGTAACACCTTGAGTGAACTATATTTTCCACTGCTGATTTACCTATCATGGACATTTGCTGTAACATTGCTGATGGACTGACTCATTGCCAAATATACATGCATACATAAATGTCAACATTTATTTATCATTTTTCTATTAAAATAGTTTAACTATTTTGTCCACTGGAAGTGTCCGACCTTAGAGTAAAGGTTCGGTGTAATTCAAGCATAGCCCTGTTGCACAAATCTGCTGACTGCATAGATAGTAAGTGGAATGAAATAATTTGGAACAACAACATAGACCAAACGCTAATGCAAAATCAAACAGTTTACATCGAGTCAATGGCACCTCACATCTTACTTTTGGTTTCAAATGTAGTATGTACTTTCTGTTTCTGTACATTTATAAACATACAATATTTTTGGCATGCAAGTAGAACATTGGAACAAGGTGGATAAGAGCACAGAGCTGGAGAGCGGTCACAGCCTACAGTTGTTACATCCTCTGCTGATTTGGGAAGCAAACTTGAATGGAGATGAACACAGACATACAAAAATACATTTATTTGTGACAGAATAAATACCAAAAATGATTAGGGGAAAATGGGTTCTAAGTGAAGATGTATGGAAGGTAAGCTGGCAGGGAATCAGAGTGGAGTTGGAGAGTGGTAATGTGTGTGTTTAGTAAGGGATAACGGCCGACGAGGTGTCCAGTTATTCATTTATAATTGGCAAGGTGGAATCTAGAACTTAGAAGTTATTCCGGCAAGCCAATTATAAATGAATTACTGGACACCTCAGAGGTCGTTATCCCGCTTTTTGAATTTGCTTCAGCGTAACAAAAATACAGAGATCTCTGCAACTCTCTTTCATCACTTGTCCCTTACCCCTCAGGACGATTTGATTGGTCTGATACAAGTTAGATCGGGATGCCTTCTTCTCTGCCGAGCCTGGCTAGACTCCTGTAGTGGCCAAATGAATTTGCTGCCGCTAGGGGGTCTAGATTTCTTGGCTAGAAAAAGATTCTTCTTAAAAACATAAAGAAATCTTAAAATATTGATGTCTTTAAAAATTAAAAAAAAGAAATTTGGCTATACAGGGACAAAAACTAACCGCATAGGTCCCTCAGCTGGCTAAGCTAAATGAAGTGGCTAAATAAAGTATCTTCAACTGCTAGGAGCACAGTAGTGGCTGTGTGCCTGCCCATCCACATCAGGGAAATTGGCTGTCAACTTAGAGAGGTGAAGGCAATACTTGCATACAGTTGACAGTTTAAACAGAAACTGAGTATTAAGTGCACTTGTCTTGACAGTCACACCTTTTGACTTGACCTTAGAGTGTGACCACAAGAAATGATGAGAGCTTTCTTCCTGTTCACAGTACCAGATACAAGTTTTCTGTTGTACTCAGACTGTAAGTCAAAGCAACATCTATCACAATGGAAATTACATTGCTTTGGTCTCTCTGTCTATTTGCCCATTTCTTCACAACACAGGGTAAGTACAGCTATCCCATAATTGACATGAGTACCGAGAGGGTTGTGCTAATGCAAAGAATTAATTGTGTGCTGATATTGGAAACGGATGCTGTTACTTTTTTGTCTTGATACACATCAAGCGATTATGAACTATTTCATGTTATACGATAGAAATATGGCAAAGACCAGTTTGCCAATGTTATATGAAATAAATATATTTAATATTATAACCCATAATTGACATGAGTGTCGAGAGCATGGCGATAATGGGACGAAGGAATTGTGTGCTGATATAGGAAGCAGATATAACTTTTTTGTCTTGAAGCAGATGGAGCTATTTTTTAACTTCTTCATGCAATGAGTTTTGATAAAGATGTGACAAAGACATATATTTTAAAAATTGTAAAGGGAAATGTATTTTGTTATGCTTTAGATTACAGACTGTGAAGCACTGGGTAAGGAGTAGGTTAGAACGCTGTAACAAAATGGATAAAATGATTTCTGTGTACTATTTACTTATTGTGTGTGTGTGTGTGTGTGTGTGTGTGTGTGTGTGTGTGTGTGTGTGTGTGTGTGTGTGTGTGTTTGTGTTGGGTGTATGTCTGATGGAAAAAAAGTGTCAGTAGGCCTACAGTTGAGCAAAGTGTGAGTTGCTCAAGAAGTGTTGTTGAGTTGAGGGGCTGGGGGTCTTGTTATGACATTAGGTGTGGACTTGCAACAAAGCAAGATCTGCAAAATCTTACAGTATTGGAAACCTGTTTTACTGATGTACAGTGAAGGTCATCGAATACTTTGTAATGTGTAACTCTGTAACTGTTTTTGATTTAAAGATCTGAAGACAAATGCATTGCAATACAGTGATTTACAGACTAAATCACACAAAACCCAGTGTTGTAATCTAGGGTCTACTTCCTGAATCAGAATCATGATTTCATGAGATAGAATGAAGGAAAATAATCTCCTCCATTAATTAACAGTATTCATACTGCTTCTTTCCATCAGTCACTAATATTGTATCTGTTTTGTGTGGGTTTATTAATGACAAAGAAATATAAGTTTATACTTATAAGTTTCAGACTTTATAATTTATAAAGTCTGAATTTCAGGTGTTTTTGGTCAGAGATGGGAAGTGACTTTGACCCATGAGAATATCTGTGCTGTGACTGGATCAACAGTGGCCATACCCTGCACTTTCACTCATCCTCCTGATGGTCTTAGAGTGATTAACATCTACTGGGGGATTAACGCTGAAAAGGGAAAGAAACTCCCTGATCTCTTCTATAACCCAGATTACAAGGACAGAGTGCAGTACTTTACATATTTTATGAATAACTGCACATTAACTCTGAGTGATGTGAGAGTGACTGATACAGCTGATTATTATGCAAGGATTGAACTAAGCAACCTAGACGAGAGCAGGCAATCAGCTAGAGTTCATCTCACAGTCACAGGTAAGTAAACTGGAATAAGGAATGAAGCTACCAACCAGTACCAAAGAATGTGCTGTGTTATACTCTTTTGTGCTTTCTGTGCATTTACAGAAAAAATGGACAGTAGTCATGATGCATTTGCAGCATTTCTAAAGTATATGTCAATTCCTCACGATAAATAACTTCATAATAACTCGTCATGAACAGATATTGCAGACCTTCATGTCCATACATCTGGATCAGCAATTGAGGGCAAAGAAGTGAAACTTAGCTGTCAGAGCCGCTGCATTCTGAGACAAAAGTCCAAAATACTGTGGAGAAAGAATGGGATGATTTTACGTGACACTCAAACAATCAACAATGACCTGATATTCCCCAACATCAGTAATGAGGATGGGGGCAACTACTCATGTGTATTAGAGGGCCAAGAGGATCATCCATCACCAGCAGTGAAGCTAAATGTCATGTGTGAGTGCTGGAATACAATAGCCAATAAAACTCCAAAATGATACAGCTGTTTACAAAAGCAGATTAAGTTAGATAAGTTTCTTACAACAAAACATAAGTTCAATAAATGTAGCAAGAGACATTTTGTATGCAACACAATATTCCGGACTATGAATGTTGATGGTTGTTGAAAACATATCTTTTGGTATGTTTGTGTCAAACACCATCCTTCTAGATGCTCCAAAGAACACCTCAGTTTTTGTCAGTCACGCTGGTAAACACCTGGTCAACACCTCAGTGACTCTGAGCTGCAGCAGTGATGCCAACCCACCAGTGGAGAACTACACCTGGTACAGAAGGACTGGAGATGAAACTACTGCAGTAGACTCAGGAGAGACCATCACCTTCACTCTGAACTCCACTACTGCCGGACTTTACCACTGTGAGGCTGAGAATAGAATTGGCTCTCAGAATTCCTCTTCAGTTGTCATCCATTTCCCAGGTATATGTTTATACTGTATAATAACACCCCTTTTTTACTTTCATTTTTATGTTTTCTCATGGTATGTTATACATCTACTATGTGCCATTGTGTGTTTATGGTTACACTCGGTCTAGGCAACGGTGTAATATGTTTATTAGACTCTAGGTGGCAGCATCTGGCTATGAGTGCAGGCTCTGCAACTTTCCTCATTGTCACTCTCACACTGGTATTAGCTGTTGTCATTTACTGGTGAGTTTTTAAAGCATCTCCTCTGAACACTAAAAAAGGCAGTCCCACTTTGAATTGAATATATTACTTACTTTTGTGTGCCTGGATTTTTGTCTAAAGGAGAAAGAAGACTATCCGTTTATCCAATGAGTTAAGAAGGACAGACAGAGTTGCACAGGTATACCACTAGATGGAAATATGCAACACAACATGCCTGTGTGTGTGTGTGTGTGTGTGTGTGTGTGTGTGTGTGTGAGTGAGTGAGTGAGTGAGAGAGTGAGAGAGAGAGAGAGAGAGAGAGAGAGAGAGAGAGGACAGATCATGTACAATTTGAAGAACTCACTAACGTTATGAATGGTTTCACACTGAGTCATTCAGACACAGACATGGGTGGTCAGTTACCACTGTAGACAGCGCTACGAATTTGTAAGGCACTCACGCACGATTGATGTTAGCCCATCGAGAGTTTCAAGCCATTTTCTCTAACGGACCAATCAGGCTGCTGGCTATGTAGAGTTGAGTAGCGAAGAAGAACTGTATGAATCCACTAATCAACAAACGTAACAGCGTCTTGGTTGGTTTCGATGTGGTTGGTGCGTGTATGTCAATGTTGATGGAAAGCGTGAGTAGATCAGATTTCTACACTGAAATAACTCGCTATCGCTGAACATCGATGACGCGCTAGCGCTCATCTGACGGAGGAGTAGGTGGTCAGGATGATGTTCAGAACTCCAGTGTTCAGTTCCAGAGCCCCAGAGAAGAGGAGGCTCCTCTTTACTCCACACTCCAGATGCCCAGATCCCCAGCACAGCAGCAGCATGAGGACAGAGAGGAGGTGGAGTACGCCACAGTCAAGCTCTAGATCTACTGCTGCCCCCTAGTGGGTAGTGTAGGACATTGCAGATTTCTGACTTTTCATTTCATTTCATAATTCATGTACTGTACCTGTAGGTTGTAGGAATTGTAGCCTGGTGTGGCTGAGAAATGCAACCATGATTGAGAAGCCTGACACATTTACTTAGAGGATGTGGCACATCACAAGTATATCTGAGAACACAATGTCAAAAATCAATTGTCTAAAAACAAAACTTGCCCCATATCTAGCAATGCATATACTGGAAACATTGATAGTAGTTATTGATATTTAATAGAACTACATTTTGATTTTTTTGTTTGTTTGTTTGTTTGGCCTTGCAATTGACTTATGATGCCATTGATCCATTTGTTTTAATTATTTTCAAATACTATTTTGATCATCATTGATGGCACACATTCTCTAATTTTAGTACTTGTCTGGTCAAACTGCATTCTAAGACAATTTTAAACTTGAAACCTCACCGAAATGTTGAATTTTGAAATTGAATGAGTTGACATTTGGGCATATACAAACACAATTCATTCGAAAATCTCTCTGACGTACACAATTTATTAACAGATGAAAACCAACTAGAAATGTATCAATACAGCAAGAGGATAGAGAGGAGGTGGAGTACGCCACAGTCAAGCTCTAGATCTACTGCTCCCTAGTGGATAGTATAGGACATTGCAGATGTAGCCAGATTTCATACTTTTCAATTCATGATCATAATTCATGCAGGTAGAATTGTTGCCAGGTGTGGCTGAGAAATGCAACCATGATTGAGAAACCCAACACATTTACTTAGAGGATGTGGCACATCACAAGTATCTCTGAATCTGAATCACTCAGTATCTGAGAACACAAATGCCAAAAATCAATTGTCTAAAAACAAAACTTGCTCCATATCTAGCAATGCATATAACCTACTGTAAGCATTGCTAGTAGTTATTGATATTTAAAAGAACTGCATTATTATTGTTTTTGTTGTTGTTTGTTAGGTCGATCCATTTGTTTTAATTATTTTCAAATACTATTTTGATCATCATTGATGGCACATTTTTTTTTTTAATTTTAGTACTTGAAGAACAGTGGTCAAACTGCATTCCCAGAAAATTTTAAACTTGAAAATTGAAACCTCACCAAAATGTTGGATTTTGAAAGTGAATGAGTTGACGTTTGAGCATATACACACAATTAATTCCAAAATCTCTCTGATGTACATATAAACAGATGAAATCCAACTAGAAATGTATCCATAGTGTCAATTCTATATATGGTGAAAATTACAGCCTTACCCAGTGAAATTATTTTAATTGGTATGGATTAACATAGAGAGGCAAATTTTCCCATACAGCTATAGTTCATCATTGTATGATTCAAAAATGGTTCGGAGTACACCAGTCCTTATCCTCCAACCGGGGTCCGAGTCAAGACCAAGTCTTGCAAAAGAGCAAAAATCAGTCTCGAGACTCGAGTACTCCATCGCTAGTTATAAGAGTCTATGACTGCATTATTACCAGCCAGTGTTACCAACAATTTGCTTTGCTTTTCAAGCTCATTCTTCTATACTTCATACTGATCCAGTAATTCAAACAAAAAAATCTAATCCATCAAAATTTCTTTCTCTCTATTTTTATTTCACACACACATTTGCACACACACACACACACACACACACACACACACACACACACACACAAAATGTAATTAAGTGTTAAGTCAGTCCAGTTATTAAGTTGTGCACTTATATATTAATTTAGAAAAGTTAATTTTATTGCATCATTACATACATTGTGTCATACATTTACAGTACATTACATCCAGGAGTGAGGAGTTTTCAAGCATGATGAATACAATCTTTACATATTTCAACAAAACAGGGTGGTATGTGCGCAGACACTCACAGCCCCCAACAATTCTCAGCAAGTCTGTAGAGAGATCATAAATAAATTACATGTTTATGAAGAAAGGTTACCTGGTGAAGAAAACTTATAGTTATAATAATACAAAAGATTCCCACAAATATTTTAGAGATTACTATATACAAGACAATAAATTTACTTCCTGAGGCAGTATAGTCCACCTCTGTAAATAATCATTATCGAGCTATAAAGCAACTCGGCCTTCGGCTTGTTAGCCTTAGAACTTCAAACGTGCATTATTTTTATATATCTGCTCGCCATGTCGTTCATTGTCCCTTACTTATGACATTTCCATAATCATTGGAAGGCAAAATTACTATGAAGAACATAGCTCTAGAGTTGTATGTACTGTAGGAAGATGAATGTCAATCTGGTAAAACATAAACAGTAAATGCAACCAACAAATAACACCAAAAGGATGAGGCTATATTTCAGCTCATTCTTCTTTCCAGCATCCCTCAGTTCTTGAGCTCAAAAAAGGATTGGAAATACTCAGGAACACTTTTGTGTTAATTTGAACACAGATTAATTGCATTATCTGGTTAACAGTAGGTCACTGAGGACATTTTGAGGCATAAGAACTTACCGGAACACAGGACTGCTGCCTGCGGTCACACAGGCTGACTCTGCACTGCACTCTGAAGTCCCCATAAACCCCCTGATAGAGCAGGAGGGGCATCTCTAGACGAGCCCGCAGAGAAACACCACTCTCCACCACGTTCACCTTATTGTCCACAGCACACCTGAGACACACACACACACACACACACACACACACACACACTCAGAATACATTTGCCTCCCTTCAAGGATTTGTCTTTTTTTTCTCAAAGTGACTAATTTAGCAAAATATTGCTCAAACATCTTAATTGCAACCCTGGTAAGCTTAACACATTAACATAGCCTACAAAAATATGTAAAATATAGGAAGGAGGCAAGCAGTATTCAAAAACTTCTACCAATGTACCTTCAACAGTGTGTTTGTAAATCTGTCTGTAAACTGTGTAGCCAAATATGGTTATTTTATTGCTTTTTAATTATTACTTAGTCTGTATAAATTACTGTAATGAAGCGTACCCAAAAAACTACTGAACTACTGATGAAGCGAAGCTGGACTGGGCTGTGGCTCTGGTCTCATCAAACATTTCTGGGAGTGAGCATATTATAATTTTGCTGGGGCTCCAGTCCAGCCCGGTTTGATTTCCAGAATAATTGTACCTGGATGAGACTACTCTATTAAAAAATATATTTGATAGAAGAGATATGCTCATTCCTATATATTTTTATATAAAAAGGACTGCTGCAATACTGAAACTTCTGCAATACTGAATACTGAAACTATGTTTGACATAGCTTAGTAAAATGAGAAAACAGGTAAAAACTTTTGATTGCCTATTATAGTAACTTTTTTGTTTTGGGTAATTCCGTGTGAAATAGACCACTTGCCCCGGATAGGTGAGCAAAATTATAGAAGTATTTGAGATACTGACTAATGACAACCATACCTTCTCCCTATTCCAAAAAAAGGGCCTGTGAGCATTGTTGGAACTGTAATACCACCAGAACTGTTGGAGACCATGTCCAGGTACTAAACTGTGTCTGCAAGCTTGCCATCTCTCACATCTGTGAAATCCTGATGCCTCAAATATAAAGTTTGTTTTGAAAAGGTTTCAATGTTTAGGATCCCCCTAGAAAAACAGTGTTGGTTGTAAACCCATTTTTTCAATTTTGTGCAATAGTATAACTGATGAAGCTAACTTGTATCTGATGTTCAAAGTTAGACAAAAATTAGGACTTGAATTGGCAAATGGACAAATCGGATTCGTAAAATTCTCCATTTATGAGAAAGTGTACACTTTTTATGGCCATTTTGTCATTTTGAGGCAAATTTGACCTTTGAATTTTCACCTTTTCCCACTTCAATAATACAATTTGACACCTTGCTACATTGGGCTTTCAGGACTTTTTAGCTCATCATCTGTTTCATGAGATGGTGGGTTGTCCTAGCCTGACACGCCAGACTATCATATGAATGTAGGCCTATAGTCTGGTGATGAGTGATAGACCCCCGGATAAAACGGCTAAACTAATCACCGCAACTACCAACTAACAAGCAATTCAAACAACGCTAAGCCTGCCCAATAACTCCCTGTGCCGATATAACGTTGTGATTAGCTAAACACCATGATGTCTGAATACAACCTAGAGCGTAAACAGCTCAGACATAACTGAGGTCTGAGCTATGGCTCGTCCCTAGACGTACTCACTGAGCAAATTCAACCGCTACTACTTGCTACCACTTGAGTGCATCTAGAGTTCTAGGCTAGGGTTGTCCCCCAATCACCAGACAAACATGGTAATGGTGATTCCCTGAACCAGTTCAAAGTCTGGCTTTCTTACCTGTCTCTTAGAAGAGGATAAGGTGCACTTGAAGACGAGACTTCCCCAATGGAGCATTCTTCCAGAACCACCACCGTGTCCTGTGAGTGGCTCTCCACTGTGACGGCCATGTAAAGGGCAGATCCCAGGGGCAGAGTGACTGTCCCAGCTGGGTACAGATCAGTGTAGTGTGGGTCACGGTACAGGGTCATGGAGGTCTGGATGGCAGGGCCCACCTCAACAGCACCCCTCAAACTAAACATATAAATATAAAAACAGAATTTTAGTGAATCTCACACACACACACACACACACACACACACACACCACACGCCATTGCTGAGAGGTGATGCATGGTTAGAAAAATATAGTTGTACCTGAGGTTTGGTAGTGTCCATTCTCTTTTATCACTGTTCACTGAGTCATGTTCATATTGACCTGCATGCCTGCAAAAATGAATAAGTTCATATTTACTATACCTACTACATACAGTGAATTTGAAGAATCTGTTTAGATGATGAAAGTGTCAGCACTTCTATGAAGCCAGTATTCACATAGGATTTCAAATGCATCCATAAAGAACTGTTATACAAAGTACATTCATAAAGCTCTTGACAAATGTTTAAAGGTACAATGTGTAGCCTTCAAATTTCTCTGATTGAATGATAAGGCGCCGCACAGTTCAAAGTACGTATTACAGTTACAGTAGAATTCATATGGATGTCAGTCTATTTTCTTTTCAGTATCCTTATTCTTTTACTGGACGAAGTACATGTAGAAGACTCCTGCTGTTTTTATTAGTTGGATTTTGAAAAATGTGGTCCTCTATTTTTGTCTTCCTCCAAATCTGCTGACGCCGGGAAATAGCGATAAAAAATAGCTGCAACTGCAATTATGTGTGTGAAAATACAAAAGATTTGACCCTTACGGGCTTTCATATTTCAAGATGGAGGATGTACAGTATATGGAGAGTCTACCCCAGTTGATGTGCAAGCAAATGCAAAAGTTCAAACAGAATTACAGATACACAGAATTAATAGTGGTCATTCATATCAATGAAAAAGGACAAGTTTGTGAACAGAATTTGATACTGAACAATAAAAAAACTTTACACATTGTTCATTTAAGAATAACCAATGCTCAATGCATAAAGTGAGATGACCACATAATTACTCAGTAAGTCATTACTGACGTAAAGTTGTAGCCTAGTTTGAAATGGCAAAGAAATTATAGCATTATTATGTGTCACACTTACCTTAAAAAGGGTCTTAGAATGACATTTAAATCAGTCCTGGTCTGAAGTGGGTACACACAGGAGAAAGGGAAGCTCATTGGCTTGTAGAAATGGGTGCTTCCATCCGGGATGAAGTACATAAACAATGTGTTGGAGTATATGTTGTGTGTGCCATTGGTCTGTAGAAAATATAAAAACAATGTGTTAACATCAAAGTTAAGTACAAATGAAAAGGGTTCTCTTAGCTTAATCAAAGTGACCCTACAATCCTTACCCGCAGGACAGAACCACAGTGGCCGTCAAGGCGAGACATCTGTAGATGCACACTGTCATTATACAACCCCTGTGCTATGCATTGTGGGAATGCAAGGTGAACAGTGGAGGCGTTCAGGCCGCTGGCCTCCACGTGACCTTTTGAAAATCTGACCTCTATGTTGTCCTGACCACAGGTGAGGTCAAGGTCAAGGACAGAGTAATCTGGACAGAAAGGAGTTGAAAGGGGACATAGAGTGAATTTGTGTATCGCTTGCAGCTTTGGACATAACTGCCTATTTGACCAAATGTCCCAGTAATGCTCATTCAGAAGGCCTACGATTTAACATCAATGCATCATTGATTGAGCAATAACCAAAAATTCTCAGAACAGAAGCATTCATCAAAATCGAAATTTCAAAATCAAAATTCTAAACATTGTATTTCATTGTAAACAATCTGAAAACAAGGCTTAATGTCACATAGACTGAACTTCACCTATAATGAAACCAAAACACATTTTGACTAATTAAATCACTTTGTTCAGCCACTTCATGTTAACCTCACGCACGTCAGATGCAGCGCCCCCTCAGGCGCATCCATCTGATGTCGATTAAAAGATATTTCAGGTCCGATATTAACCAACCTGACCAACCAGGAGACGCGTACGAAGCACAGGGCGGGATTCTTGACATACTTATCTATAGCAAACTTACAAAACACATCTAACAGTTACACTTGAAAGAGACATATTATGCGAGTTGAATCGAGTATTGTAGCAATTATGCTGCAGATTCTCGCGTTTATGTTTGTTTGGAACATAGAAATCGTGTGGGCTCATGGGATGCAACTGTTAGATTTCGATTTCAGTGGTTGAAGTAGGATGACGGACAAGTGGTTTATCCAAGTATATGTAAGGATTTTTGATGACGCCTGGTCTTCTGAAACAATTGTCTTATCACGCGACATCAGATGCATGCAAGAAGACGCTGCATCTGACCTGAGTGAGGTTAACTTCATGTAGCTGTATAGCTGAACTATTTTTGATTCTCAAATGTGAGATCACAGACGGCCTTTTCTCCCCAATCTGCCCAATTATTTTTGTGTGTGTTTTTCACATTCACAATTTAAATATAAAGTAAGGCAACACCATGCTCATGATAGCCATGAGCAATCATTTATTGCACATTTATAATTATTACCTCCGCCAAGGAGGTTATGTTTTGCCGGCGTGTGTGTGTGTGTGTGTCTGTGTTTCTGTCTGTGTACAACATAACTCGAAAAGTACTGCACGGATTTGGTTGAAATTTTCGGACAACGTGTGTACTGGGACGAGGAAGAATTGATTCACCATCTGTGACCACATTGTCTTGGCGGAGGTCTGCGCTCTCTGAGCGCTTTTCTAGTTTGATAAAGTGATTCTCACATTTTCTAATTATTTATAAAGCAATCCAGACCTGTACAGATCACTCCAGCATCCTCAGAATGTCCACAGTTATGGCTACTGAAACCTCTGTGCCAGCATTCATTTAGAAAGTCCTCGCTTCCGGTGCAGTTGACATCATCCAGCCATATTTGACCGCTGCCCTGGCCAAAGTGAGCTGAATTTGGAGCTGCCAGGGCCTCTCCACAGCCCAGCTGCCTGCAGACCACTTGGGCATCATTCAGGTCCCAGCTATCATCGCAGACGGTACCCCATGTACCACGGAACTTGATCTCCACTCGACCAGAGCACTGCCCGCCTCCCCCAACCAGCCGGACAGGTGCAGTGTCAACATGGAGCTCTGGAAGGAGAATTAATAAACATTTATTTAATTAAAAGGCAGCTGCACCACAGCACTGCAAAAATATATAAAAAAACATAGTGAATGAAGAATTGCATGTCATTGCTGTCAAACTGGTTCTCCAAACATGGGAAGGTGCTATTTCAGAGTTTTTGAATGAATTGACACTTGTGACCTGTGCAATATTTAATTTTTATCATGAGGTAAATACTTAAATAAGAAAGCTTGGTGTCTTGTTGACAGCTCATGTCCCAGAAGGGGCTGTGGGTATTAGTAAATAAAGTCAATGAGATCTGACCAAGTAATGATACCACAGAACATGTCCACTATTTGCTGATTTGCATTTCTTACATGACTGTTCTGTGATACAGCAGATTGCAATATCTGTTAACACTTCATCTGGGTTCAATAAGTGGGGCTGTATGACCCCATGTCTATGTTGAATGAAAAATAGGAAGTACATAATTTTGCTTGCCAGCCAAGAAATTAGGGACCCTACTGTTTCTGTGAAAATGGCCACTGTAATCAGGATTTCAATTTCTGTACCACCATTCATTCTACAAAAGTGATCTGCTGTGGTTTTTAACTAATTATAATTACTTAACTTGTGAGAGAATACACTAGCTAGCAGTAACAGATTGATTCACCTTCACACACCACTCCAGCATCTTCTGCATGTTGACAGTTGTGGGTCCCAAAACCATTATGAGGGCAGTTTGTCAGTAGGGTCTCCTGTCCAGAGCACCCAACGTTATCCATCCATATCTGGCCACTCCCCTGACCAAATCTGGCACGGGGAGAAGCTTCAAGGGCACGACCGCAGCCCACCTCTCTGCAAACCACACTGGCATCATTCAAGTCCCAGCCGTCATCACATACGGTGCCCCAAGTGCCGCTTCGGAGAAGCTCAACTCTTCCTGAGCAACGCGTTTTACCACCAACTAATCTTAACTGATACCCATCTTTACAAGGGGGACAAAAATGCAATATTTAAGGATTATTGTTATTATTATTAATATTATTTCTATTTTATTTTTTAACCTTATGACATTTATTTCTGGAAGCTCTAAATATATCCATATAAATAAATAAAATATTTGTTAATTTTCACAGAAATGTGTTTATAAGACTTTTAGGGCTATTAAGGCTACTTTTAAGGCTATTAAGGCTATTTTCATTGCTATTTTCAAATACATGTCCTTATCTTTTCAATATTATCTATCTGTTACCCACATTAAAATAATCATAAAAATATGTTGCACGTTCATGCAAAAAAATATGACAATCAATATGGAAGTCAATTCCAGCCAATTTTTAGTATACTATATAGTAATTACACCTTACACCTATCATATATTGGTCTTATTCTATAATAATACTACAGACAATCAATCTATGTGGTAAATATGATACTTACCAGAACAGATCACACTGGCATCTTCACTATGTCCACAGTTATGGACACCAAACCCATTGTGGGAGCAAATTGTGAGTGCATTCTCAGTGCCTGAGCACCCAGCATTGTCCATCCAGATAGGCCCACTGCCCTGACCAAAATGCGCTTCGCCTGGTGCAGACACTGCATTGCCACAGCCCAGCTGTTTGCAGACCACCTGAGCGTCCCGCATGTCCCACAAATCATCACAGACGGTCCCCCACTGACCACGCACTTTGACCTCCACTCTTCCAACACAGCTTCGACTGCCTCCAGCGAGTCTCACCTCAGCTATTTAGGGATTAGAAGAATACCAGGCAAGTCAGCAAGTTTTAACTGTCATCTCCTGAATAGTTTTTTTTTTTTAATTTTTATTTATTTATTTATTTTTATTTTTGTAAGTAACGTCCTATTCTCACCAATCTGTGGGGATTTTTTGCGACTAAAATATCAGAACTTGAGATAATTGTTTTTGAAGACTTGTATTGAACTGTAAGCCCAGACATGTTTGATGAACATGATATTTTTGTTGAGACTTATTGCCACTAACATTTCATTTTTTCAATAAAAAAATTCACTGCATTTTGTTAAAAATAAAAGAATTTCAAGCCAACTCCAATGTTTTGAGTGCAACTTTATGAAGGGTGGAAGTAACAAAAATTAAATAAAAAGAAAATTAAGAAATAAAAATTAAACATGTCATATCACCAAGTGCCAAATTTAAATCTATCAATTGTTATTAAATGTAATCTAATTTGAAGTTTGATACAATTGCATTTGAAGTTAAAATGCTTTAAACTTAAAATGAATTGAATAAGAAATTTAATTCACTTTGAGATCAGACATTACATTTACATTTCCCTGTTATTTTCATTTTGAATGAGACATTATATTTCAGCCTCGTGCAGTTCCATTCGCCACCATTTATTCCAAGAGCATTTCATTTACTTTTAGAAATACTTTAGTTTTAGGTTGCATGTTCACCTGTCAATCATATACCCCACCCATCAACACTGATCAGTCTCGATTGGAGATGCCCGTCTCTGTTGTAATGCTTTTGCGGAGAGTTCTCGCGTCTTTACAACGCCAAAGAATGACGACGCTAAAAACTATGCTCTGAATGATTCATTAATGATAATATTTTGCACGAAATATGGCAGGGTTATAAGACTATAGGGCTGTTTGCTTGGGACCGTTAGTAGGCCTATAGTAGGCCTACTGATCATATAGGCCCACAGACAGTCAGTAGGCTGCTGCTGCTTGGAACAACTCGGGCTACAGGAGTTCAGCAGGCTAGGTCCTACTACCGTAGCCTATGTTGTTGAGGGGTAGAATCAGATAAACAGGGTCTAAGAGGGTATTAATTGCACGATCACAAGATAGAGGTCCCATGAGAAAGCATGAAACCTGGCTCAAACTGCAGGTTTGACAAGTAGGCTATGTTTGCAAAGAAGAAAACTTTTACGACCCCATGACAGTGAAACACACGGGGATCCCCGCAACAAACCCTCCAGCCCTGATGAAAGCGTTACGTCTTGCGATGGTGAGAACCGACCAGCGACCACCATTCATTGCGAACATTTCAACATTTTACAAGGATGATCATGCATTTGTTGGATTTCACAAACTCCCTGAAAAACATGACGACCAGTTGGTAGCAAGGTCTCTCTGTCAAGAGCTCACTAGGTTTAGGCTATCTCCCGTAAGCTACGTGTGCTAGTCCCGTCACTGTATACATTGATGGCAGGCATTTTCAATCGAGTCAGATTGTTGTTGATGGGTGGGGCATCTGATTGACAGGTGAACATGCAACCTAAAACTAATGTCTTTCTAAAAGTAAATAAAATGCTCTTTAAATAAATGGTGGCGCATGGAACTGCACGAGGCTGAAATATAATGTATCATTCAAAATGAAACTAACTGGGAAGCGTAAATGTAATGTCTGAACTCAAAATTAAATCAAAAGAAATTGAATTCACTTTAAGTTTAAAGCATTTTAACTTCAAATGCAATTGTATCAAACTTCAAATTAGATTTCATTTATTAACCATTAACACATTTATATTTAATATATAGGGATATGACATGTCAAAGTTTATTTCTTTTTATTTAATTTTTGTTACTTCCACCCTTCATACAACTTCACTCCCACAATCCTTTCTAACACACTGAAGCTATCAAAATGCTAATTTTAAAATTTGTGAAACTTTTTCATGATTACATGATAACAACTCATTGTACTGACATATCAACTGAACTAAGAAAGGATATACTGTATGCCCCTTTGTAGAGTGAAAACCACTATTTTTCAGCTGAATACTTACTCTAGGTATAAGTAACTCTGAATCAACTCAAAACATTTAAGTTGAAACTACATTTTCAGTTATCGTAGTTAGAAAAAAAATACTTCGAACTACTTATGGATTGATTAAGAAAAGGTTTAATATTATTTAATGATGAATGTCGTCTGTATATATAGCAATATATAGCCATGTTTTGCTGTCGTCATGTGCAAATTATTAAACAAATGTATAGGACTTTTTATATATTGTTTTTCCCCTCATCAAAATTGGCCTAAAGTTAATATCCATTTGAATTTTTTAGTGAAATATTTAGTTTAAAAGTAATTTTACTGTCCACATATGTGGACACTGCATACCAAAGGAGTAAAAAGTTATTAAAAACTTCAAATGAAAATAAGGCTTTATATTGTTTCCCATGTTTTTTATACTTAATAATGCTTAATTATATAATAAAAATACAAACAAACATGGTTTTAAAAGAAAAAGTGGCACATAAGGAATATTTCCATAATATGGATTGTAACTGCATTTATAACCGCATTTTCCCAGCTAGGACTTACTATGCTAGTAGAATATGTTGGCTGCTAGCCAAACATCAACAAACTTTTTTCCCTTTCGAGACACTTTGTCACTACACTCACGTATGATAGGCACATACCACAAACATTCCATAACAAATGACATTTTTTTCCAATTTATGGTTAAAATAATTTAATCCCCCATCATAGGAAAAATGAATAAAACGGCTTTGCCTAATGAATCAGAGCCATAATGAATGGAACGACACTGCCACCTAGGACGGCTAGCGTGCATGTCTCTGCATTTGCGAATCAGTAGGCATTTGTTTGTGGATCTGTGAAATATGAAATTTGCATTTGTGGGTATCTGAACACATTTGCTAACCCTCTGTGCATTAACAAATATTAATGAGACATTTCATTTTTTAACTCCATATTGACATGATCATATTTTTTAACTAGTATTGGCCATCTGGGAATGGTAGTTTTTAAGAGATATACATGATTGTGAGGCGTCTTGCACATTTTTTTTTCCAGACATCTTGGATTGATGATGTCATCAAACACTGAATATTTTGAGTACAAAACTATAACTACAGTTGGACTATTGCAATGAACCTTCTACAAACCTATAAAAAAACATTTCTTAAAAATAACAAATATTTACTCATCTCAAATGGAATTATATTTCCTGTCCATGAAAGGGATTAAAGATAATCACACAAACCATCATGGTGAAATCTTTTTGAAAACATCAAAGTCTTCTTGACCTATTCTTTGACTTTTTTGCTGTTTTGCTCTCAATGAAAACTTGATTTTGACGTCTACATTGATGGCACTTAAATGAGTGTTTGCATTTAACTGCCAAAATGTTTTTGGTATTCTATCTATAACAATACAAGTCACTCCCTCAAGAAAAGACTAATGTTTTAGGTCCAGTTTCTTTGACATAAATTTGGCATCAACTCCAATTTTTGAGTAGTTCTAAAATCTATCAATAATTAACTCAGATTGATTGAGTATCAACTACGTAAAAGTTATTAAAATAATTATTATTAAGAAAATTATAAAATGTTAAAAACCTGTAAGAAAACTGAAAGGTTAGTGGTAATCAGTTTTGAGTTCACAGAGCAATTAGGGTTTTTCCTTCACAAAAGTTTTGTAAAACTATGTTAAAACATGATACGCGTATGAACTTTAGGTGAATAGTCAAAATCCAAGCAACCCTAGTATTTTACGAAAACAGTACCTTCAGAATGGCAAAGTTAGCAGCAGTGGCGATTTTAGGCCATTTTTAGGGGGCTCAAGCCCCCTAAAATTTAGGTCAGCCCCCTAAGAATCACGGACTGTTTTTTTTTTTGCGCACGCGAGCGGCAAAAAAATTATCATTGTCTTTTAGAAGCTTTGGTATGGGTATATCTGATCCTACAATGGAGTATTTGGTATCAAATTAAACTAGACAACTAGACGGATTCACTGGTACCACTTGTGATGTACTTGCTCGGCAATACAGGGTTCAATTTCAGTTTAAAGATCGCCCATATTTTTACAGGGAACTATCTTTGGTGGCTTAATTGGCTGCTGGATTCCATCTAGTAACCAAGGGCTATGCCTGTGCAATAGGAGGGGTGACAGATAAGGTGCCTGTTGACCCAGGACATCATAGAGGTTAGGACTACCCCTGATAGAAAGGAATATGATGCAGCCTTATTGCACCTTCATTCTTCTTTGCGCAATAAACTAGGAATAAAATATTAAAATACATGCTCTCAACTTTATTATTATTTTTTATTTTGATTCTAAAGCTATTGGAAGTCATAGGCCTATAGGTGGCACAGGTAATAACTGAAACTACAGCTTAAAAGTATGATAATTAGCCTGAAAGGCAAAGAGCCTACCTTGCTCAAGAACCTAAGGCATGGATAGTGAACTGATACGCTGGAAAGAATCTAGATGGATTTTTCTATAAATCCATTTCAAATATGAAGCCTATGTTTGATTTACAGAGAGCCAATGACAATTACAGTAGCAAAGAACAGGGGCGATTCTAGGTTTTGAACTTTAGGGGGGCTCAGCCCCCAGAGTTGATAGTGGCTCCTGGTTTGAACATCATGCTTTCCAATGCTTAGATTTACACATTTTTAATCATAACAACCAGCTACGAAATCGATCCAACCACAAGCACTGACATGCAGCCCCCGTAATGTTGTCACTTCATAAGACCTAAATAATGTTTGTAAAAACTTGTATGAAGAGGTGCCATCACATGTTTATCACAAGTATTATTGGCAAATTTTCATGGTGATTGGCCTAAAATGTGTTAGACGTAGGCCTACAGTAGGCTCATTATAAATGCTGGTCATACTGGTGGAGGGGGAATTGGGTTTTTCATGGACATCATATTGCTAATGTCACAGAATAGGTCTACCCAGCAGTTGTGAATCAAAGATGGTATATTTATTTGTTAAAGTAGGGTAGACTTACTGGGGGGTCTGGGCAGGGGCGTCACCAGCTTTTGTAATGTGGGGGGGACCAACTGGCGGGGGGTCTGGGGGTCCTCCCCCAGAAAATGTTTAATATATTAGATGCAATTTCCTGCATTCTGGTGTATTTTTAATAGAAATTTTTGCCAACAAAAATCAACACTTTTCACAATTATTTGCCTGCATGTTGAGCCTGCCTTTGACTCACTCTCATTGAGATTGAGATGGATTGACTATTGGTCATTTTCCCTATCAACAATAGCATATTTTCTTTTTTCTTTAATTGTTTTATTTCAACTAGTTGTCTTGTCATCATTTCAATTTTAAAAACTACATTTGTCTGAAAACACCATTTTAAGACAATAGCCTACTGAACCTAAAATAGCCTAGCCTACTAGACAAAAAAAGTTTTGGATGCCATGGTTTTATACTTGAAACTCAAGCAATAAACTTGTTTTATGTCAATAGCCTATTTAATCTATATTGGTATACACACCAGAAATAGGCTAGGCCTGATTCACTCACTATGTTTGCTATTTCAAGCAGTGAATCAATAATAGGCTTAACTTAGGCTATAGCCTATGCAAACTCATTCTTGACAAGGAGCTGTGTTTGAATTAGCCTAAAGTCGTTAAAATTACATTAAGATAGCTTGATACATATCCTAAAGTTGACTAGATCAGGGGTCTCAAACACAAATGAGCTTGGGGGGCCACTACGGTCAACATTATCTGACTGGAGGGCCATGTCAGGGGTCAATGGTATTCTATTTATTTATTTATTTATGTTTATTTAGGCCTAACAGGGACCTGCACATTTCCTTTAAAATTATTTAGCGTGTTTTTTAATCTAAAGATGTGATAGGCTTATTCAATATTAGGCCTAGGCCTATATCTCATCATTGAATGCCTAGCATACTAGAACAAATATCTTTTCACTTTTCAATATAGGAGATTGTCTGGAATATGGTGATATAAGAATCATGAGTATCATGAGAATCAAAGGTATTCTATAAGACTTTGTAATTTGCAACAATAAAGCCTATTGTATGTGCTGACAATATTTCATTAATTATTATTAATTAATGTTATGAATATTAACTATTTTGGATCTTGAAAGAACATTTCTAGCACCTGTCCTGACAATCAGTAAGTTAAATGTTAGTCCTGACGAACAGGGAGCTAAAAACGACTTTCACTATGAAAAGGATTCATCTATTTTGGGATGACAGCATTGAAGACAATGCAGAAATGTTATAGATTTCAACATAGGATTACTGCCATAGTTAAGTTAAGAACCCGTGAGATATCACAGAGAACAATGTATGACAGACGCAGAATGTGTTGGTGACCATAATTTTGACATAAATTCATCGCTAATTATCTGGTAATGCGTTCATCGCAGAAACTTACTAGTAGCACTATTGGAAAGGCCAGTTCATGTAGATTGTACAATTAAAACTCAGCGAGTAGCATGGCAGAGAAGAATGGGTGTGCCCGGACAGACGATTGCATGGAGGTGTGCTGACAATATTTAATTAATTATTAATAGGCCTATGTTATGAATATTAAATATAATCTATCACTATTTTGGATCTTGAGACAACATTTCTAGCACATGTCCTGACAAACAGTTACTTAAATGTTAGTCCTGACGAACAGGGAGCTAAAAACAACTTTCACTATGAAAAGGATTCATCTATTTTAGGATGACAGCATTGAAGACAATGCAGAAATGTTATAGATTTCAACATAGGATTACTCGGGAACCGCTTATCACAAAGAGGATTGCTATGCATCATTGTAATCTGTGGGATCTGCTGTTTCTTTTGATGTGTGTTTTGCCATAGTTAAGTTAAGAACCCGTGAGATATCACACAGATAACAATGTATGACATAGACGCAGAACTGTATTGGTGACCATAATTTTGCCATACATTCATCGCTAATTATCTCGTAATGCGTTCATCACAGAAACTAAATAGTAGCACTGTTGGAAAGGCCAGTTCATGTAGATTGCAATGATGGCCTTATGATTTCGGTACAATTAAAAATCAGTGAGTGGCATGGTAGAGAAGAATGGGTGTGCCAGTCGGGAGTGGAATGGACAGACGATTGCATGCAGGGAGGTGTTGTTGATAATGCAAATCGCGAGTGGATTTTCAGCGCTTTGAAGTGGAATGGATTCGAGATAGATTAGAAACTCTGCTGAATAATTTTGTCATCAAATCTGGGTGGGTCCAAACGTGAAATTTTGAAATCTGAGGGGGTCCCGTCCCACTCACATTCTATTACGGCGACGCCCTTGCTTATATCCGTTCAGACGCGTAAAACAGGTGAAGACGTTTTTACGCAAGTGTTGTCCCATTTATTAGGGGAAGATTTGCACTTCTCACTACACAATCGAGGGGTGTCTCATCTTGGAGGGAACTCGAAAACGAGTGCTAGTGTTAGGGAAGAGAAATGGGACTGGGCCTAAAACATGTGATGGCACCTCTACATACAAGTTTTTACAAAGATTATTTAGGTCTTATGAAGTGACAACATTACGGGGGCTGCATGTCAGTGCTTGTGGTTGGATCGATTTCGTAGCTGGTTGTTATGATTAAAAATGCGTAAATCTAAGCATTGGAAAGCATGATGTTCAAACCAGGAGCCTCTATCAACTCTGGGGGCTGAGCCCCCCTAATGTTCAGAACCTAGAATCGCCCCTGGTTAGCAGCAAACGGTGAGTACTGTCTGTGCAAATGGACATCGAGACATTCAAAGTTCTCAATGCCTTGTTTTAAAGAGGTTATCCAGAGTGAAAAACGTTTATCAGCATACCAAATCAAACTTTTGTGAAGAAGCTCCACAGGGAGCCAAGACACTTTATTCAGATCTCACCTGAAGCTTCACATCTCCAGGTGATTTTGTCATCGCTCACACACTTCTGATCCTGCCCACACGTTCCACAGACTTGGGTGTTGGGGTCTTGGGAGATGTGTGACAAATTGAAGAACAATGGAGGAATACAATAATGAAATAATATATCAATATGTAATATCATTTGGAACATTGTTTAGTATCTGCACAGAATGCAACATCCCACTTTGGTAGGATGGTACCCAGTCTTGAGCCAACCTACCAGCACAGTAGGCTGAGAAGCAGAGGGAGGAGCTGACCAGCTTGTAGACGTGGAAGTTCCCTGGACAGGCCTTGACATGGATAGAGTTGGAGCTGTACTGACAGCAGTCGGACTCCCAGGATCCACACACACGGCCTCTCACTACACCTTCATGAAGGTCTGGGTGTGGGGTAGCAAGCCAGAGGGGGACATCTGTGCCACACATATACCTCTCCACACATCGCTCTGGCATACGAACGCTGTTGTTGCCAAGGAAGAGTCGATACCAGCCATGCCAGTTCTCTGAACTGTCACAGGCAGGAGCCAAGTTGTCCACTCTGTGATCTGTGGCTCGCCAGGACTGGTTTAGGTTTGTATAGTACTGGCAGGGATCAGCACAGGTCGGGCTTCCATTGATAGTCAAGCAGTCTTGTCCCTCCGGGCACACAACCCCTCCACAGCCAAACTGCACCGAGCGAATCAGTGGCTCAGCATGGTCATGGAGTGTTCTTGATGATTCTAATGGAGGTGACATCACACAACTGAAGGAACCTGGGGAGTTCTCACACACAGTCGGATGAGGACACGGGTTGTCATTGATGACAGCGGAAGAACACTCGTCTATGTCCACACAGCCAAAGTCTGGGGTCCAACGGTAGCCCTGGTGGCAGCAGCTCTTGCCAGCACTGCATGCTACACGATCATAACACTCAAGGCCATTGCCTAAGAAACCATCTTTACACACACAAGTCAACTGAGGAGATTGGAATCCATTGCCCTGAACGTCAGCGGTTGAGGAGAGACAGGATGCCTGCTTATGACACGCTTCACACCTAGTTACCACAGACCCTATGCAACAAGAACACACACATTGCACAGTTTATTTTCTTAGCAATTCATAAACCTTTCAGTTTGAATGGGACATCTGTCAGAATAGAATGGCACATTTAAGAGGAAACAGAGAGCAATAACAATTATTTGCTCACTTGCAGTTATCTCTAAGGAAATACTATCATGGAAGCTTTGCTCCTTGCAATGGTTACAAGTCTCAAAGTGCCCCTTTGTAAAACATTTTCCTTGACCTTATAAGTTTGCTAATGTTGTTCCATTTTTTTTTTTTTTTTTTTGTATTGTACTACAGTACCTATCAACAGCGCTCTTCCAGAACAGGGTTACAGTTTTAAGATTTGAACATTTACAATCAAACTTGGAGACATCACAAACATACAGTAGAACCAATAACTATATTTTTGATATTTCATTTTACCTTCCACATGTCCCGAGTCATCAGCTTGGACAACTCCAGCAAAAGCCAGCCACAGCAAAACCTCCAACTTCATGGTATTCTGTTGACCAAAGCATATGTACTTCTTGTGTGTCTAGACAGTCTGCCTTTTGTGCAGTCTTTGGAATTTTTTGCCCTCAACGGTGCCTTCCAGGGAGCGCTGCCTACAAGGCACTACTCCCCAGGGCTGTCATTTACTCACAATTTTCATGAAGCAAATTGGGTTAGTTTAATTAGAGCCCTCATATTAATGCAATAATATGTCCAACTTAGTGTTATTTCAGCAAGCCACAACATTATTATTATTGAATAAAATTATGGTGGGCCGCCATGGCCAAAAATACCCTGGGTACGGATCAGCAATGGGAAAAAGGCTCACATGCGCGTACGCAATGCTTCTTTCTCTTAAAATAAGCTTTTCTTATTTAATGCTTCTTTCTCAAAGTAAGCTTTATGCCTATGCCCAAATAAGAAAAACACACACTATAGGCAAAGCACAGCAGAAGACTCAAGTGCATGCATGCACTACTTAGAAAGTAAATTTACATTTACATTTATGCATTTAGCAGACGCTTTTATCCAAGCGACTTAGAAAAGAGGGATAACAATCAAGCTGCAACACCATACAAGTAAATGCCTACTGGAGTGCCATTTGCAAAATAGGAAAGCAAGAGTTTAGAAGTGCTTGATCAGTGCATCCCAAGTTATTTAAGGAACTAGGACAAGAAATATTCTTGAAAGAGCTGGGTGTTCAAGAGTTTCTTGAAAGTAAATTAGCTCAACAGATTAACTGTAGGCCTGATCAATAAAGGAACCTGATGCACCCTTATTATACTCGTCATAGCAACAGATGTACATTCATCACTTTCGACCTCGCATGTTTTTGTTACTCACAATTTCAGAACACTCGCAAAAAAGCGTGTTCAGTGTGAACGACCGCTTCGTCAGGATAAAACAGCTGAAGGGCAAAACGAGATACAGAAGGCTCACGCACGCGCTGCTCATCAAATTAAGCACGCTGTACAATACCCAGCACTGCAAACAAATAGACAAGTCAACGAAGAAGACTCACAGTCTAATAATAACACTATTTCAGACCAAATTAATTAAACAACAAGGCTCACGCGCGAACGCGCTGCTCTGCACGGACACGCCGTGTAACAAACAAATCGTGACTTTAAGCACTGATAGTACTAAACACAACAACTTTACAGCGAACTTCAAACTTCGTGCACGAACGTACACTGGAAGCCGCAATATGTTTCCCAGACAATGCACGCAGAGGTCAGCGGGACAACACATTACAACACAAGATAATAGCTATAGTGATTAAGTTTTCACTTACCAGCCGAAGGTCTCTTGGTATGCGAGAAAGGCAAGAGGAAGTGGCTGACTCACAATGGGGCTAATATAGGAAGTGAGCCATGCCACCTGCGGTCAATCATGACATTGTTGTCATTAGGTCTCGAAGTAGGTATAAGGAATGGCATCATTCAGAGTGTAACGACCGTGGTGACGGTCTGAGTGAGGTCGAAATAGATCCAACTTTTTTACATTTACATTTCAAATTAAGTCTTTATGTGTGTTTATTGAAGTGTTCTGTTTGGTATGAATCTAGTAATATTTACATTTCTCTAGAAATGTCACGGGCTTCACAGCAAAATCTACTCTCCCATAAAAGTTTGTCCATTTTTTTTGTCACGTCCATAACGGAAATTGAAAGGCTCATATTCTTATGATGTAAATCATGACATTATTTTTTTGTGTTTGCCTATATTCAGCCATGGAGTTTGCATAAGAATATGAACAAAATTGTGAAATACTGCTAGGATATGTGGCATTTTTTCATCAATAATGCATGAAAATGTCAGGAAATTGCCCATATACATTTTACAACAGTAACAGTTTTCACAGCAATAGCAGTTTTCACAGCCTTATTGCCTTATTGGGAAGATGCAAATTGAATACAATCATTTAGTTAGGACGATATCTGTTGGCTTAGGGTTACAATGTCTGTGTGGGTCAATCGGCAAACAGAGGGAGAGCTTTGTGCTGAAAACAAAGATGTAGTGGGCAGGGGCGCTTTAACACCTACGGAGGCCCCCGGGCTATAGAGTTTTTTGCCCCCCCTCCCTCCTTCCCGTGCGCAGAAAGCAACACGCGGTAGGCCTACAAGTAACCTATTGGCTGTCTGATTGATAGTCAGCAGCAATCAGACAGCCATAAATCCCATACTGACAACTGCATCTAACGATACACATAGCTTAACGTTAACATCGTTGCAGACTCCAACAAATACCTTACCTTATTGTCCAGTTCAAGTAATCAAAGTTATCCATGTTATATCATCCATATTCATATTTTAAGTCCACAATTAGGGGTATTCCTTGCATGTTAGATAAGTAGATAGGCTATCACTTATTGTTTAGTTATACTGGCAGGTAGCAGAATGAGTTCGATGATCAGAATAGCTAATGAGTCCCTTGTTACAATGATGATGAACTTCACTGACGTTTTTCTCCGCATTTGTCTTTCTCTGACTTGTAACATTGTAACACTTTGAACGCTCATATCTCCGTAATTCGTTGGCCAATATTATCAATATTGGTGCCATTTGAAAGCTTATTTTCTTGTCTTTCACGTGAATACAATGGCATAATTTTATGTTCGCTTGACTATATATCCTACAGCAGGGTTCGAGTTAGGTGGGAGCCAGTGGGAGCTGAGCTCCCATAGAGAGAGGTCTGGCTCCCATGAAAGCAGCAAACTCAAACATCTGTGGGGGCTCTGACAATACAATAGTATATAATATTTTACTGACAAATAAAGTTATCATAAGCGGGGATCAAACCGAGCTATGGGAGGTGAAACCTTTTTATGGAGTTGCTAGCGCGCAAGCGCTTGTTACAGGGGTGTTTTTGATCATCTTTTCTTTTTGTGTTATTGCCTTATTGGCATGCTGTTATTATGTTCTCTGATGATAAAGGGGCACGGTATGCTTGCGCAGTTGCAATGTATAGGTTGTAAACATAAATCAATGTCTTAATTGATTGTAAACCATGATTTGGTTGTGACCGATAGTTACCGTGAGTAACAGTCGGGGTTTGCCTCTGACGCGAGAGGATCTAGTGATGGTATGTTGTTATATTGCCTAGTTTGTGGGCCTTGCCCCTGATTATTTTCAGTTTGATCAGTGTTTTGTTTGTTTAGTTTGTTTGTTAATTTGTTATGTTGTGCACCCCGTCGGTGGCCTAATATAAAATAAAAGAAAGACGTCTGCATTATTCCGTTTCCATGCCTTGAGTCTACCACCCGCCGGACACACTCCGTTACAATGCCACTGAAAATGTGGCCGCTTGCTCGTTTCGGTTTTAGCCTACTTCAATAAAGCCAAACATAGGCCTACTGTAGCTCCAGATAGTAAGATAATGCGCGGCTCTCCCTAGGTCAACCTCTCTCCTAGATATTGCTTTAACCAGGCTATTCCGATCATGCTGCGCATGATGTAAACTTTATTGAGGATTTCGTGCAAGTAGCATATTCACCGAAATTAATAAGTGCCAGTTCACCGTTGTGCATAACATTCAGCCAGAGGTCCGGGAGAGAGAGAGAGAGTAGAGAGAGACATTGTCAACTTCTCACATTGTAAGGTCAGTGCTTGCTTCCCATTACATTCAAAAGTCCGCAAAGCCTTTACCGAACTCCTGCGCAGTTGCGCAGACTGGAGAATGAAAAAAAAAAAAAACATTAGTTGGATCCGACGGTAGCCTATGGGCGGTAACGTTAGTGCGCTGGAAACGGTAACCTAAACAATTGGGTTGTGAGGAGAGCCAGGGCATAAAAAATAGCCTAGGACCAGCCAGACCTTCATACTTTACGTATTGTTTGAGCATTTTTCCTAGATTATGGCATTTCTCGGTCATTTTCCACTAGGCCCTGCTGGCTGATGTAGCTAGAGTGTATTCTCATCCCCCGCGATTAGGATATTTTGCCTGATAGCCTACATTGTTGATATTACACACATTTCATCAAACTTAAAATTTTCGTTTTCATATCAAACTTAAAACTTTCGTTTTCCTTATTGTCTTTAGCTAGTCTTTCCAGTGAGAAAAAAACAACTGCGCTTTTAAAGGCTGGAGTTCGCGGCAAAGTGAGCCAGGAGTTGTCACGCATGTAATTCACAGGACGCATTTTTCTTTTTTTAATAATTCGCTATGCGCACAAGATGCTCATTAGTCGCATCGCTTGCATAAGCTACTGTCACAAGAAATGGGGGATAAATGTTATCCCCACAAGAGATAACATTATTCAAGCAGAGGCAGGAATACCAAAACCAGAGATAGGGAAAT
>JAODXP020000033.1:12044240-12172234 GCA_027497455.2 Sardinella longiceps | reverse complement strand
TACACAAAAGAAATATGTTGAAATATATTTTAAAGTGTCACAAATATATGTGGCATATATTCCAAATACATTGAAATATATTTTGCATTGTTGTTCACTTATATATACCAAAGATCTTTAAACAGTGACCGCTTGAATCCTCTCTGTATTTACCATTTCGAAATATATTTTTGAAATATATTTACATCATGTGTTCTAGAAGCCCCGCCCATAATTTCAACTTTTGAATTTTAAAAACAATGGCGGACGTTTGGCAAGTGCAGAGAAATTGGCAAGTGTTTGACATGAATGAAATTTAAAGAGTTTGTAGTCTTTGACAGCCTAGAATAGAAAAATACAACGAGCTAGACATTACAGATTTGTGCTATTGCAACCTAGAACCCTATCTTCGAAATATTTTACAAGCAGCCGAATAGCTAATGTTAGCTCGTTAGCTAACTGCAACCGTCCAGCCACGGACAACGAGGATAACGGAACTTTCCCTGAAGGAATCAAGAGAAGACGAGTCTGCACACAACTACTCTGCCTCCCTCCATGTCAATCTTCAATATCTTATGGGAAATGGAAACAGTTTTCGAGTGAAATTAAGGTTAAGTATCTTATTTCAGCAGAAAGGATACACAGAGGGATGTTTTCTACTATGAATAATGACTGAGAATAGTTATAACATCAGCTAGTTTTCTGTCAGAAAAGTTGTGCTAACGCTAGTTTTCTGACGGTGATTCTGTGCTAACGTTAGTTTAGTTCATACAGGTTTGTATTTCACACTATAAACCTGACATGAAAGCAGTTAAGTATCAAAGAAGGTTATCAAACATGCACTATATCAGACAAAGCAATCAGAGAGATAATCAAAGATGAACAAGATGGCTAGCATCTCCTTTCGATTTTGGCCAGTAGCAGCATTTCATTGCTACCTAGCATTATATGCTGTTCATTTTGTGCTTTTAATTTACTGTTTGTACAGGCCTTAAGTGACGGGTGGTTAGACTTTCATAGGGACCTTTCCGTTTTCATTCACAGCCTGAAGGTAAGGACTTGAGTTACTTGATTTTCTATATCATTGAATATCTTATAATTGTACAGGTTGTCAATTGTTGCATTTATCATGCATCATGTTTGCAATTAATGCTTTGTATACCCTAATCTAAACTACAGATATATTCTAGAAATATAGGCTAGGCTCTTATATCAAATATTAACAAGATGGATCACATCTCAGCTTGTTTTGGTTGGTAACAGGCATTTCATTTCTGTTATGTTGTTCATTTTGTGCTTTTCATTTCTTTTACTGTTTGTGCAGGTCCTGAGGAGTGGTTAGACTTTCACTAGGGGTCCTTCTGCTTTTACTCACAGCCTGAAGGTACAGTAAGGACTATACTAGGCTAATATTTAATTGAATTAATAATAATAATGTCTGATTTTCCACATCATTGAATATCTGAATCAGGTTGCCCCTAAACATTCAATTGCTGCAGTTTATCATGTATCATGTTGGCAATTAATGCTTGGTAGCTTAATCCAAAACTACAGATATTTTTTTTTACAATTTTGTATCTTATATCAAATACGAACAAGATGGCTACTAGCACTAGCTACCAAGCATTATATGCAATTCATTTTGTGCTTTTAATGTTTACTGTTTGTACAGGTCCTACTGAAGGGCAGTCCGACTTTCATCGAGTCCTTTCTGCTTTCATTCAAAGCCAGAAGGTAATAACTAGGTTGACATGAATTATATCATTGAATATTCTACAATTGTGTCTGGTTGTCCTTTACCTACGATTATTATACGATTAATGAGTAGGCCTATATTTTGGACAAGACAAGACAAAACCTGCATTTATACCAACTGCACAACTAACATTTTGGATACTAAATTGCAGTAGTTCTATGTATTATATGTTTGTATCCTCCTTTTTCCACATGGACAATAATTGCATGAAAGAACAATGTGACATTTAGCCTACCACTCCAATTTGTTCTAAATGGTTATCAATATTTATTTTTTAATTTCCCACATATGTTATTTTTCTAAGGAATTGGAACACCTGGATTCCTGGCATTATCTCCTTCTCTGCATTGCTCAGCATTCCCATAAATCCAGTCTGCTGTGTTCTCCCTTCTTCTGTGCAACAGGTTAGTGTCACTATATGACCAGTTATTTTAAGAAACTAAGAAGTCTGTTGCAGTTGAGTGAATGAGCTTGATTAAGAAGATATTAACTTCTCTCTTCTCTCTGTTTACAATAAGCAGATAGTCCAAAAGGGAGGAGTGTGACCAGCAGCGGGCCGCGCTGGACGCAGACACCATTGGCGTTATTTTTGGTGAGATGGCAATTGATTTACATTCAGTCAGGTGGTGATAATTTTACAATGTGAAATGTGATGCACAATACATGTGTACACCCAGTTGTCAGTTTATTAGATAAACTGTATCTAGGGAATAAATGCCGTTGCTAAGTATGCTTTTGGGAAATGCTGATCACATAATGGCGAAACCTAAACAAACTGTCTATCCTACCCCAGACGCAGTGGTGAAGAACAGTTCCCAGGGGACAGCTGGGGACAGTGGTCAACTAAAAAGTGACAGAGCTAAGATTTAAAATGAAATAAATAAAAAATAAATTGGAAATGTTGTGTTTGTTTGTTGTTTAACTACCTTTAACTTTTTAAATGTCAAAATATATTTATATAAACAATTTGCACAAGTTTAATATATGTAGGCCTACATAAAAACACAATAGCAAATATCTTGTATAGGAAAAGGTATGTCTGGAGTGCTGCAGGATGTAACTGACACCTGGTGCTCTTCGGTGCAGGGATTTCAGAAATTGTTTTAAAGAGTCAGTTCAGAGGCACTCAAGATGCAGTATAAAAAGTCTTTATTCGGCTAAATACTTTTAATACTGCATCTTGAGTGCCTCAGAGCTGACTTCTTTTAAAATAATAGCAAATATATTGACATATATTGTGACTGAAATATATTTTCAAGAGTAAAATATATTTACATATATTTCAGTGAAATATATTTATTGGGCCAAAATCAAATATTTACATATATTCCAAAAATATATTTTGAAATATATTTTCAAAATATATTTCAAATATATTTCAAATATATTTTTTGTGTATGGGATGCCAAATTCAAGGCCCTTCTTTTGTCCGTCTTCATGCCCATCCTGCAAGCCCTCCTCACGTCCCTGCTTGTGTCCATCCTGGTAGCCCTCCTCACGTCCCTGCTTTAGGCCCTCTTCATGGCCCTTCTTGTGGCTCTCCTCACAGCACTGCCCGAGGTTCAACCCGATCCTCTCATCACTGTAAAAAGTCATAAGTCTGCCTTTGAAATATCACAATAACAAGGATATAGTGGCATTCTTCAATAAAACTATTTTCTTTTTTTCAATAGATGTATTTTAACTTATTTTGATGAAATCCATTGTTGGGTATATTTGTAAATATAATATTTGCAATCTCCTACAACATTTTTTAGTATAGAAATGCTTGAAACAATCAAATTCAAAAACTAATATTTTTTCTCTCTTTTATGTTTTCCTGAAACTCTGAGGGAAGTAAACAAAATGTATGTCAAATTGTAGTCAAACTTTAGCCTGGGAGTTCCCATGCTCCTTTGCGTGCTTATTTCATTTCACTCTACAAAGCAGCATGGTGACCATGGCCGATTTTCTCGCCTGCTTTCGGTATCCAATCACAGAACAAAAAGGGACTAGCACAGCCCTCGATTGCATTTTATGTCACGTGGTGGCTCTGGTATTGGTTCCGAGCTATGTACACATGCTATGATAGACATTCGTAGCGCCCAATAAAAGGCTCTGGACAATCGTGAACGATGCTTCCACTACGAGAGATGCAATAGGTAGGTCTCCAGACTAAATATCACTTGTGATTTTTAGTTTGGCATTCGCCAGGCTAGTGAAACTTCCCCGCCAGAGGTGTTTTTTTATCTGTTCAATGTTGCTTTTGAAATGTCTGTGAGATTGAGAATCTATGCCAAATTTCGGATTAGGATACGGCCTAGGTAATTTTTTTATTATTATTTTTATTTTTAGTATATGGGAAGGTCAGATAATGGAGAAACCTTTGTCTTCTTATAGTGAGATCTAGGTGTTGCATAAATGTGGACAGTCTATGCTCACTTCAGATGTGCACCTTTATCTTCCCGCTTTTGGAAGGGAAGCTAAAAAATTCTTATGTGATTAGTTCATGCTGAACTCGCACCATACTAGATTCTGTGTAAACAGATGCGTTTAATTTAGAGTCAACATGCCTCTATATTCTATTAGCCTGACATAGCCCGTCCATAATACGGATGTTCATCCATATTCAAGTTCTGGGAACGGTCTTCTGGAGAGGGTTTAAATCGGTTAATAGACACCCATCCAGTAAGCGAAGCTGATTAGACGAGCTGTCCAATCGTTTCAAACCAGAACTGAGTGCAAAGACACTTGAAAGACTTTAGTCACGACCCTTAGCCCAGATTTTGTGAGGACATAGAATTGGATATCAGGACAGGGAGATAAATGTGTGTTCTCTTTTTGTGTGACAGCTCTTGAAGGTCTTTAAAACACACCTTTTGGTTGAGTGAGCTCTCAATCATTGGCACCAATAAATTACAGAGTGCTCACTCATGTTAACTCTTAGAATCATTGAATCCACTTGATTGAGCACTATGACTGCTTTGAGGTGGATCAGTTTACCTGGGATTTACCCCTGAAAGCTTGTAAATATTAATGTTATTTACCTGAATCGCCTTCTGGGGATCGTATGACCAATTGAGTCGCCATCCATTTTTCCTCAACAGAGAAGTTTGCAAATTTTTAGTGCATTCAGCTGCTGTCTCTACAAGCACACGAAACACAAGTTAAGGAAATGTACTTTGATCACAGAATCTGAGCACATACAGAGAGAGAGAGAGAGAGAGAGAGAGAGAGAGAGAGAGAGAGAGAGAGAAACCTGTGTCATGAACAAGCAAAATATAGTCGTTTATTCAACTTGCTAAGTCTGTTAGATTCTTGGTAAATTTGAGGGATTATTTAGATGTGTTTATAGCTATAAATTTAAATCTGAAGAACATTTAAGAACATTTTACATTTATTCAACATAAAACGTATCATTATTATTATTTGCATTCATGTAGCTAGAGATATAATGAAGAACATATAATAAGATGATATACAGAACAAAACAATAGTTATAATTTCTAAGGAATATAGTCTGTGGAGCCTGTCTCATATGATGTGTGAATAGCAACCTTTGAGCTTCCGATGAGATGCTGAGCCCTCTAGAGGTGCTTATTGGCTATTGCACCAAAGGTGTCATCCCAAGGTCATTCATAACTCACTCTCTTTCTAGACACAGAAAATGCACACAAAAGATATACACATATGTGTGTGTGTATGTACATATACTGTACACCCAATTGCCGAAACATTCTTTCACGGTAGTGTGGGCTTTTTGTCAGTTTGGTAACAAGAATCCCATGCCAGCAGGGAAACAGGGTTGTAGTGGGTGTTAGACATTGGGGTACAAAGTCCAACCATTTCTTAGAGATAATATCGGGCTATATTTATGGTAGGCATTCATTTATTTTATAGACCCTGCTAGAAAATGCCCTACTGTACTCTGTATGTCAGTGACTGGTGCTGATTTCATATCTGTTTCTTTCTGTCCACCTGTGTGCTGTAGCTCGTACAGCATATCTGAAATAGAAACTGATTGTGTTTGAGGGGCTTACTACTATACTTGCTTGTCGCATGTGAAAGTCACACCTTGGCTCATTTGTTGACCTGCTAACCTCACCTCAAAAAAGAAAGACTGAGTAAAACTATTGTGATATTCCTGTTGTCAGTGAAAAAGGCTTAGCTACCATTTGTCTACAGTAGCTGTGCTCTAGAGGCTTTGAAGCATAATGGTAAGACTCCTATACTGCGTTTTTTTTGTTATGTTTTGTTTGTTTTGTGTGTGTGTGTGTGAATGGAATTGTGTGATTTCTCACGCTATAGGTTTGGAAATTCACGATTTGGAAATATGAATGCATGGCATGGTGTTAATGTCGCCCATTTTCTAACTCATTTCCTGCTTTCCTGTATGACTATGGACTATGGTTGAATGAAATGAAATGTGCAGAGCCAGTGGGCCGCATTCGTCTGGCTAGGCTGAAATGCATGGAGCTAAGCACTTTTTTTTCGACTTAAGCACCTGGGCTACCAGCCTAAGCAGTAGTAGGCTATTAAAGATGGATAAGGGTTTGCTGACAATAAGAGAGAGAGGACTGCTAAGGAGAGAGGACTGCTTCAATTTGACCTCTGTGCCCTCTACTGTTGATTAATGGTCATTGCAATATTTGGCTTGAAAGTTGAGAGACTAGAGAGTTGTTGACAAATGAACACATCAAACAAAGTCACACCATGAAAAAAGTCACACCTTTTCTTCATGCCCAAACAGACTGAGGTGAAGAGACAACCCTCTGTGTTGTCGCCCAGCCGCCTGCAATATCTGACTTGACTGCAGTAAGACCTCAGTGCTGAAATATTTTACATAGGTTTATTTTGTTTCTAGGAAAGCCTACTGAACACACAAGCTGAATCAAACGCACGGGCCTCAGTCTTTTCACTGAGTTACAGGTCACAGTATCCTTGTTTTTGGAAATGGCATCATGTTTGTCTCTCTCTCTTCTACTCATTCTCTTCATCACCCAGGCCCAGGGTAAGTAGCATACCGATATTCCATAATAATTCCATTAATAAGATATGCGACATGACTTGAATGATGAAATGTTTTTCAGTGTGCTCATCTGAGGCGGATAGTGTTGTTTTTTTAACTGTTGCAGGATCTTTATTTCTGTTGCATCTCACTTACAGTAGCCTAATTTATAGACAGCAAAATAAATCAAATATTTATAAATTAAGATTCATAAGAAGTGCAGTCATTTGTATTAAGTTGTGAAAGAAATGGTCTCAGTCAGTTGTTTTCCTACTGTACATAACATAACAGTCAGGGGTCCAGGGCCTTTCAGGCAGTTTGAGGCAGTCTGCTAAACTTTGACATGTTTAAGTATTTCACCTTTTATGCAAAATTGGCATATATTATGACATTCTAGAAGATATCAAATTAAAACAATATGAGAGTAAAGTGTCTGTAATAAAAATGTTTTTGTTAAAATGAACTGTAACACAACACAACTACACAAAAACCTATTTTCATAGGTCTTCACACATTGTAAACAAAAACAAAAAACACACTATAATAAATATACCTAGCCAGAGCTTTTGAGGTTTGAACCTTGTAAGCATAAAGTGCAATGGTGGGTATAGTATTACCAGCTCTGCTAGCTTGTTGGTCTGAAGAAGATTTTACACACAAATTAGGTTGGTCCCTACACTTTTCTGTAGTTATTTATTTTTTTTTTAAAAAAGTCTAGATTTGACAACAATCTGCACCTTCTGTGGGTCTGCTATTATGATTATTATGATTGTTATCTTATATTATGATGGTTATGATGATGATAATAATAATAATAATAATAATAATAATAATAATAATAATAATAATAATAATAATAATGGTCTGGGGAAACATCCCCATTTCCTGCTGCACTTGTTGTTTTATTGACCGTAGACTCGAGGTGTGATTGCTGCAGAGAGGTGTTAGTTGGCCCACCCGCCCAACAGCCCGACTCAGCAGGGGGTGTGAAGTCAGATAAGCACGATCTGGCCTTACTTATAAGTTATCATGTTGGTCTGTATGGTCATTCATAATGACTGTCACCATTTTTATTTATTTATTTCATCAAATTTCAGGTATCCTCATTTAGCTGTGTTGTTTCATTCATGACAACAACCTTATAGGTTTCCAAAACAGTTTTTGTTTTTGTTGTTGTGGCTAACACTTCACTTGATGTGCTACTGAAGTGCTTAGGCTATGTTGTGAGAGAAACACAGACTCAGTCAGATGTTTACTCATACATATTATAGTGCAACTGTGGGTTTAACCAGCTCCCTTAGCTCCTTTTTTTCCGTTTGTTAGATTTTTTTTAGCGAAGATAATGATGACTCCATGATCTATTCTCAGGTTTATTAGTAGCAAAACTTACTCAGGTTTGCCACAAAACCATCTACTTGGAATAACCCCCCACTGTGGTTAGAAGCTAGACATCTGATTGCAGCAGGGAGGTGCTAGTTGGCCCACCACAAGGTGTGAAAACAGACAAGCACAATGGCTTTACCCATAACCTTTCATATTGTTCTGTATATTTATTCATAATGACTCACAATTAATTCAATGAGAAGTCTGGTGTGATAAGGACTGAAAGTATATTTCAAGAACTTTGAGCAGGGTTGTTGTCATCAAAGACATGGCCAGAGAAGGGTAGAGAAGAGCGCTTCCTAGTTACAGTTTCCGGGTGGGATCATAACTATACTATCAACAAATTGTCAAAATTCTGCTCCCACGAAAACATTCACATTTTGTATGATGTATTTTTGGTCTTATCACACTGGACCTATCCTTAATTTTTTATTTTACAAAATTTCATGTATCCCCAGTCAGATGTTTCAGAAAGGCTAAGGCTACAATGTGCTATGAAGTGTCTACTTCAGAAGTATTCTGTCATGTTTGGTGTAGCCACTTCCATTGATTATCATGGAACCAAATTTTTTGCTGTGAATTTAATGCCTCAGTTATGTACCCAACGTAGCCACCCTGTAACAAAATTCAACATTTCAGGTCAGAATTGGGAGGTGACTATGGCTCAAGAGCATATCTGCGCTCTGATTGGATCATCAGTAGTCATGCCCTGCACTTTCACTCACTTCTACAGTCTCAAAATCTCTAAAGTCTACTGGGTGATCAACGTCACCGAGGAGTGTTACCCCATGACCTTGCAAATATCACAGAGTACAAGGGGCGAGTGCGGTACAGTAGCACAGAGAAAAGCTGCACACTGACAATCAGTGATGTGAAAGTCACAGATACAGCTTTTTACAAGGCCAGGATTGAAACAAACAAGGGATGGATGGATCATACGTCATCATCCAAAGTTAACCTCACAGTCACAGGTAAAAATGTGATTAGATTAGATAACTTTATTTGTACCCGGAGATAGATTTGGTGTGCAGTCAAGTGAGTTGGCAAATCATTAAAATATAATATACAACACATAATGGACATTACTGTAAAAACACATCAGACCACAACTCACAACACGTCAGACAATAAGGAACACAGACATTATGACACCACAGACAGGACGGATAGTAGCCATTGGAAGCAGATACATAAAGTACATCAGTGCATCTCATTGATAGATAATAAATAAATACATTAAACATATAAAAAAAAAAACCTAAGGCCTTAGTTTTGGGTCAGTTTTGTTAATTGTCTTGTTGTGTCATTTACTTGTAGATGGTGAATATTAGATGGTCGATGTGTCACTGGAATACATACAGTGGCTATGATGTTTATGGTTGTTTACAGTAAATATACTATGTAATGGCTAACGCCCGCTGGTGTCCCTATATAAGGTAATAATGGATGCCATCTCACATTCTAATTGATTTCTTCCATGATGCTGCAGACATGATTGTCCAGATTTCTGGACCAGCAATTGAGGGAGGAAGAGTGACACTGAGTTGCAAGACTCGCTGCATTTTTGGACGAAACTCTAAGATATTGTGGAAAAGGAATGGGAAGATGCTCGCTGATAGACAAACACAGAGCAATGACCTGATACTCCCCAACATCAGGATTGAGGATGGGGGCAACTACTCCTGTGTATTAGAGGGCCAAGAAGATCATCCATCACCACCAGTGAAGCTCAATGTAATGTGTGAGTATAGTAAACATTAAAATGCTTAAAGTACACAAGACAAATTAATTAGTGACTTTATGGTTTTCCCTACCTTAAAGCGGTGCTTCGGAGTGAATTCAAGCAGAGCCCTGCTAAATGCAAGCGTGCACTAATTAGCGAACCGAACGCAAACGCAGAAGCGAACAAGCACTTTACACTGAATCAATGAATCTGATTCTGAATCTGATTTGAAACCAAAAGTAAGATCTGAGGTACAGTTGACTCAATGTAAAGTGATAGGTAAAGCGTTAGGTCTGTGCTGTTCGAAATTCTTCTATTCCATTCGAGGTACAGTATATTGCTGTTAGAAGGCTCATGCAACACGGCTATGCTTAAACTTACTCCGGAGCTATCCTTTAAGTAATAATGGTTAATATAGTAAAATGGGCTTTTGTTGATGATAATTTTGTCCAAATTGAGAATATCATATCATTCTGTCCTTCAAAATGTTAAGAATATGTGTGTTTATGATTATTTCTAATGACATTGTTATAATTTAAGATTTAATATTTTCTCTTGCGATGCTGCTAGACCCTCCAAAGAACACCTCTGTTTCAATCAGTCCTGCTGGTGAGATACTTGAGGGAGCTTCAGTAACTCTGACCTGCAGCAGTGATGCCAACCCACCAGTGGAGAACTACACCTGGTATAAGAGGAGAGAAACAGCGCCATCTCTGGTGGGATCTGACAAGATTTACAGAATCCCCAACATCACCTCTGGGCACTCTGGATATTACTACTGTGTGGGGAAGAACGAACATGGTATTGGTAATTCTACCACTGTTCATCTGGATGTTCAGTGTGAGTTCATAAATTAATCTGATATATGATATGAAATTTGTAATTTTATGTTATTATTATATTTATAAAATTGCATCTGATTTCATCTGATTTGCCAGATGGTCCCAAATACATGTCAGCATCAGTCAGTCCCTCTGGGGAGATTCATGAGGGAACCTCAGTGTCTCTGACCTGCAGCAGTGATGCCAACCCACCAGTGGAGAACTATACCTGGTATTTTAATAGAAGAACAATATCAACGACAACACAGCAGGTTTACAATATCCGTGCCATTAGTAGTGACCAGAGTGGATATTACGTCTGCCAGGGAAAGAACAGTCATGGAGAAGTTAATTCTACAGCTATTCATTTAAATGTTCTATGTGAGTATCGTAATATTAAATAAATAAACAAATAAATAAATACCTTTTCAAAGTGCTTTATGTGGGATTACAACTGACTTCCAACTTTGTTCCCATGAGTTCTCATGCTCCTTTGCTCGCTTATTTCATTTCACTCTGCAAAGTAGCATGGTGACAAGTGCCCTTGCCCTGTTGAGTGTTGGCTGCTGTTTTGCCATTTGGTCTACATTTGATCAACTATTCTCTTTCTTATTCATTCTGACAGTAGGCCTACTTGACAAACTATAGACTCTGGAGCATTGCTTTAAGTGTATGTTAAAACAGTTCGTAAATGTGAATATGAATAGCTAAATTGTTGCTATTTTTCATACTTTAGATCCACCTAAAGGTACATCAGCATCTCTCAATGACACTGGTGATCTGCTGATTGGCAGTACCGTGACTCTGACTTGCAGCAGTGATGCCAACCCACCAGTGGAGAACTACACCTGGTACAGAAGGACTGGAGATGAAACTACTGCAGTAGACTCAGGAGAGGCCATCGCCTTCACTTTTAATACAACCAGTGCTGGAAGCTACTATTGTGAAGCTAGAAATATATTTGGCTCCCAGAATTCATCTAAAGTTGATGTCTCTTTGCCAGGTAGGCTAAAGCAGATGTTCTCACTAATGTTTCTACAGGCAATTGCTGATGGAGCGGAAAAAAAAAATCAAAGACCCCTTACATGCAGCATTGATTTAACCATACACCATTTGAACAGTCAGAGGCTAAATTGTAGTGAACTTCACACAGACCCCAGTTTGAAAATCAAGGGGCAAAAACAAGACTATGCGTTTATCCAAGTCATAGAAGTCAGAATTTTAGAATGGGTATGATATCTGTGGTATACCCTCTTTGAGCTCTGTATTATCTATTCTCATTTGTTTAAGGTTTTAGATGGCAGAGGGCTGTGCTTTTTGTTCTGGGCATGGTAGCAGCTGTGGGCTTTACATTTGGAGTTGGTCTTGCATGCACAAGGTAAGTAACTGACTTATAAAAGGACACAGCAAGGCAATATATTTTTTAATTCTCTCCAAGCATGCAAAAGCGAATGGAAAGGAACTATAGTCATTCATAAAATTTTATCTTGTTGACAGCTAAATTCATCAACTGTTCTTTCAATTTCATCAATTTGTTCTTAAAGCCTATTTATGCAGTTTTCAAGAATTATTTCCATTCATGATGTATTATGTGATTACAAAAACCAAACAAAAGTTAAACACTTATTATCTATTATTCAAATCTGTGAGTTTAGATTTAGCAACTTAGGGGCCTAGATCTGGTTAGTGTTCCAGCGTAATGGCAGGTCAAGATCACGTCATCCGGAAGATCTGATATCACCAAGTAATTAAGAGTCCAGGATCAATGTCAAACTTGTTGCCCTGGATCAATGGGTTAGATTTAGGGCTAGGATTAAGTTTGACATTGATCCTGGACATTTAAAGGAGAATGCCGGTGTGATTCTGTCCTAAAATATGTTAAATAATGATCGAAGCACGGACTTGTCGCACATAGTTCACTTGCACCTAACCCCTCCTCTCGGGAATACCGCTAGTTAACCGATTGGCTACAGACAGGCTTTACGTTGGAGTCGATCGGGCACCTCATAGTTTGAGTTGAAAACTGTAGCTTACCTCCATAATTTCCACCATTGACAAAGCTCAAAGTTACTCCAAACTTCATTCTGTAGATTCCCGTCGGTGTTTACATTTAAACCGAGGCATACAGAACTTTGAAAGTGCACATTTAGCTTAGATATAAGGTTATATGTACAGCTTGTCTAAAAGCTTCCGTCGCCGTGTTTCATCTGAAATAACGCGAGATCGACATACTGAGTAGTGAACTTCTCTACATCTCGCGTTACTTCAGATGAAACATGCTTACAAGCTAGGTAGAGACAAGCTATACATATAACCTTATATCTAAGGTAAATGTGCACATTCAAAGTTCTCTATGCCTCGGTTTAAATGTAAACACCCACGGTAATCTGCGGAATGAAGTTTGGAGTAACTTTGAGCTTCGTCAATGGTGGAAATTACGAAGGTAAGCTACAGTTTTCAACTTAGTAATGTTGTGGATATGAAGCATCATGACACTTTGGGGCTTTCCAGCCAAATGTGTTGCCAAGTGGTTTTTTCACGACTCTTTTCTCGACTCTTCAGATTCATGCTTCAAGCACATAGGCCTACATAGTGGTCAACACAATACAAGAATTTTTTTTTTTTTTTAATAATGAAATCCACGTGCCATGTGGTTTTGAAAGGGGTCTTTACATGCTGCCTTGATAACAAAACACACGGGAGTTACAGCAGTTAAATTTGTACACAGATGCTTAACTTAAACTGTATATATTATGACATGACATCAGACGGGGATCGATCCCTGGTCTCCTGCGCTCAAGACAGACGTGCTACCCGTTAGACCACTATGCCTTTGAAAGACTGATGGGTTAGTCCCTAATTATCCAACATATTGTTATTAGCCTACTACTTTGTTTTGTTACTATTATGTATTCTTTGTCATGATATTAAACTGAATATGAAACCTCTTGGTTTGGAATAGATTTGTTATGACATTAGTGATGAAAAACACAATTCTTGTCTTCAACCACTTCATGACAAGCCACGAGTAGCGCCTGCTGCATGGTACAGAGTTTGACCCAACGCAATTCAAGTAGCCTAGCCTACTTGTCGGAGCCACGGAGCAGCGTATCCCACACGATGCATTGCATGGCGCATGACGTCATCCCACTAAATGCGAGGCTTCGTCTGACATTAATCACGTGGTTTTTTAGTAACGATACTGCTCGCTAAGCCTCGAATCGCGTTTAATAAAGGGCCTCATCTGGTACGCCCCCTATTTGCTCGACGAACGCCTCGCAGCCTCGCTTCAACTCATAACATCAGTACAACTTAGAACAGGGGTCGGCAACCCTAGGCACGCGTGCCACGAGTGGCACGCCAAGGAATTTCAAGTGGCACGCGGACATTGCACTACCCTAATAATTTAATGCATTAAAAATGTTCAGACATATGATGAAATGTCATTGACCTTAAAAAATCACTATGCAGTAATAGCGCCCCCTCCCTATAATTATTTTCCCCACTAGGTGTGCCCCATTGATGCATTGCTTAGATGGCAAAGAAGCCGACAGGTCGGGCCTTCCACTCTTCCTAGACCGCAGAATATTTGTGCTGTGTGCACTTATGTTTTGAAAGTGTTGCGTGTCGAACATACAATGTTAGACGTCATTACGAGACAAAGCGCGAAAAGACTTTCAAAGAACAGGCAGATAGGAACGATAAGTTATTTCAGATACACAAGGGAGTTTAGGCTCCTTCCAACCACATTGAAACATATCTGCGAATACGCGCCAGCTTCAGTCAGAGTTCGCTTTGGGGACTTTCAGAAGTAGGCTATAGCGCAGTGCTCTTCCTTAATCAAACCAGCTTTGACGGACATAACATTTATTTGGCTCTGATAGAGTGGCTGGGCACATATGGAAATGCAGCTGACTGAGTTGAAGAGCTCAACATTGTGGGTGAGCAAGTTCAATTAACTTACAAAACACATCGCAGGGCCAACATCATTTACGCCTGCTGAGCATTTTTACCGAAAAGTTCAGATGTCTGCGCAATATCGCACTTACCCTGACATAGCCCGCCCATAATACGAATGCTCATCGGATGAACAGCAGTATTATGGTGGGGCTATGTCAGGCTATATCGCACTGGCTTTAATGTCAGTGTTTGGATCAACCTATCTGCGTGAACAGATATTTTCGCACATGAAGTAACGTTATGTCCTTTGCCCCTCCCGAAGTCGTCTGACAGCGGTGCATTCTGAAACATGCGTCCAAAGTGACCAATTATCAACCGCACATTTCAGAGCAAAGTAATGGGAAGCAGGGCCAGGGATCACATTGACTATTAGGCAAAACATTTTTTTCTAACAAGGCAAGGCCTATTTCAAATTGGCCAAGTTATTGTTTATTAAGTTACTTAGCCTATTATGTTTTCTTTTTTTTTCAATATGAGCTATTATTAGGCCTATCAGTTCCATCTTCAATTGGCTCTGTGAATAACATGCCTGGTGTCAGATTTTGGATGTTTGGCCTACTTTGTGAATTTGTTGCCTATATGGTTGTTATCTAATGGGAAGAGAGGGAAATATGGGTGTTCTAAAACCTTGAAGTCTGTGAGGATAAAACAGTGCAATGGTGTTTTACATTTGCTCAATGTCCATATCCATCTAAATATGTAGCCAGTATTTAATTTCACATTGTTAAAGACACCTACTGGCACACTAACTCATATGGAAATTTCTAAATGACACAGCATGGCAAAAAGGTTGCCGACCCCTGACTTAGAATATCAGGTGCTGGTCCACTCCAAAGCTAAGCCTGTTTGTAGCCAATCGGTTAACTAGCTGTATTCCCGAGAGGAGGGGTCAGGTGCAAGTGAACTGTGTGCGACAAGTCCGTGCTTCGATCATTATTTAACATATTTTAAAACAGAATCACACCGGCATTCTCCTTTAATTACTTGGTGATATCAGATCTTGCATGTCATCCAGTCTCCCTGTTATTCTCATTCAATGTATTTGTGTTTATAATTCCACAGGAAAAAGAAACGATCCTATGAATCTGGGAACACAGGAAATAAAAAACAGGTAAATTAACTTGTGTGTATGTGGGGGGGGGGGGGTGGATTACATTTTGGACTTAGAAGTCCAAAGTCAATCAACTTATAACCCTGATTGCTTAAGATTGTTGAGGGTTTGCTTTTGTTTTAGGATGATGGGGACTCTGGCAATATTCCGTCAAGAAGAGGAAACCCTGATGCACTCCAGTTGGAGTCAATTTACCAGGCTGTGAACCGGCCCACGACCCCTCAGCCTGACGCTGTTTACCAGAACCTGAGCCCCTTCAGAGCCAAGTAGACTGAACCCCAAAATAAGCAGACAAATAGGCAGACTACAAAAAAGGCTTCCAGCATGATGCAGTGTTTTTAGACTTTGAACCCAGCCTCATGTAGGACTATTCCATCATAATCTGAAATTAACATTCATTGATGTTTTAGTGTCTACTGGCAGCCATATTGTTTAAGCTATATTGTATATTGTACATAACATGTTTGATACAAATTCATGCTGAAAAAAATACAAATTGACTGTAGAAATTAAATGATGGAAGCTTATTGAGTGATATTTTACATTTGAACCACTTTAAGATTGTTCTGAAAGCCCTCTACTGGTAGGCCTACAGTAGGTAAGTCATTACCGGTACACTAAGCAATACAAAACATGACTGGCCATTAATAACTGCAGGGGGAGATACACACACACATACACACATACACACATACACACTAAAAGAGTGACACACGTCACATGTCACATACACACACATAGTACACACACAGTACACATATACACACAAATACAAAAACCTTTATGAAGTAGACCTTTATAACTTATATCACATCCGATTGCTTTTGCGATTAATAAAAACAAACCCATGTGAGAATATTTGAGTGTGCTTGCTCTGCATGAGACACTCTGATACACTGACCACAAGAAGACAGAACAAAAAAAACTTTGGTGAGCTGTCTTCCTGTTCTCACAAACAGATGCACATTTTCTGTAGAACTAAATATAATACAGAAATACAGTGGGTCTAGGTCTTCAGTTTGAGACAGCATCTGACATAGAAATGATAGGTTATTTGTTTCTTTCACTTTTTCTCATTCCACCAACAACGCAGAGTAAGTAGAACCATTTAATTTCCCTTTCAGTATATTGCTATGCAAGGCAAGCACCTTTACAATTGTGGCAAATGTTTTGTGTGTTGAAAAAGAGTTAGAGTTTTGACTGCCAAATACCCAGATCTGTAGAGATCAGTCTGATGAAGATGGGGTTAAATTAGTCTTAAAGAGAGGCCAGGCAGGACTCCGGAGCTCCACCTATAGTCGCCGAAATATTCGAAAAAATACAACTGCGTTACACATTCTCAACAAACGATGTAAATTTATTTGCAAATCAAAGAGTACAAACCAGAGATGATATTTTTTGTGTGTTACGTTGTGTGACGGAGTACCGTCACTACGGTTGAGTATGCGCTCTGACTGCCATACCAACGAGCCTGGCTCTTTGGCGTTGCAGTCAAGTTGCACATTTGGCACCCCGGAGACCCGGGTTCGAGACCGGGTGGGGTCACTGTTCTCTCCCGTCGCTACAAGTAGTGGGATGGCGACTGTGAGGCCATCGGAGGCGTAGCCAATGTGTGAGCTGTATGAGGGACCTCCAGGATAGGTTGACCCCAGAGATGGGTGAAGCACTAGAATGTGGGGCGCCCTGGAATGGGAGAAGTATGGCTGGTGGATTGCGTGAGGGACACTAGTATGCGTGGAGCGAATGGCTGCGCTTCCCGAAGGGGAAGGCAGTGTGACAGAGTACCGTCACTACGGTTGAGTATGCGCTCTGACTGCCATACCAACGAGCCTCTCCCGTCGCTACACATTGTCTGACAAGCCAGTAATAAATGCGATTTCAGTTAAACCTACTTTCAGTTTCTATTTCTTAGACCCAACCCAACACTTTGCCAAACTGCAAGCGGGATTACCGCGAAACAAAATGCTTGAGTCTGACGAGAGAGCCATTGGTCACCCCGTAATGAACCATTTAATCATTGAAGTGACTTCGAGGCTGGTAAATTAACAGTAAAATATTGCCTGGTGTCCCTTTAACATATCTGATAGTCACTGAAATAAATCTGAATATTATTCTGCTGAATTGTAATTTCAAATTCAATATCCAACATAAATGTAATCCAACACACGTGACTATACATAAGGAATAATGGATAATCTCAAGCCTATGTGCGCTAACGGCAGTAAAGTGCAGTACACTCTGTTACTTTATTGAATTTTTTGTTTGTATGTTTATAAGATGCCCCAAATCACACCTCAGTTTCAATCATTCCCTCTGGTGATGTAATGGAGGGTATGGCAGTGATTCTGGCCTGCAGCAGTAAAGCCAACCCACCAGTGGAGAGATACTCCTGGTATAAGAGAAGTGGGTCAAGGGTGTCAGAGATGATGTCCACACAGCAGGTTTACAGCATCAGTAATATCATCTCTGAACACACTGGAGATTACTACTGTCAGGCTGAGAACAAATATGGACACAGTAACTCTACTGATCTTCATCTGAGTGTTCTTTGTGAGTATATAATTCAATAAATAAATGTACAAAAATCGGGGAGGTTTATTGACCCTTGTAGAGCAGCACTCAAACAATCAACCCCCTAATCCTTGTAAGACTAGGACCATTGTAAGTGTAACTGCAGTGTCATATAATTTATTAAATAAAGACTAAAAGCATTTGCCGCTTTTAAATGCATTTATTGTATTTGTTATGATTTGTTGTTATTGTTCTTTTTGTTGTTGCAGATGCCCCAAGGAACACCTCATCATTCATATCCTACGGCGGGAAAATGGAGAGTAGATTTGTGAATCTGACCTGCACCAGTGATGCCAACCCACCAGTTCATAGCTACACCTGGTATAAGAGGACTGGATCAGGGATGTCAGAAATGAAATCAACACAGAAGGTTTACAGCATCAGTAGAATCAGCTCTGAACACACTGGATATTACTACTGTCAGGCTAAGAACAAACATGGGCACAGTGACTCTTCTTTCCTTTATGTGGATGTGCTTTGTGAGTACGATATGACAAAAGAGTTAATGATCTCTTCATTAATAAGTTCAAGACCTTTAAGCATGTGTACTTTCAAAAGTTGAACTTTCAAAGCTTTTCTCTTCAGACCAACCTGAAGGGACCTCAGCATCTCTCAATCACAAGGGTAATCTCATAGAAGGCACTTCAGTATCTCTGAGCTGCAGCAGTGATGCCAACCCACCAGTGGAGAACTACACCTGGTACAGAAGGAGTGGAAATGAAACTACAGCAGTAGACTCAGGAGAGACCATCACCTTCACTCTGACCTCCACCACTGCTGGACTTTACCACTGTGAGGCCATGAATATGATTGGCTCTCAAAGTTCCTCTGAAGTTGATCTCTCTATGACAGGTAAATACTGAATTTCTTACAGTGCATCTCTGGAGCGGTTCATGTTTGTGCTTTGCCGTTTAATGCTTTGGAAAGGTTACACTTTCAAGGTACCATCATAAGACTGACGTGACACTGTCATTAACTATGACATGACGTTGTCATGAATCTTTCATACACTTTATACACCTGTCATGACTTCTGTCATTAAGTGTCACCTGGTATTTGTCATGGTTAGGGTTAGGGTATGTCAGAAGTCATGACAGGTTAATAAATTTTATGACAGATTCTTGACAATTTCATGTCATGGTTAATGACAGTGTCATGTCAGTCTTATGACGGTACCTTCAAATAAAGTGTTACCCTATCTAGTTGTCTGTTTCAAGACCTCATTAATACTACTTGACTGACTCACCTATTATTGTCTCTTTTTGTCAAGGCTTTGTACGTCAGAGGTCAGCTCTGTTTATACTTTCGGGATCAGTGACCCTCACACTTGCGCTCATGTACTGGAGGTAAATCCAATGTGGTATAAACATTACAAAACATTATGCTTCTATGGAGTTGTTCAGCTTGAATGCCTCATAGTCCACATGGCATAAATACCAGTTATACCATTACATGCCAGTTAGTCAATATCATAGGTGACAGATGTGTTGAATGCACATTTCTTTAAGTGCATGCATGTAGTCAAAAATCTAGCGTGTTTGCAATGCTTTTGCTATAGTGTTCATTTTCTGTACTTTCTGAACCTGACCCAAACAGCTTGACACTTGACAAAAAGGAAACAGTGTAGCCTAATCTGGAGTCTTCTCAACCTAATGTCATTGTATTTCTGAGGTTCTGAGGTATTTCTGAGGTGTGTGTGTTTGCGTTCCCACAGAGGGAAATCAAAAACCTCCAGCCATGGCAATGGGAAATCAGACAAGGACAAAGAGGTGAGTGTGTGTGTGTGTGTGTGTGTGTGTGTGTGTGTGTGTGTGTGTGTGTGTGTGTTGGAGCAAGTACAGTTTAAGGTCTTTTCGGATTTACTATGTTCATGTAGCCTAGAAATCTGGCGGCGGCAAATTAATTTGCTCAGCATATACATTTCAGTGATATAGGATGGCCTGCCAGGCTAATGTTCATGCTGATTGACATGACAAGAAATACTTGGCTAGTATAGGGTATTACACAGTATTTTGGTAGAGTGATGCTTATTTGTCATTGCGTATGTGTTTAGAATGAGACTTAATATTACTTCCTTGACTTTTTTAAGGATGATGAATATGTGAATGAGCCATTGGGGGGGGACTCAAGTGTTATTCAGATGAGTGCAGTTTACCAGAGCCTGAACCCCAACACCACTCAACCTGATGCAGATTACCAGAGTCTGAACCCCAACACCACCCAACCTGATGCAGTTTACCAGAGCCTGAACCCCAACACCACCCAACCTGCTGCAGTTTACCAGAGCCTGAACCTCAACACCACCCAACCTGATGCAGTTTACCAGAGTCTCAATGCCAACTAGGGTTATCAACATTCATTGGTGGGGGTGAATACCAATTAGAAATCAAATAAAATCCAGTTACAGCATCAGAAATTATTAACATGTTCAAGTACTGCCAGAGAGATGTTTGTATGTCTTTTATGTTGCTAGTTCACAAGTTTACAAAAAAAATAAATGAAAAAAAAATGTGGATGGTGGCCCTTTATATTATACTAACCTATAAAGAGGTTCAATGAAAATATGGCATTATGGTCTACATGAGTAAACCTACATTGAGTGAGCATACCTTTAAAATGCATTTAGCCATATTGACAATTGCCCTGCAAGAAGCTCTCATTTTAGTGACGAGGTCATACGTTCAGAATCAGGTAGGCTATTATATGCGTCTCGTCTGCACAAAGTTATTGCAATAATGACGCTCACAAACATTCTCTCTCTCAGTTGCGCTCCGACCTGTTCACCTCTCTCATTCGCGCTGCAATTTTGAAATTGATATTAGCCTATTCGTGGGGTGTTCAATTCAAGAGAAGGGATTTCTAAGTGACAACATTAATCCTCTAACTAATTAACAACCTAAATATGCGAACATGCGAGTGAACGTCAACGAATGCCTTGGTAAAGTATTTGTTTTCACTGACATCGGAATTATCAATAGGCTCCTCAGGCTTTGGAGCAGCAGAGAAAGCAGAGCTGACACATCTACACGCTTGTGTAGGCTATAGTATATGAGTAGGCTATATGTCCTAGGTTAAGCAGTAGGCCTACTTCAAGCCTAATATAAACACGGGACTGTAGTAACTTGGACAGTCAAAGAGTTCCATTTATCTTTTTATTAGAGAAGAGGTTCACACATTGTTGTACATTAGCTAATATAACGAAAAGCACTCTCATATCTACTCTGCCACTAAAAGGGCAATCTGCTAAACCTCCTGAGCACGACCAATGCACCTGTGTCGTGAAGCATTACATTGACGGTAACGGCATTATGATGATGGAAACACTAATTTCTTTGATTACTTGTTACTGAACGTTATACTCTAATGCTGTTAATCCCAACACTGGGAATAATCTTAACATGCTTAGACCAACTGGGAACAATGCCTTGTTCCAGTGAGAGGTTAATCAAATGTGCAAACAAGGAGCTAACTTCCCCCATCACTTAAAAACTTAGGCCAGTTCCCCCAACATTTATTCCACCCTCTCAGCAGCTACCCTGGATAAGGAGAATGAGTTGGCATGTACCCCATGCCGGGAGTAGAATCCATGTACATTCTCATTCCCATATTCTCCTGTCTTGGATGCCAGTGCATCAACCAGCTCTCTGGCTACTGAAGAAAAAAGCTATATTAAACTCATTGGACTCAACAACTCATTGGATAACTCATTGGCTTTATCAAATTCTGTCTTTTAGAGTTTTCCTTATCTTCTTTGAGTCATTTTTATTTTCTTTTATTCGGTTCATATAATATTCCTTTTTTTCCTAATTACTTGTGTTTTATTATAATTGCCTCATCCCTTGCTTGAAGTGCATTTAAAATCTCTTGGCTGAGCCATGGACTTGATCTCAGCTTTGCCCTAATTTGTTCAAAAGGAGCAATGGAATTCACAACCTGAAGTTGTACTGCACAGCAGTTTTACCCAATTTGCTCTGTCTCACATTTTCATTCAACCAAACTGAAAGTAATAACACGGGTACGTCCAGCTTTTGTTTCTGTTCAGAAAAGTGTCAGTTGACTCATATAAGTTATCAACACTATGGCAATATTCCGTCAAGAAGAGGAAACCCTGATGCCATCCAGTTGAAGTCAATTTACCAGGCTGTGAACCGGCCCACGACCCCTCAGCCTGACGCTGTTTACCAGAACCTGAGCCCCTTCAGAGCCAAGTAGACTGAACCCCAAAATAAGGAGAGGCAAACATAAAAAAAAAAACTCCATCATATTCCGAAATTAACATTGACTATTGATTTGACACAAACTAGAACTGTTTAATTTTAACACATCACAATGTAAAGTTTGGTTGTGGTTATCCTTCTGTCACTGCAAACAATGGCCTGACAAGATACTGCCAGGGCAGTGGGCATGTCTAGTTGACTCTCTTCGACGATAGAGTGATGTTAGCCTAGGTGTACCATTTCATTTCACTCTGCAAAGCAGCTTAGTGACCATTGCCGATTTTCTCTGTATTTTAACATGCAGTAACAGTAACAGTAACATGTTTTGCGTTCTGTGTTATTTTCCAATCGGTTTCTGCACATTTGCTCACGTGAACGTACGAGCACACCACAAGCGGACAGCTCACAGGCAGCACAGCTACCGGACCGCGAACACACAAGTTTTGTGTGAATCAGGCCTCGTGTTAATTTCATTTTATATCACCTACTGGCTTTGTTATTGGCTCTGAGTACAGATGCACTGATAGACAATCATACAGTCCAGTGAACGGCTCTGGACAATGGTAAACAGTGAAATCCGCTGTGAGAAAAGTTATAGGTGGGTCTTCAGATTGAATATCACTTGGGATTATTTAATTTGGCGATTACCAGGCTGGAGTGATGTGATTTGTCTGACCAAACCTGGGAGAACAGCTTCCGAGGTCAGATAGTTTGTTGTTAGATGTACCTGTAAAATATGGGACTACGTGGTCCATAATCCCACCATTCTTACAGCCAATTAGATTGGGCTTCAGGGGTAACTACAGGGTTCTGGGGTTGTTGATGTCAGTTCTGTATATGCCAGCATGCTGTTTTCTTGAGTTTTCTTGAGAAACTACAGACATTATTCTCATCAGGAGTTGAGTCAGTGGCTTGCACACGACACCCACACTTGACAGTAATTTCCTAGTAAAACCATCTACATTTCATTTAATTTCATGTGTTTTCTGTTGTTAGGACCCCAATAAGTGCCCTCACACCAATAGCTGAATGGCTTTGCTTTTCTTCTGCTTTTCTTTTGTCTACATAGCAGCCATATTGTATAAGCTATATTGTATATTGTACATAACAGCTTATTGAATGATATTTTACATCTGAACCACTTTACGATTGTTCTTATTTCTTGAGAACTGAAAGCCTTCTACTGGTGCAGTACTGTAGGTAGGCCATTACAATGTTTTAGCAATACAAAACATGACTGCCCATTAAAAACTGCAGGGGGAAATATGTGTGTGCGTGCATGCACGCACGCACACACACACACACACACACACACACACACACACACACACACACAAAAGAGTGACAAACATGTCACACACACACACACACACACACACACACACACACACACACACACACACACAGTATACACACATACAGGCTACAGTGACACACACAAATATACAAGTAAGACCTTTATGAAGTAGACTTACATACTTGCATCACATTCGAATGCTTTTGTGGTCAATAAAAACAAACCCATGTGAGCGTTTTCAAGTGTGCTGGCTCTGCATGAGACACTTTGATACTGACCACAAGAAAGAAAGAAAGAAAAAAAGAAAACTTTGGTGAGCTATCTTCCTGTTCTCAAAAACAGAAGCACATTTTCTGTAGAACTAAATACAGTAGGTCTAGGTCTTTAGTTTGCGAAAGTATCTCACATAGCAATGATGGCTTATTTGTTTCTCTCACTTTTTCTCATTCCTCCAACAACGCAGAGTAAGTAGAACCATTTAATTTCCCATTCAGTATATTGCTATGCAAGGCAAGCACCTTTAGAAATGTGACAAATGTTTTGTGAGTGAAATATAGAGAGTTAGAGTTTTGACTGCCAATTACCCAGAGCTATAGAGATCACAGTCTAATAAAGATAGGGTTGAATCAGTCTTAACATATCTGATAGTCACTGAAATAAATCTGATTGTTATCAGATGAAAAGAAAACAATCTTGCTGTATTGTAATGCTGAATTTCAAGTACAAGCATAAGTACCAGCATAAATGTAATCCAACACACTTGACTACACATTAGGCCTAATGGATAATCTCATTCTTACTGTATGTGCACTCACCACAGTGAAAAGTGCAGTACACTTTGTTAGTTTATTGAATTGTTTGTTTGTTTTTGTTTGTTTTTTTATAAGATGCCCCAAATCACACATCAGTATCAATTAATCCCTCTGGTGAAGTAATGGAGGGTAGTTCAGTGATTCTGAGCTGCAGCAGTGATGCTAACCCACCAGTGGAGAACTACACCTGGTATAGGAGGAGTGGGTCAAGGATGTCAGAGATGACGTCAACACAACAGATTTACATCATCAGTAAAGTCAGCTCTGAACACACTGGAGATTACTACTGTCAGGCTGAGAACAAATATGGGCACAGTAACTCTACTGATCTTCATCTGAGTGTTCTTTGTGAGTATGACACAAAAATAATAAATGTATGTCTATCAGGGAGGTTTATTTATTATTGATTCTTGTGGATCAACACTCAAACAATCAACCTAATAATTATTTTAGGACTAGGATCATTGTAAGTGTAACTGTAGTGTCATATAATTTATGAAATAAAGACTAAACGTATTTGCTGCTTTTAAATGCATTTACTGCTTTTGTTATGATTTGTTGTTATTGGTCTTTTTGTTTGCAGATGCCCCAAGGAACACCTCATCATCCATATCCTACCTGGAAATGGAGGGTAGATTTGTGATTCTGAGTTGCAGCAGTGATGCCAACCCACCAGTGGAGAAATACAGCTGGTATAAGATGAGTGAATCAGGAATGTCAGAGATGATATCAACACAGCAGATATACAGCATCAGTAGAGTCAGCTCTGAACACACTGGAGATTACTACTGTCAGGCTAAGAACAAATATGGACAGAGTGACTCTTCTTTCCTTTATTTGGATGTGCTTTGTGAGTACAATGTGGCAAGAAAGACAAAAGTTCTCTCTCTCTTCATTACGTAATAAGTTCAACACCTTTAAGCATGTGCAAACTCTCAAAAGTGCTTATTTTCTTCATATTGCAGACCAACCTAAAGGGACAACAGCATCTTTCAATTACAATGGTAATCTCAAAGAAGGGAGTTCAGTCACTCTGACCTGCAGAGGTGTTGCCAACCCACCAGTGGAGAGTTACACCTGGTACAGAAGGACTGGAGATGAAACTACTGCAGTAGACTCAGGAGAGACCATCACCTTCACTCTGACCTCCACCACTGCTGGACTTTACCACTGTGAGGCGAAGAATAGAATTGGCTCCCATAATTCCTCTGCAGTTGAAATCTCTATGGCAGGTAAATACTGAATTTGGGAAAGAGAGAAGCTCAGCACACTGTTGCTCACACTTTTTATTTTTACACAACGTTGTGTGGAGCGTCTCCTTCATTCTGATATTCAACTTGCTTCAGCACCTGTAATATCTGGATGTGCGCACACCTCCACAACTTTACTTCGAAATACTGAATTTATATCAGTGCATCTCTGAGTGGTTTCATGTTTATGCATTGCTGTTTATTGTTATTAAAGGGCACTTTATAGTAATACTGTTGTGGCATCATGTTATATGTGTCAGACTCAGTTTTGGGGCACGTGGCTCTGACTGCAGGGGGTGCTGTTGCTGTCATTGCTGTTTCTCTTACAGTGGCTATTGTAATATCCAGGTGAGTGTTTAGAAATATACTACCTATGCCTGGTTGTATGTTTATATTTCATATTTATATGTATTTATTTTATTTTCCATCAAGAAGGAAGAGGAAGTTGTTGTCAGCCAGCGATTCAAGAGACACTAACAGTGAGGGACAGGTTTGTGTTGTTTGGTTATTTGGAGACTTCATTTGATGTCTGGAATTTAACACTTTTTAGCCAACTTTCTGGGGTGTCTAGGCTAATACTGAACAGAAAAAGCATTTGGGTATGAAATAGTTTTGGAACATCATGGAACACCACTACCCACTCTGTGAGTTGCACATTTTTTTTTATTATTTATTTATTTATTTTTAATGAACATTTAAATGGAGCATCCCAAAGTATAGGATTGATATGCACTTAGCTAGCCATTCTGAAGCAGGCAATCTGCCGAGATGGGACCAATTGTCCAAATTTTGTGTCAACCACTCTATTTTGTCCTACACACCCCAGAGAAGAAGCTAAACATGCTAAATACCAGAATATACCTTTGAATAAATGACAGGAGATTCACTGAGCCTTCACAATATGTTCCTTAGAAAATTGCAGATAAAGACGATGACAATGTCATCAGCCCTGTGACCTCTGACCTTGCCCAGAGGGTGGAGCCAAGTGAAGCAGATGATGTCCAGTGTGCTGATGTTCCAAATGAGATGTTCACCGTTTACACAACTCTCCAAATGCCACAGGAGGATCACATGGAGGATTCCAAACACAGTTTTTAAAGTATGACCTTGGGGAGGTTCTTCAATGAACTGTCTTATGGTGAAGAAGGTGCAGTGGTACCTGGACTTGGGACCATGAAGGTTTGAACCAGATTCTCCATGAGTACTTGGACTCTGTAGTAGAATGTCTTCAAGTAAGAAATAATATGTCTGATTTATGAAAAGATAAACCTATGTGAAACTTAAGGATACAGAACCTAGCATAAGGTGAAGACAACTGCATAATAGCTGTCTATGTGATGCATTTTAATATTTTGCATAGAGCACGCAAGGGACATATGCAGCCAATTTTTTATCTGTGCAGGTTTTGTGCAGGCTCTCTGGGGAGACCTACATCAAGAGATATAGAGCCGCCTGCTGGTGGTTAATAATCATTGCACTTAATTATTATAAATATTGAGATATAGGGACCCCCTGCTGGTTATTAATTAAATTACAGTGATTGCACTGTATTATAACATACATTGACATAATAAGCAGAGTCCTGTATCCAGAGTGTGAGTAATATCACTCAATAATTTTTATCTGTGCAGGTTTTGCAGCTTCCATCTCACTCTCTGAGGACAGCTCAAACAAGAACAGCAGCTCTTAGAGATATAGAGCCCCCTGCTAGCTATTAATGCTCATTGCACTTAATTACAACAAACATTGAGATATAGGGCCCTATCTTGCAGACGGCGCACCATACCTTCGCGACTCGCGCAAGCTGTCATTGCTATTTTGTGCGAGCGCATGGTTTGTTTCTCTAGCAAGTGACTTTGCGTCCTCGGAGGTGTGTCGAAGGTGTGGCTAGGCGCAAAGCGCAAAAGATGCTATTATAGACGCAGAAAGGGATCCGCCAGTGACTGGAAAAACCTGGTCATTCGTCAGTCACGCATTCCTGAAATGCTATTTTATGGACGCACAACGCAATAGGTAATGCAGTCCTTGTTCCAGCATAACAATGACGGTCACAACAATAATTATTACAATCGGAAAATCATTATGATGCTCAGGAAGATGTGGTTAACCACAATTTATTAGCCTGCAACAGAAAACGGGTGAGGATATAAGAAGGGGGGACGTTAAATGGAGAATCAAGTTTAATTTCGCTTTCGAATGAATATTCCGAGATATCTATCAGGACTAAATCAGCTTCCTTCATGTCTTGTGCAGCCTGTAGACATCAATTTAATATTACCATACCCATTACGGCTCTGACTATGACTAGACCTGACGTGTGAGCTTGCTCGCTATTCAATATTTTAATTTCTTTAAATGCACAAGGAGGAGATACGTGGTGTGATAGCAATTCACCAGGCGCTTTGCGCTGTTCGTTCTTAAAGGCAATGAGAGATTGATCTGTCATTGGTTATGTCTGTGTTACACCCATAACACACCCATGATTAATTAGGCATCCTAAGTCCAACCTTTTTGAACTTTGTGCCGGCGCGAAGTTCATTTTCTGCGCTGTGAAAATAGCAAAATGCACGCCCCCAAAACCATATGCGCCATCCGCCAAACAACATTTGACATTGCGTCGTCAAAATAGGGCCCATAGTGCCACCACAATATATAGCCACCTGCTGGTGATTAATTGCCATTGCACTATATTGTGATAACCATATAGTGCACACAAGGTACCCTTGCAGAGTCAAACCACTGATATATTTATTCAGTTGGTGCAGCATTCAATACACAGAGCTGATATTGGTAAGAACTTCTGTTTTATTTATCTAGTTCATGGGTCACCAAACTACGGCCCGCCAGCCCCTCTACCCCCCACCACTTGAACCGGCCCCATGAAGCAATCCTCAAAAATATTTTTTTTTACATTTTTTTTGGCCAATAGTAGTTCATCTTATACACTGTTATATGTTTGGTGATATACACTACATTATTATAATAAACTAGATTCTAGTTTACTATAATTTATGTAGTGTATATCACCAAACCTATAACAGTGTATATAACACATAGGCTTGTTCCAATAATAAACACACAAACTCATGGACCAGAGATATTGATGTGGCCTTTGAAGAAAGGCTACGAACGAGATTCCAAGCAAAAAGGGGCGTTCCCAATGGAACCTCGGTTCAAGGTCTGTCTCCTTTCTTTAAAAAGCACAGGCTCAATGGTGAAGACTGGACCACAGATTTCATGGTAGCAAAGGTCAAAAGGGTTGGACTTATGATACCAAATTAATCATGGGTACGTTATGGGTAATGATGTGGCCTTTGAAGCGAGGCCAGGAACGAGATTCTGAGCAAAAAGGGGCGTTACCGATGGAACCTCGGTTCGAGGTCCATCTCCTTCTAGTGATGGTGTTATAAGTATTTTCAACCCATTATTCATTATTTTGCTCATTAAACATGGTATACACAAAATAAATATGTTGAAAAGGGAATTTAAAACTTTTTTTGACGGAGGGGTTCTTGTTATGCTCGTAATCGAGCTTCTAATGAGCATTCTGAAGTGCAATTTACCGTGCTGTTCGCAGCATTGGTTTCTGTAGGCTTCTGAGTTTATTTACTGATCCATTTGTCAGAGCCGTATATACAGAGAGTTCGGACAACTCACGATTTTTCGTTTCTGCTCTCTGATTGGCCCAGAGGACATCATGTGTTTTATGGGCACCGTGTTAAACCCTTCCTAATGTCTCGGTCCCGTACGCTTAATGTGGAGTTTCGGACGTAACCGCGTTTATTTGGCAGAATAAAGGTAACACACGCCAAGACATGCAGTTGTGTATGTTGTTCTGTCGTCCATGCATACACAACAGCCATTTTGCAGGGTGTCCGCGGGTTTGTAAAAAGTTGTAAAAGGTAGTAAATGAAATCAGGTCAAATTAAGGCCAGTAAAAAGTAAGAAGCATCATCTGACGAGGTAGTAAATTTTTAAACCCCCATCCAAATGACGCTATAAATTTTTCAATTTGTTTCACTTACATTCATCCTAACTCCTTAAATTACTAAACTTCTGTGGACTTATTATTTTGCATTGCGAGTGGAACCTGAGTGATAAGCTACAGATGATGTCACGCCTGCCTACCTCACGCGCGCTCAATCAATCTGGGTAGGCTACCTGCCAGATCTCTTCGCAAGTTTGCTATTAGTTAATTTCAAATAAAGGAACAGTAACAAAGGCTATGAAGATTAGACGACTTGAGGTAAAAGGCTGTGAGAGAAACTGTCGCCCCATATCCGGTCACTAGTCTTTGCCTCGTAATGCCATACATTTCGGCTACATTATCCGTCAAAGCCCCGTAAGGATCAAAACGATTTCAAATGAACCGTCATTTTTGCTAGCTAGCTTGACTTTGCAAATCACCAGTGCTATGAATGAGGCTAGATTTAAGAAAATATAGCCAAAGAGCACGTCAGTAATGATTTTTTTTAAGTGTTTCAAACATACAGTGATTTTGAGTATTTCAAAGATATGTGGAAAGATCACTGAAGCTATTCTCAGCATGCGCCTGCCTGTGCGCTTAATTGCGCATAGGACTCATGAGGAATCCAATCCTGTTCTCTTATGATGAGTCCCGTGTAACCTTATATGTCCACATGAGTGATAAATATAAAGGTAAATAATAAACATATTCAAAACAATGATATATATGATCCTGAATGTTAAAGTGTTAATGATGATGGGAGTATTGGCCTAATATGGTGTCCTGACACAAGTAAGCTGTATCATAAGCAAGAATTTACAGTAACTTAGGGGTGCTGTGTATGCAAAAAAATGGGGTGCCGAGCTCAAAAAGTTTGAGAACCACTGGACTAAAGCAAAAATAGATATTTCAGATTTTAGTTAAATTTTTGTCATGAAGTGTCCCCGAACATGCACAGTAGGTTGCATAAAGAAAGAGAGAGGGGTGGGGGGATCCTATCCAGGCTCCTGTATGTACTGTAACCAGAAAGAATCATCTTGGGTTTTCACATTTTGGCGGCATAGCCAAAACTAGAAAAGTACTGAGAGAGACCTCCGCCAAGGCAATGTGGACAAAGACACAATATAAATTCCAGATTGTGTTCTGGATCACTGATCGTACCAAAATTGTCGGAATATGTAGGATGCCACCCCTCCCCCCAAAGAAAAAAAAAGTGCGCTGCTAGATGTTGTGGAGGTAGTAAAAATATTGTAAAAGGTAGGAAAAAAGGTAGTAAATGGTAGTAAATTCAGCACCAGGATTTCTGTATATACCCTGTTTTGGTAGCAATGTGTTACTTTACAGCTGCCATGTGAGTAGTAACGTCTACAGTTGCAACAGCTGAAAAGTACAGGTACTGAACCTCAACCTGGACAAACAAGCTAGTTGCGTTTCATGAATGATCACACAAACACACACACTAACCATAATGTCTTGGCACACATGTATCACTCCACAAACGAATGTTACTGAAATAGATTTACGATCATGCCGTTAAATTATTGTGTTCAAATTCGGCCATGTCCATGCCAAGTTCACTCCCCATAGTCCTAGCCTGAGTCGTTGTTATGGCAATTTATGTCACCACAAGGAAGAACTAATGGCAAAATGCAGTCAGGCTCGGTCACGCTGGACAAAATGACATTTTCCATCTTTTATAAACATTTCCCTGGAGAAATTAGATACAGGTTTATTTAGTTATGAATTGTTTTCATGATTTCTGAAGTCATAATTGCATTGGCAGTACTCTCTCTATACAGCTCTGCCACTTGTGTAGAGCCCTGCACGGGCCTATTATCTCGGCCCGCGTCCGGCCCGAGCCCGAGGGGCGGAGCCCCAGCCCGGCCCGGCCCAACCAGCCTTCATAATTCTCAGGCCCGTCTCCGGCCTGAAGCCCGAATTATTATTTTTTTTTTTCTCAAATCTCCCATACCATCCTCTAGGCTGTCAATGTTGCTGACATTAAAATAGTTCAAATAGGTAGGCTATCTTTTTTTTCTGTCGAACTGATTGATGTCAACACTTGAAATGCGAAATCCAAGGTTGCGTATAGCCTAAGGTTTTAGGTTTTAGTGTGATATAGCGCCATAGCCCTATTTATTCATTATTATTTGTTTGATGGTAAGGATAAAATAAAATATTAATGTAGCCTTTTAACTTAAAACTAAATTAAATGAGAACGTGTTCATAGGCTATAGTTGCAGTTAGAGACCTCATGAGCACCGTGAACGGCATGAGGTAGAATAGGGATCCTTTTTTCGGTCGAACTACTTGTAACACTTGAAATGCGAAATACAAGGTTGCGTATAACCACAAGGTTTTAGTGTGATATAGCGCCGTAGCCCTATTCATTCATTATTTGTTTGATGGTAGGCTAAGGATAAAATAAAATATTAGACTAATGTAGCCTATATTTAACTTAAAAACTAAATTAAATGAGAACTGGTTCATAGGCTATAGTTGCAGTTAGAGACCTCACCACACCGTTAACGGCATGGGGTAGCCTATGAGCCCGTTCACACTGACACGCTTTTTTCACCTCCAGGTAATGATGTGGCCTTTGAAGCGAGGCTACGAACGAGATTCCGAGCAAAAAGGGGGCGTTCCTCATGGAACCCCGTTCGAGGTCTGTCTCCTTTCCTTAAAAAGCACGTGACCAACCAAATGTGAGACCTCACATTCTGTGTACACGTCAGTGGCTCATTTCGAGTGTTGCTCCCGCTGAAAAGGCGTCAGATCCTCGCCTGCGTATTGAGTTGACGTTTGGTGTTTGTGAGAGGCAGGTTGTGCGTGCGTTGGCTTGTGATGCTGGTTGTTACAGCAAATGTTGCAAACGTAGCAAATAAATGAGAGATACTTAGACAACATTTCATACTAATGATTGCACATTTTGTATGTAATGTCAGATTGATTGGTGGACCGTATTTATGACAACTAAAGCCGGGAATCTCTGAATAGAATGTTTGAGACATAAACGGCAGAGCTGAGAATTCAATCAAAATATTTCTAGAGATGGTGTTATCAGTATTTTCAGCCCATTATTTAATTCATTAAACATGGTATACACAAAATAAATATGTTGAAAAGGGTAAGTAAAATTTATTTTTTTGCCGGAGGGGTTCTATCCAAATCTTATGCTCGTAATCGAGCTTCTATTGAACACTCTGAAGTGCAATTTACCGTGATGTTCGCGGCATCGGTTTCTGTAGGCTTCAGAGTTTATTTAGTGTTCCCATTTGTGGTCTTAGAGCATCCTCCTGTGGCCAAGCTGTGTAAAATGTTTTTTTTTTACATTAGTCTCAATAGCAGAGCATTACAGAAGGTTCTCAGTGTTATTTGCTTTGAACAGCAATTTATCACTATTGTTAATGCTGTATGTGCAAGTAGGCTAAGTTATTTACTAATTATGTACATACAGATGTATGTATTTGATTAAGTCATAGGTTTACAGTGTTAATTATGAACAGATTATTTCACAACACAGTATTAAACATTCTTTATTTATTATTTACAGAAAACCACATGTATCCACACACATACACATGTAGGCCTACACGCTCTCTGATTAATTACCCTGATATTATATATTATTATTATTATTATTATTATTATTATTATTATTATTATTATTATTACTATTGTAGTAGCCTAGTAGTAGTGCAAATGATATTAGTATACTGGTCTGTTGCAGTTTGTTCCATGCACTTACACTAGTTTCATAAGAAGTCTTGCGTTCATTTAATTTGATTGATAAGCATTAAAATAATATTATTTCCAGATATACACATGCACACACTCTCACACTTTTATAATCATTCATTGGTTTAGGCTTCAACTGGTTTAAGTATGCATTTATTTATACAGAACATCTAAAAACAACTGCAGTCAAGCCAAAGTGCTGAACAAGAAAAGGTTAGCGAAGCGTGACCACATTTACACAAACCAGAGCCTACATCTACTAGGCTAATTTAGGCTGTTATATTTCCCTTTGGACAGCAGGTGACACTAGAGAGAAAGAACTCATGAGCTCTCGGGTAATGAGCCTTTTGGTGAGCCTTTGCGCTGGAAAGCCTCATTAACTCATGAAGCCTTGCTTTGCCATCTTTACCTCCAGGCGCTCGATTTCAATTGTTTCCCTATGGAGCGACTTGACCATGGCTAGGCGCCTTGCGTAAAAAAAGCGCAAGTAAAAAACGCAAGCGACTAAAAAACGCAAGCGCTCAAAGTTGAAAATAGTTTAACTTTTGAGGTCGCGTTTTCTTCAACAATGGGCCCGTTGCCTAGCTGCCAGTCATAGCTAAATAGGAGAGTTAGCGGTTTAGCCAAATCTAGCTGTCATAGCAACAAGCATGTTTTTGTCACTCATTTTTCAGAATACTCGTGTTTTACAAGCGGAAAAGTGCGTTCAGTGTGAAACCCCCCTATGTCGTTCCATCAAGAATCTGTACAGTGTTTGGAGTATTATTTTTAAGTTATTTTATTAATATTTCGTTTTTTGAAACAGCAAGTTCGCCTGCATAGCGCAGCAATTAGACCAATAAATAGGCTATAGCCTAAGTCAGGCTCTAAAAACGAACGAACAAACAAAAAAAAACTTAGGCTACACTATTACCGTGTTTATTGCGCTAAACGTAGCAAAAGGCAAGCCTATAATAAAACATCTTCTTAATACAGACAACTCTTAAATGGAAGTAGTAAAACATGTAGGCCAACTGAATTTTGCCAGACAATTATAATAGCCTAACAGTTGTGAGCCACAAACATGGAATAGTCCTCGGTTTTGTAAATAGGATAGGTTTGCCACAAGGAGACCTTTCTATTTGGCATAATGCAGAATAAAGAACAGCATCCACAGTTTCGGGAGCAAGTCCTCTCCTCTGTTCCTCTATCAGTCTAGCTGTGCTGAAAGCGCGCTCGCTGCTGCTACTGCTGGCAGGGACACTGAATGCGGGCCAGACGTGACAGTAACGGCAATGTGGTTAAAAGGAGCCCGAGCCCGGCCCGTGTCCGACGTGATGATACGATAATTGGCCCGAAACCCGGCCCTCGGGCTGTAGGGCCCCTCGGGCCTAGGGCTCCAGTGCAGGGCTCTACACTTGTGGTCTTTGAGCGCCCTCTTGTGACCAAGCGGTGTAACAGCAGTGTACTTTTATACATTAGTCTCAATTGACCTTTATCATGGAAGCCGAAGTAGGAATTAGAACAGCCCTGCTTCTGTGTGAGCACAGACGCTTCTAAATAAGTGTTAGATTCAGCTAGTCACTTTGACCACATATATCCACACATACACAAATATAGGCCTACACACTCTCTGATCCACACCCTGATGTTCATGCCCAACTGATGAAACTTGAACATCAATAAATCAGTCATTCTTCATCTGGATGTTGCATTGACTCTCTGACCAGATTATTATTATTATTATTATTATTATTATTATTATTATCATCATTATTATCATCATCATTAGTAGTAGTAGTAGTAGTAGTAGTAGTAGTAGTATGAATTATATTACAGTAGTATACTGGTCTGTTGCAGTTTGATCCATATGCACTTGTGTCTTGCGTTCATTATTGATGCATTTAATTTGATTTATAAGCATGTAAGTAATAATACTTCCAGATACACACATGCACACACTCTCACACTTTTATAATCATTCATTGGTTTAGGCTTAAACTGGTTTAAGTAAAGTCATTTATTTATACAGCACATTTAAAAACAACTGGAGTCGAGCCAAAGTTTCAAACAAAAAAAGCTTAGCTCATAGCAGCGCGACCACATTTACACAAACCAGAGCCTACATCTACTATAATTTAGGCTGTCATATATCCCTTTGGACAGCAGGTGACACTAGAGAGAAAGATCTCATGAGCTTTCGGGTAATGATCCTTTTGGTGAGCTTTTGCGCTGGAAAGCCTCATTAACTCATGAAGCCTTGCTTTGCCATCATTACCCTGTGCACAAGCAGTGGCCATGGGCCCCTTTCACCAACTGAAATACAATTCCAGACTCCTCAAGGGCCCTCCCCCTATAGACTTGTTTCACACCTGAACATTCCGACATTCCATGGTAGTAAACTGAACATTCTATCATTGAAATGCATTGGATTTATGCCTCTTTCTGACTTGAAAAAAATGGGTAATAACGTTTAAAACATGTCTAAATTCACTTTCTTTCAAATAATACACATTTGAAGCACACAAAATTGGTAGTCCCGAGTAGATTGAAGCTTCATGCACAAAAATGTAAAACCACTTTTATCCATTCGGGACCTCCAAATTTGTGTGCCTCAAATTTGTATTATTTGAAAGAAAGTGAATTTAGACATGTTTTGAATGTTATTACTCATTTTTTCAAGTCAGAAAGAGGCATAAATCCAATGCATTTCAATGGTAGAATGTTCAGTTTACTACCATGGAATGCTTTTAGAACCTCGGAATGTTCAGGTGTGAAACAAGTCTATTGGGGCCCTGGTAACTCTGTCCCCCTTTTCCTATTTGCTATATCCTGTCAAGTACATGCTTTGTGTGTGACTGTATGACAACCAAGGATAAGTCCACATAAGAGGAAGGTGATTGATGTGGTTATTATTGCAGAGCTGCTTGAAGTTATATTTTGATTATATCTTTTGTTCCATTTAACTGCTATTAATACATTTAAATTCATGCAATATTGCTAAATAAAACATTAATTATTCCACCACCCAGTTTATATATTTCTCTGATGTGCAATGCCGTGTCATTATGTGCCATGTTTCTAGTTAGTTTACTACTTGGCAATATTTGAGGTCAGCCTATTACCGGTAATTTTATGGAGTGTGAGATTATAGCCCACATGGTTATGGCAGGCCTAACCTCTGACTTCCATCAAAGTGCCTTCTATCATCATGATGCTTCCTAAACACAGTTGACTGCATGCCCTCACTGCACTAACAGGACTTCTTTCAACCCAATATACGTGCAAAGAAACAAAACAAAAAAGAAAGCGTTATTTACCACAACTTAGGTCTTATGCCCTTTATCTCTGATCTCACACCTGAAGACGTGCCAAAACCCATAGTTACAGTGACAAATGTCACATATGCTTCTGCCTCACATCACGTATACTTCTAGTGGTTTCCACTGTTATCTGCCACATGGGTTTTGCTATTGTGGTAGATATATGATGAATGTCACGTACACATTTATAAGAAATGGCTCTAGTCACATTCTCATCTGTTTAACAACAATTACAAATACAGCAATTATGTAACTTCTTGACCATCACTGGATAAAGCAAATAGAAGCAAAAGATTCAAACTTGAGGAAAAGTGATATCCATTTATAGCCAGTCTAGCCTGTGTTCACAATCACCTCAATGGTAAAAATACTAATTACCACTGTCATTAGTCTAGAGACTACTCTCTACAACAGTGGTTCCCAAACTTTTAACTGCCCTGTACCCCCTGAGGCTCTCTTATCCTACCGAGTACCTATAGTGCACCACAGACATTTTGCTATAACAATTAAATTTTTTGGTAATGTGAGTGTGCGTGTGTGAGTTGTATACACATTACATAAAGTCTGTGTGTGAGTTGTACAGATCTTTTTAAGGTTGTTTTAAAGACAGGATTGAGAATCACTTGAAAAACTAAATGCTTATTTATCACAAAAAGGAAAAGTTCCAGAATGTTTGCAAACAGTATTCTGACAATTTAATGGTAGTTATGAAGCACAGTTTTTTTTTTTTTTTTGGAAAATGTACATTGTGTTACTGTATAAAATGTATAGAAATGAAATAACAATAAAATACACTTGACTTGACGGCTCACAGAGATATAGGCTTGTGAAAATGCCTTCTGATTTTGTTTTTTTTGCCAACAATTTTGGAGTACATATTGGACAGTATGGTTATGCCACTTCCCATTAAATTATGTTTCAATATGGGTCTTTGTCATGACTTTTTTGATGTATTACCATTTTTCTTCAACAATAAAACAGTAAAATTAAGGTTGAATGTTATATCCCGTTTCACACAATCCACTGGATATGTAATGAGGAGAAAAATATCAGTTATGCTTAATTCATGCCTGTGTTGACAACTGGGCCACTCTGATGTAATTGTTATTATATTATATTCATTATGTGACCATAAGGGTAAACCAAAGTGACATAAGCCTCGCTTTGATGTGGACTAGCTTGATATCAAGCCCTAACTTTGCACTGACTGCAGCGAGATGTTTCACTGTACATTACTCTTTTATTGAGGTGCCTATAGTTTGACATATGTTGGTATTACAACCCAATATTTAACTGTATCAGACTGTGATACTAGCCTGTGAAATACTAAGGAAGTAAAAACAACTAAAAAGTTAAACTATAGTACTTAATAACACAAACAACATGCCATTTGTTCGAATTCGGACTACTTTTGAGAGCATCAGAAATCAAAATATGAAATTTAACTAAAAGTGTTACATCTCTAATGGTAGGGCTGTTCATTGGTATATCAAAAAATGCATGATATAAACTTAACCTATAATCGGGGTGTTAAGTCCAAGGTGTAAAGGTTTTGTTGGAAAGAGCACAGTAAGCATAACATACATGTCATTTGTGTTATTACTCTTTCTTACACCACTATTTTGTTTCAACTTGTCCAGTACAAGGGCTTTGATCTAAAGCATTTCCCATGAGTCTTACAGAGAATGACAAGTGGAAGTAGAGAGGAAGCATGCACCAGCACACATATCTGCATAACACACACAAGCACTGAGAGAGCGCGCGAGAGAGACCACTGCTTTTTGCTAAGCAACAGTAGCAAAAAATCCTCAGAAGTGCAGTCGACAATGCCAGACAAAGAAAAGAGGGATATGGCTGCTGGTGGGAATGCCAAGACAAGGTGAATTTACTCTCAAATCCTGTTTTATGTTCGAAGTACTACAAATGTATTGTTATTTACAGACATATTTAATTTACAGAAACATTTTGCCAGTAAGCTTTATTAAAATATGTGTGTGTGAGGGGACATGCTGGTAAAGTACAGATTCATTTTTTGAATGTGAAAAATGTTGATGAAAGCAGAACATAAAGGGATGATTTGTAGACCCAGACTTGGAGAAAATAATACCTACAGCATTGTGTGTGTGTGTGTGTGTGTGTGTGTGTGTGTGTGTGTGTGTGTGTGTGTGTGTGTGTGTGTGTGTGTGTGTGTACTGTATGTGTGTGTGTGGTTCCACATCGCTCTCCATAATTATTGGCACCCAGACTCTCCAGGTTTTCACTTTTTTTTAAAGATATTTTTAGAGCTTTTTTGCCTTTAATTCAGTAGGACAGTAGAAAGTGTGAAAGGAAATGAGTGGGCGAGAAAGAAGGGTACGGATCGGGAAATGACCTTGGATTGGAATCAAAACCGGGTCCCTGGATTTGCTTTATGACGCACTAGCTCGCTAAGCTATGCCGCCCCCAGGTTTTTACATTTTTAATGCAAATTCAGCCAATCCCCTCTTCAGTCCCCCTCGTGTAAAAGACAACTACACGGATACAGACAGTTGATCCTGCTTTTTCAAGATATCAAGATATGATGATTTTATTCAGTATTAACTTCACGGCAAACTAATGTAACACTGTAAATTGGACAAATTACATGAAAATGAGAGAATTAATTGGACTAGCCCAATATCCTTCAAGAAAATTAAGAGTCAATTATGACAGCCCAAAAATGACCGCCAGACATTGCCCTGTATGTCCAATTGCAGGTCAAAATGAAAAACTATTGCAACATGGCATTGTTCACTGAATTTCTATCCAGCACATATAACCAATACTAAAAACTACCTTGTACTGCTAAAGAAAAAAATTTTCACCAGCTTTCGTAAATTTCTTTCAACAAAATGCCTAATATCATTCCGTAGAACTTTTCAGAAAAGCTGATTTAAAATCAGCCAATTTTGATTGCAGCAATCTCAAAGAAGGTTTGCAATATCGTGGGGGGATTGAGTAAAGAAGACTATAAAGTTCAAATGTTCAGAATTTATGGTCTCACAATGATGATGGAGAATAATCATAACTCAAAAAATATATGACATATAATGATGTAATAAATTATTTTCAACCAATATCCTTTTTCTTAAACATAACCAAAGAATATGCCATCATAGTTGTTAATAAATATAATGATAGAAAAATAATGATATAAAAAATGGAAATTAAACAAGCGAATACACATTTAAATGCATTTCAGTAACACCGAAGGGGCAAAGGGGATTTAACAGACATGGGCTGCTGTAAAAGGTTGTGACTGGAAGGATCATAACGTGAGTGGATAACCCAGTCAACATGCTGCTGTTTGAGTGTTCTCACCCACTTTAGGCTGCATTAAGTCAATTAAGTCAAAATCTTATGGCTGAATAGGGTAAAAATAATAACTAATAGATATCCCCACAAAAAAATGCTGAGCTGTCAATTTGAGTATTATCTTAACATGAATTCTGATAATAAGATAAGATAATACCGGACCATTGAAGACTTGTTCATCAAAAAACAAACTCAGATTATTTTTCTGTTCTCATATGATCATGAGGACTTTATGCACTGTATACTGTAATCCATGAGTAAAAGAAAACACTGAAAACAATCTGATGGTTATTTTTTGAATTATTATTACAGTTTTTTTTCCAATTGTTTACACACAATTCTTTTTTTCAAAAAACATATACAATTAAACAAACACCACACTAAATTTCCATAACTTCTAGATTGTTTGCAAATGAAACACTTCAGTGAAAACACATGAACACAGTCTTCCAATGATTAGAAAATATTACTGTCAGTTTCACACTATGGTGATAAATACAAACATATTTGTAAAAACTCTATTTAGGAAATGGCCTGTGCTTTACTTTTTGCCAGACATTGTTATGTATGAGATCTTTTAGATGTCAATGTCAAATGTCAATGTAAGATTTATTTATAAAGCACTTTATATACAATAGCAGTCAAACAAAGTGCTGTAAAATAAAAAGAAAACAAAAGAAAATAAATAATATTACGGTATAAATTTTATTAATTAAACATTAAAGAATATGCTTACATAAATTGCATGACATTATAAGCTAGCAGGTAAAGGCAGACCCGGCGCCAGACGCAAATTGGCAGGCGGGCACTGTGTTACTTGAGGGGGGCCACCAATTTTTTTTTTTTTTTTTTTTTATCTATCATATTATATGGCAAGGACATGTCTAGGAAAAACAGAGATTCTTTTTTTTCACATTCGCATAGGATTAATTAGGTCTACGCGCGTGTTGCACTCTACATTTGCATTACCATTTGATGCTGTCGTTCCCCCTCCCCTATCCCCTTCCACTTGCTGCGAGACCAAAAAGCGCACCTGCACAAAACGAAGGGCACTCACTTCTCGCAAATGACCCATTACTGTGCACATGATAAGCTAAAAAAAAAAAGAAAGAATGCATAGCCTAGTGCAGGGGTGGGCAATTATTTTAGCCGAAGGGCCGCATTGGCGTTTAGAGTTTGACTAACGGGCCGGGTATTAACAGTCAACCAGTTGATGCTGGTAAATTGACAAGTCTCAAACCAGTAACCCCACTTTCTTCAGAGGACATTTTAACATGAAGGGTTAAAAGGGGGTATTTGTATTTCATGAATGCAATAAATTTGATAAATTAGGTTTATAATCTAAGTCACCATGGCTAAAAGAGGAATTATTTTGGGAAGGCTCCAAGGGCCGGATTAAATAGCCCAGTGGGCCGCATGTGGCCCCCGGGCCTTAGTTTGCCCAGGGCTGGCCTAGTGTGATGTCGGCGTGTTTTTTTTTTTTTTTTTACCTCATTATTTATGGTGTGTTGTGAAGCACTTTGGGGCCAACTATGTTGCATGTAAATGTGCTATATAAATAAAAATGACTTGACTTGACTTGAAAAAAGGCTATAGGCCCTACTGCTTTTTCTGGAGTTTTCATACAAAAGAAAATAGGCGAATAGCCTGAAACAAACATTATTTAATCACAAATAGAGAGCGAAATTGCACCATTTCATCAACAATATATAGACTAACTAACCCCTTCAAATTGACTTACCCCTTCAAATGATTTTGCCCATTGACACATTTAACCTAAAAAAAAAATATATGTGGATTTATTCATTCACGTTTAGATTCTCTTGCATATTCTGTGACTGAGAGAATTAACAAAGAATGTAAGGGAGAAAGTAGTTTGTATTTTTTCCGTCAGTTTCCGTCAAGCTTGTAAGCAAAAAGACAGAGTGCACACAGTGTGCTATCTACAAGACCACTAAAATGTATGCGTAGTGACTAGTAGCCTACACACTGCCAAGTTGTTTCCAAAAGTCAGCTCTAGATGTGTTTGAAAAAAAGCTGCCGTTTTAATAAAAATCAGCAGCCGTCTGCACCTCCGAGGCTACTGCGTTCTAATTCTCAATTGAACCAGCAAGCAACCACAGAAGCCACAATGGCACATTGTACTTGTAGGTTCTCTTAACAAAATGCGTAGCTGAAATACTATGTTCAATCAATGTCATGACACTAAATCAAGATGACTAATAACACTACATAGTCATAGTCCTAGATGTCGAGGTCATATCCGATCTTTTGATTTAGTATCAGTGGTGGCGGTGAGAACCCTAGGCACCCCAGGGCCCGCCCATAACGCCGGTCCTGAGTAAAGGTGTTTTTTAAGATTGAATTGGAATAAAGATAGAGAAGGTGCCATCATAATATCAAGGGGAAGCTTATTCCACAGTTTAGAGGCAACTGTTGCAAAGGCACAATCACCACAGCATTTGTATTTAGTTTTTGGGATCAAGCAATAATTCCTCTGTTGATCTAAGAGTTCTTGACAGTGTGTTTCTATGCAATAGGTTAGATAGATGAGAAGGGGCTGGACCATTTACTGTAATGATTTGTACATCAAAAGTATGTTTTTTTTTCTGTATAATTAATTGTGTTGCACTGGGAGCCAGTGATGGGAAGCTGGAATAGGGGAGATGTGTTCTCGGCGGGCATCAGCATTCTGAACTAATTGTAGGTGTGAATGAGAGCTATGGTTAATGCCAACATAGAGAGAGTTACAGTAATCTAATTTAGAGGTTATGTGTCAAACGCAGCTGTGAGGTCCTGGAGGATAAGAATGACAGAATCACCAGCATCAGTCGCTAGTCTCATAGATGACAAAAGATATGGATAAACTGCAACATGCAAGATCCCACCTACAGTATTTATATTTTTAGAGATAGAGAAAGAAACAAAGACAGAAAGAGTTTCAGAGAACCTATGTATACAGTATGTATGTTTATTGTGTTTCCCAATTTTGCACTAGAGTGTGTTTGCAGACAGTGGCTATGTAGTTCAGTGGATTCATTTATTCAGTATTTTGGAGGGCGGTGTAGAGGTGTGTAGAGTTTTGCAAAAAAGTGTGAAGCTTTTTTCTCCTTGTAACAGAGTTTTGAAAATTGTGTGGAAATTTTAATTTTAGTATGTAAATAATCGTAAAAAAAGTGTAAATGCATAAACATGCACATACACAGTAATATTATGATCGGTTGATAATAAGAGTGTGACGTGGACAGAATCAAACACCAGCTTGAATCTCATTGGCTTTCCGTCATTTATTATCACAATTGCTTTTTGGTACAAACATAACATTCAACGGGAAAATGACATAGACTAGAACCAGCCATTACACTTCATGCCCACGGTGGGCTTAACACTAAACCCCACAAAAAGGCTCACTTAGCTAAGGCATAATCTACAGGCGCTAACACCTGTTACAACTAAATGCATCCCCCTTAGGCGGTTTACATGTCCCCATAAACCTCAGCCAACATAACAAAGTCTTGGAAACGAGCAGGAGTTTGACGTGCCCGTCTGGGCTGACTCGTCGTAGCCTGTTCTCGAACAAGTGAGCTTACAGTCTCTGTGGAGTCACATACAGTCTCTGTGGAATCGCATACAGTCTCTGCTGCCCCCTCGGGGCGAGCCAAAGGCCGGTAGGGTGCAAGTCTGTCCCTGTGAATGACTACAGTTCTCCTATTCCACGTTAGCTTAACCCGGTACACTACATCTGACAATTTAGCTAATACCACACAAGGCCCTATCCATTGGCTAGACAGTTTAGGATACACACCTTTCTTTCGCTGGGGTGAGTGTGCCCACACCTGGTCCCCGCTGTCAAAGTCTTGGCCAGCAGTGCGGATGTCCTATAGGTGCGTTTCTGTTTCACGCCCACCGCTTGTAGCGACTCCCTGGCTTGTTCGTGCACTACTTTCAGCTCGACGAGTCTGTCACTTTGCGGGTGTAAAGGGGTTGTCCTAGTTTTCTTGACCCCAATTGCAAACATCTCATTGACAAGGCACTCAGCTGTTGTCACGGCACTCTGGTCGGGCACGGCGTACACTTCTGGCCACTTGGTGAAGTAATCCATTGCTACCAGGATGTAGCGGTTGTTTCACTCAGTAACCGGAAACGGCCTGAGCACATCCACGCCGACTCTATCCATGGGCGCTCCCACCTGGTATCGTTGCAGGGGGACATGCGAACGGCGGCTGGGCCCCTTTCTGGCAGCAGTGGACGTACTGTTCTGTGTCATTACGACAGCCCGGCCAGTAATACCGGGAGCGCAGTCGGTGTAGCGTCTTCGTAATTCCGAAGTGGCCCGACCCCGCGCCACCATGGTTCATCTCCAGGATCTGGGCTCTTAAACTGGGTGGGGCTAACAGCTGCAGCGTCTCTCGTTGCCCGGATGGTGCCTGGCATCAACGATACAGTAGCCCCTCATGGATGGTGAAATTCGGGCACTGGGAATACAACGCCTTTGTCTCCAGATCGAGGGCAGAAACTGCAGACCACGCCGGCCGTTGTCCATGCTCCATCAGGGGGCAGGGGGCTCGCTATGTCGGCAAAGTCTTTGACAAAACGTTTATAATAAGACACTAGCCCCAGGAAACTGCGAAGCTCGGCAGTATCACGGGGGATGGGCCAATCCTTCACGGCGGCGATCTTAGACGGGTCCGTAGACACTCCTGCCTCGCTGATGGTGTGCCCGAGGAACACTGTCTCCTTCCGCAGCAGATGACACTTTCGCGGGAGCAGCCGCAGCCCGGCCCTCCTTATGGCTTTGAACACCAGCCATAGCCCTCTCGAACTCAGATGCGTGGCACAGCAGGTCATCGAGGAAGACCACACAGCGACTCCTGGGTATGCCCTCCAACACTCTCTCCATAAGGCGCTCGAATGCTGCGGCCCCGTTGCAAAGCCCGAAGGGCATGACACGAAACTGCCATAGTCCTTGGCCAATCGAGAAGGCTGTCTTGGGGCGCGCCTCAGGCGTGAGGCGCACCTGCCAATATCCGCTCCGCAGCGGGTTGTCGATTCTTGGCAGCGGGTATGAGTCTTTTCTTTTGACGTCGTTCAACCGCCTATATCGACGCAAAAGCGGCAAGTCTGGTCTTTCTTTTTAACCATGGGCTGTTGCTGGGTTCGATAACGCCTGCCGCTGCCATCTCAGCGATCTTCTGCTCCGCCGCCTCACGCTTGGCTATGGGCAGCCTGCGCGGACGGAGCCGAATTGGGTGTGCATTAAATTCGTGCCAACTCTTCCCATCGCTGCATTCTCAGCTCCAGCGAGCAGCTTAACGATAGCGGCCCCAATTCGCAGCTGTGCCTTGCTCACATCCGCTGTCGCTTTCCATATTCAGTAGATCCAGCCCCACGATACATCTGTCTTGAATGTCAGCCATCCAAAACGTGTGCTGCACGGTGCGGCCACCAATGGAGATGGTTAACGTCTTCCTCCCCTTCATCTGTGCCTGCTCTCCCGTCACTGTAGCAATTCGCATCTCCGTCGCTGTCCACCCAGGCGGGCACGCCTGGTCTGTGCGTGGTCGGATGATTGAGATAGTCGATCCGGTGTCCACTAGTGCGCGCACCAACACTCCTTCCATGGTACACTCGACGTACAAACCGTGAGCTTGCCCGACAAGGCCCAGTCTGTAGAGCTCCAGGGAGGGGGTCGTTATTGAGGGCAGCGGCTACTTCCACTTGTCTCACCAGATGTTTGCCCCCGCCGAGTACGTGCTCTACCCATTTAGCCTCTTCTAGCGCCCCGTCCATGGATCTGAGGAAATGTAGGCGGATGTGTTTTCTGAGCCTCTTGGGCCGTAAACCTCTCACAAACGCCTGCAGGATGAGCTCTTCTTGTTCTGCGTCAGCGAATGTGGCATATCCTCTTCTCGCGTAGAGTCTCAAGTCTCAGTGGCGAATGCACCCAGGCTTTCGCCCTCCATTCTTGAACGATTGTCTAGCTTTTCCCGAGCATCTTCTCTGAAAATCCGCTGTCCGAACAGGCGCTGTAGAGCCTCTGATGGCCGGCCAGCAGTCTTGTTGGCCCGGTCTCAAGTCCATCAACGCTTGGAGTGCTCTTCCTTCTAGCGCGAGCGCCACCTGCACACCCGTCTCTTCGCTTGACCAGCCGTTGAAACTGGCCGCTAGCTGTACTTTAAACAAGGTACGTTTCCAGCAGTCCCTCGCTGCTGTATCTCGGCAGCTTGGTGGTCGGTCTCTTCAGTGGAGTCATTGCATTGCCGTAGCCGGGGTGGAGCAGTCCTTCCGCGGTCTGCCCGCTGAGTGGGAGGGGTTGCTCATCCTGGTAGGCGGGCTTCAGTGCAGGCATCTTCTCGGCGGCGGGCAGCCAGAATGGGTTGGGTCTGGCAGTTTCCATCTCTCGCCGTGGCTCGCTGGCTCCGTCCGCTCCCGTGGAGGCGCGCTTTGGTGTTCGGCATGTCGGCGTATCATCTATGATGCTGAAGGCTGGTATTCTTCTTCTCACATCCATCACTGTATCTTCGGATACGATCACTGTGGTCGGCGTGGACATTCTTCTCCCCTCTGGACCACTTTTGACACCAATGTGACGTGGACAGAATCAAACACCAGCTTGAATCTCATTGACTTTCCGCCATTTATTATCACAATTGCATTTTGGAACCAGCCATTACACTTCATGCCCGCGTGAAGGTGGGCTTAACACTAAACAAAAGGCTCACTTAGCTAAGGCATAATCTACAGGCACTAACACCTGTTACAACTAAATGCATACTAGTAGGCTAAGAACCAAAAAAGTAGTTATTCTTCTCCCCGTACCTAACAATGGCAAAACTCCCAGCATGCCCCAGTACATCAGAGTCAACTACACTACAATAGGAATGTCCTATTAGTCCCTAAAATGAAACTTTTATTGAATTACTAAACTTATTCATCCCATGACATATGATAGGTCATAGGTCCATGTTCCCTATTTTTCTGCACATTAGGCCTCGGAGCTTTGATTTATTGGATACCGATAGAAATACCTTTAAAAAGTCTTAAAATTTCTCTGCTCAAAATGTTTTATTTTACTTTATTTAGACATGTTGATTATCAATAATACTATTTCTTGGCTGCATAACTTCAAAAGTCTGCCAGAAATTACAGAAATGACAAGCATTAGCTATTAGCTAAGCATGTAATACACTGTAACTTGCATGTTATATTTAAAATGGAATAATCACATGGTCTATACATTTTTTGTTGAATTGTTAATTGAGATGGTGTTCATACTCTTTACTGCATGATATCATGTCAAAAATCTGTATATTATTTTTCATTTACCAGAGAATTTATGTCACTACCGTAACAATATGTCACTACCGCAACACCACAGTTTTGTTTCGGTTGTGACTGTTTCGGTAGTGACAAAATTTGATATATTTGAGTCTAAACCTAAGAGGCTTGGTAGGACATGGTTATTTACCTTTGGTCTGAGCAATGAAACACATATGGCTACAAGATATTCCAAAATTACACAAACATTTTTGTCCTGATAGTGGAAAATAGGTGTTTCAATAGTGACGCTCTTGAATGTTACACCCAGGGTTTTTAGACTCCTGGGGCCATATTCTCAAAGAATCTTAAGGCTTAAAGTAGCTCTTAACAGTCAAATTTAGGAGGAACTCCTAAAAAATATGGGCGTGTCAGTCGTGACTTTAGGACTCCTAAAGATAAGAGATAAGAGTAATTCACAAAACAATTTAGTGCTAAATAAGTAGCACCTAAGTCTGGGACAGCTTAGGGGTAGTACAGAGGACTTCTAAGTCACTAAGAGCAACTCCTAAACTCCTAAATGTATTACGTCCTTAATCTTTGGAAACGCACGTGAAGAATAATTTATTTGAGCATCCATCATTAAGGAATGATTATGCAGTTTACAAGGAATGCAAACACGCCACCAAAACCCGTGTTGAAATATATATGCACTTTTTCAGTCAAGTTTAATTTGTGTACTTCCTCTCTTTCTAAATGTGCTCTCAAAAATGCAGTAAAAACAGTGCAAAGATACTTTATTATTCCACCGCGAATCTCGTTACCGTTTCATTTATGGCTTGTGATAGCGCTGCAGTTGTCACACAGGAGAACAGCGGAGCACATCACGCAGATTACGCCCACCTGTCACTCATCAACCAATCGCCGATGTAAATGCAAGCAGGCTTGTGCATGAGAGCTGACGTCAACCATAGCAACACAACTTTTATTTTAGCCTAGGAGTTGCCTTTTATCCTAGCTAAAAGTAGGTCTCAGAGGCATTGTGAATTACTTTTAAGAAATAACTCCTACATAAAAACTTTTAGTGCAGTTTAGGAGTACTCCTACGGCCCCTGATCACATTTACCTCAGTATCAAAGCTTGTACTATGTCAACACTCTTATCAGGGGAAAGAAAACAACAAACCAATACTTTCCATGCAAAAATAAAAAAAATGTGACTACATCTACTCTCAATCTATAAACAAAAACATGTGTTTCGGTAGTGACGTGAGAATCCGGGACGTTTTTTTTTTTTAAATAAACTTTTTAAATCTACAACTTCAATCAACAATTGTTGGATCTTTCAAACAATGTCTTAGTAGCAATCAATTATTCATGTACAGAAAAAAAATTGACATAAATCTAAAAAAATATTTTGGCATTATTTTCATTATTAATTGAAACAACCACCTCTCCATTGAAAGCTCCCTATATATGATCAGTTTAGGTATATTAAAGTAGCAGTTATTTCAATGAATGCTTGGCACTTAATTACATCATGATAAGATCTAAATAATGACATATGATTTTTATACCAAAAGTCTTTTAAAATAAGTTTTATATGCCTGGGACAGCAATTTACACGAATTCGGTATATCGCCCATATATGATGTCATATACTGTATGTATGCAAAACTACTATCTAATCAAATATATGGGCAATTCCAGCGTTATAGACATGACATTTGCATGCCTTATAAATTGAAAGGCTCACTCTTACAGTATAATGTAAATCAAGATCTGAATTTTCTTGTTTGCCTGTATTCAGCCATAGAGTTTGCATAAGCAAATGAACAAAATTGTGAAAGACCGCTAGGCTTGTAGAGGTGATGTGGCATTTTGTTCATCAATAATGCATGTTGTCACGTCCATAATGCTGGAATTGCCCAATTACAGAATAAAAATATGAATGCACCATTTAGTAGATCTTTTCACCAAAATTAGGGCTCTCCTCTTATGATTCGTCACTCTTTTCGGAGGTGCCATCACCCTCTTTTTGCAATAATGCGTGTAAATGTCACATCCATAGCCTATGTTATTATGTTTATATGGGACTGATAGCATATTGTAAAACTTGATACCAGACTTTAATATCTTTCACTAAATATAATATAATATGGTAAATTGAATGGATTTGGAATGATTGTTCATGTAAGTTGTATTCATCAAACAACAGGACACAAGAATCATGGAGAGAAGGTATTGGCAGATTACTAGATACTAAGAATATATTGGCAATAGCCGGCATTGGTGCCATTATTGCCATTGTGTTGGGCATCGTGTTTGTCCATCTGGGAATCCATCTGGCTGCTTTCCAGACAATTCTCCAGCTGATACAACAGAAGCATGGGCAACAGCACGGCAATCAGCAGGATCTCCAGCACAGCCAACAGCAGGGGCACCAGGAGGGTCTCGAGAAGAGTTTCCAGATGAGCCAAAAGGAGGGCCTCCAGAAGGGTCTCCAGAAGGGTCTCCAGAAGGGCCACCAGCAAGACCTTGATCAGGGTCAGCAGCAGGGCATTCATCTGGTCATCCAACAGGGCCTCCAGATGGACACCCACCAAGATATCAAACAAGGCCTTGAGCAGGGCCTTGAACAAGGGCTTGAACAGGGTCTTAAGCATGGCCTTAAGCATGGCCTAAAGCATGGCTTGGAGCATGGTCACCAGCAAGGCCTTGAGGAAGGCCGTAAGCACAGCACCCAGAAGGTCCATGAGCAGGGCTTCCAGGAGGGCCTTGAGGAAGGCCTTGAGCAGGGTGAGAAGCAGGGCCTTGAGCAGGGCCTAAAGCATGGCAACCAGCTTTTCCTTGAGCAGGATCTCCTGGAGGGTCTTGACCAGCTCCCTGAACTAGGCTTTGATCAGGGCTTTGACCAAGGCTTCCACCATGGTGTCAAGAAGGGCTTTGAGCAGGGCTGCCAGCAAATCAACAAGAAGAACCTTGAGCAGAGTGACAAGAAGGGCATTGAGCAGGGATTCCAGCAGGGTTTCAATCAGGGCCTAAAGAAGGGCCTTGAGCAAGGCTTCCAGAAAGGCGTCAAAAAGGGCCTTGAGTTGGGTATCAAGAAGGGCCTTGAGAAGGGTGTCAAGAAGGGTCTTGAGAATGGTGTTAAGGTGGGCCTCCAGCATGGATTCCAGCAGGGTTTCCAGCAGGGTCTTCAGCAGGGCCTTGAGAAGGGCTTTCAACAGGGCCTTGAGAGGGACTGTTCAAGGGGGCTTCCGGCAGGGCTTCTCAGTGGAAAGTAAGATTTCATTTCGCAACTTTTTGTGTGTCTTTTTGTGTGTGACTACAGTAACTAATATTACCTAAAAACATTGGTATTTAATTTTTGAAAATTAGTTTAATGAATGTTGTGGTGATAAAGCAGGGACTTGATTTAGACCAGAAACCCACTCAGCCAGCAACAATTTTCTGTGCTGAATATGTTTTCTAATCTCAAAATTCATGTAGTAGTCACACTCACTATTAACATCTGCATCAGCTATTGACCCTACATGTGTGCAGCCTATGCCCAAAATATATGAATCTGATCAGGGTTTGCAGGGACTGGCAAAGGATGCAATTCATCCAACATGTGCTGCAAGGCTGGTAAAGGATTGATCTGGAGTGAATCAACATGTAGCCCTGCTTTATCACCATGATAAGTGCTGCCAAAATTAACAAAATTTGTACAACAGAGATGGCGAAACGGCAGCTAAGGCTAACACAAGCGGGCTTATCAAAGCGAAAGTAAATTGTTATGGTTATATATGGGTTTATTTATTTATTGATTATATGCCTTTTTTAATGTACGATGCGAATCTAAGGTCAGGTAGAATGTATTAGTTGATTTCACTTGGAATGACTCCCACACCCGAGGAAGACTGAATGAATGAGTTAAATAATTTCTTAATGAAATGATAATGAACATTTTCTTAATGTTATTGAACAGGCTCTTCAATGTTATTTGGTTCTTAATCTTTTTACTTATTTTATATTGTCCTAAGGTACCTGTTGTGACACTCTTCAGGGGACTACATTGTTGACAACTACACTGAGGATGCAAGCTTCAGCCTGTGACACAGTACAGTTGTGGGTGAAATGAATACATTTTCTCTTGTAAGATGTTTTCCACTCTGTTACAAAGATACAATGAAAGTTCATTGTCACATGCAAACGGTTAGTTGGTTTGAACAATGAAATTGTGTCTGTCAGCCTATTTTGTGCTTACATTGTTGGGGGTTAAGGAAGGGGTAGGAGAAAAGGCATATGGTGCAAATTAAATGGCATTTCGTCTATTGCATATTCTCTGGGGCTACTTTGTGGTAATACCCAGGGGGGAAAGTCAGCCATATAGTCCTGTACTATTCGGACATGGTGTGTAACATACTGTTACAGAATAAGAGACCACTTTGACAAAACCATGTTTAAACTTTTTTTAATATACTCCTACACGGATATCATCTGATTTGTCTAAGTTGGCTGTTCAGCGCACTTCAGCACACCTAATGCTTTCACATATGTGTCTGCAACCTTAAATACAGGGTGCAATATTAGTAACACAGTGGTTATGATGATCACTAGTAAATGCACACTGAACAGATCAAAAAAAAAAAAAAAAAAAATTCACAATCCCCTTCAGAATGCCTGAAGTCATTCTGTTTTGTCACAGTAATTCCAACACAAGTACGCGCTTCATGTGTGAGCCAGTTTGCCTGGTGGTTGTTTTGATGGTGTTGTACTTTTTTGCATTTAGATATATAAGACTTAGAGACATAGTGATTTGTGAAGTGATTGTGAATGTTGTCTGATATATGTTTTGATGGTGTTAGTATTTTACATACTTTTTTTGCATTTAGAAATGTAGACTTAGTGTTTTGATAAGTAAACACACAAACACACACACACACACACACACACACACACACACACACAGACACACACACGCACGCACGCTCACACGTCATTTGTGAACCAGGTTGCCTGGTGGTTGTTTTTGGTGGGGTTAACATTTTATATACAGTACTTTTTCACATTTAGATATTAGATTAGTGATCTGTGAATTGATTGTGAAAGTTGCCTGGTATTTTTGTTTTGATGGTGTTAGTATTTTACATATATTTTTTTGCATTTAGAAATGTAGACTTAGTGTTTTGATAAGTACACACACACACACACACACACACACACACACACACACACACACACACACATTGTGCCTGTGCGCTTCATGTGTGAGCCAGTTTGCCTGGTGGTTGTTTTGATGGTGTTAGCATTTTATACACTGTACGTTTTTCCATTTACATATTAGACTCATATTTTGTGTTTTGTGAAGTAAACACACACACATACACACACGCACACGCACACACACACACACACACACACACACACACACACACACTCACCATGCCATTGAATAATTAGTATTATTGATAATTACTTTTTTAAGTATACGTTTTTGCTTACAAGTAATTTAAAATAAATGTCATTGAGAGTAAATTTTGAGTTAACAAAAATGTGGTCATGCCTATCTGTAGGTTATTATTTGCTTAGGTCTGTATACCTGATTAAATGATATAGAAAAGTTGTATTTGTCCTCGTTTCTGGTGAATTTGGGGAATATAGCATTACTTATGTTGATGGCAAACAATACAGATTTATTAAATGTAAAAGTAAAGAAAGAGACAGATGCAGACTTCTTACTGTTGGTTACCTGACACATACTATTATTCTTAAATATCATCTTGATCTTTTGGTATATGTAAGGGATAATGTATTGTCCGCCGGTCATTATAGAGATATAGCCTATTTCCCGAGGGGAAGAACCGGAGACCGACGCGCAATACATTATCCCGCTTATTATACGGGTCCTTGCCAACACGACGATATAATATTTTACAGAGACGTCTTTTTCATTTAATTTGTTAACGTTTCGTGGTTTCAGCGGAGAAACAAATAGTTCGCAAAGGGACTTCAACTTGAAACATTCTATAGAACGCAGCTGATGTCCTTTCACTTTCATTGTTGATCTCTATGCGCGGATTGATACGGAGACGTGAATCTCAGGCAAAAAACCTGTTGCCATTGACAGCGGTCATTATAGTTTTCAGCGGTCATTATGTAAGGGATAACGGCCGACGAGGTGTCCAGTTATTCATTTATAATTGTCGAGGCGGAATAATTCCGCTAAGACAATTATAAATTAATAACTGGACACCTCGGAGGTCGTTATCCCGCTTATCTCCCGTATCTATCTATCGCTCGTAGCCTATATTTGAAGAAGCTATAAAACGTAAAAGAAATATGCAACTCAAATTTAAAAGAAGCTAACCTGTTCGGTTTGGGTACTACTTTCAGTTGAAAGTAGATCTACAAGGTTGCTTATTGTTGTTATAGTTACCATTCTGAAAGGCATTCATATGGAACGGTAGAACTAATCAGTTATTAGATGAGTTATTTTTTGGAACTACTTCCAAAGTATCTGGAATTAATGGCCACCTAGCAGCCAATCAGAGAAGAGAATGGCGTTCTGAAGGGAGATAAACAGAAATAACGGACCTGCGAACGTTGAGGAGCCCAACTGAAAGTGAATGGAGCCTCCCTCAACATTCTAGAGACCCGTATAATAATTGTTTTGAACCATTTGTAAGGACAATACACTTTATTTGATTAGGTAAATGAAAACATTGCTCATGATTTCAAATGCCAAAATATAGGCCCACACAATATAAAAAGGGTGCAAAATCTTAAAGTAATTCAGGGGCACATTAATTATAGAAAACAAGCCTCCTTTGGCCAACACCATATTAACCATAGTTCCAAAAGTGTAGCTTAACACTTTCCGTAACAAACTATCTCATTATCAAACACCGAACATGTGTACGTGGCATGACATGCATTTCCAAACCCACAAAGTTTTGAGGAAGACCAAGAAAACGATCAACAACATTTTTACCTCAGTACTCCAACAACAGTTTGTCACCTCACCACACCCACAGTAGAAACCTCCTGTGAACACTTAATGCATGTGAACATGACACGATCTACGTTTCAAAACCAACCACAAGAGTCTGTTAGGCCAAGATCCTAACCCACAGCAGTTTTACTTGTCGACAAACAACACTTTTTTTATTTATTCTTTTTTTTTAAGAAGAAGAATTGTGTGTTTGGTCACGTAAGTGAGCATATCTCCAAAGTGTGCATTTTGGTTAATAATGTGTTTAGGAAAACGTCCATTATGAATCTGAATTATAAACACACTATGAAAACGAGACAACAGCAAAACAGCTGTCCATGTACACTGCACAAATTAATCAAAAATTAACTTTAAAGGAGAGTACCGGAGTGAATTCAAGCATAGCCCTGTTGAAAGAGCTTGCTAAGTGCACTAGCTAGCGAGTGGAACAAAATTATTTGGTACAGCACAGACTGAACGCGAACGCAGAAGCGAACAGGCACTTTACACTGAATCCATGGGACCTGACTGTTGGAAACCGAAAGTAAGATCTGAGGTTACATTGACTCAATGTAAAGTGTTTCGCGTTCACGTTAGGTCTGTGCTGTTCGAAAATCTTTCATTTCATGCGAAATACATTGCTGTTAGAAGGCTCGTGCAGCAGGACTATGCTTAAACTTACTCCGGTATATTGCTTTAAATTAAAGTGAAATTTCTTAATACATCCTGCGCCTCAGCTGCATCCAATCAGGATAATATTTGTTGTAACTTTAAAAACTCAACACATAATACCAAATCATTGACTTATTTAGAATGTATTGATACAGCAACGGACATAATCATTTAAAAAGTTGGCCTAGAGGAAGAAGTACAGGAAAAGCATGGGGTCGAGGGCAGACATAGAACAGTAGTTGAAAAATAGGCCCTTCTCAATACTCTAATTATTAAGAAGAAATACATTTATGTTGGCTTTAAAATAATAATCCATAGCCATGTTGTTCACTGTCACGGAGTGCTGGTTTAAGGAAAAAGAACCAAAGAAAACAAACAGTCAGTGACCTCAAACTGGAGGGCTATGAATTTAATTATGTCAGATTTGTTTTTTGAACATGACCAAAATCTTTAGTTTGATCAAAGGCCTGAGCATGTAACAGTGGAGAGGCCCAATTTCCAAACTCCATCCCACTCTCTGAGGAAGCACTCACTGACAACAGCTGTGCCTTACATAGGGATATAGTGCCACCTGCTGGTGATGAATAACCATTGCACTAAATAAACACAACCATTGACATAGTGTCCCCCTGCTGGTGAATAATAGCCGTTGCATTGTAATATAGCATACTGAGATGTCACCTGCTGGTGATTAATTGCCATTGCACTGTACACTTTAAAAAAGGATTTGTAACGGTTACTTGAAAAATGCGTGGAAACTCGTTGCCTCAAATGAATTAAGTAACTATAACTTTTCTTTTTAAGTTAGAAGCACTTTACATCTAAAAAGACAAGTTACAGTTTCTTAACTAATTTGAGGCAACATGTTTCCACACTTTTTTTTCAAGTAACCATTACAAATCCTTTTTTACAGTGCATGATAATCATAAGAGTTGGGCACACAGGGTACCCTTTGCCACCATGACATTCTCACCTTTTGCTGTTCTACTGTAGGTGTGCCTAACTATTTTATTAACCAGAGATTGAATTACCGAAGTCTCCAGGAGACTGCCCCCTCTGAATGTTTTCCCTCCTCCACAGCCTGCTGCAGTTAATGAATGTGCCATCATCTGTCAAGTGACCTTTCAGCCAGATAGTGGACTCAAGGGAACTAGTTGACATCCAGTACACCAGCCTTTGGTTCAGAAAATCCAGACACAAGGAGAACCCCTCTACCCCATTGGAAAAAATGGTATTATCAGTTGTTTGAGAGTTGTCTTCCCAAAGATATGTGTCCATATCTAAATTCAAAAAAGGAAGGAGGGTGGGAATATTCTAAAAACAGACATGCATTAATGTTTCTTGTTGGTGTTTTATTTATTTTCTTACTCTTTGCATGCCTATGCTAAGCTGAGAAAAATGTAAAATTGGGGTTACCAGACAAGGAAAATGCATGCATGTTTTTACCCACATATCCATGCTATATATGCTATACAGGAAAAAAAAAACAGAAAATGTCTGGATGTTGTATGACAAGTCTGATAGTTTATTGTTTGCTTTGTAAGAAAAGAGTGTATCTATTACAGTACACCAGAAATTCTTATCTTTTCTGCTTATTTTCATTGGCATACAAGCAAGTCTTTTTATATTGTTATGATTGCTATATTACAAAAAAAATCATTTTTGCTATACTTTTGCTATATTACTGTAACCACCCTTGCCAGTATTCTTAAATTGGATTACATCTTGCTGCAAATTAAAATCAGCATTTAGTTTCTAAAAGTTACAACCTCTAAACATCAAGAACTTTCAGTGTTGGTGAGAATTAGATCCCATTTGTGCCTGTCTCTTCTTATCCTTCTGACCATAACCCAGGGTAAGTACTGTACCAAACTGACTGAATGTGCAACTCAAATCAAGCAGTGCAAGACCATGGAAATACATGACAAATAGAGATCAATCAGATAGAATGCATGAAGACAGATATTATGCTCCAGAGCAATCATCAAATATAACAAATATTTTAGGTGTGCAGACACGTGATAGTGTATCAATATTTCACAGACTCTGTTATTGAGAAGAGATGCATTGAACCTGACTTTGAGGTGATTTATTTAAAAATCTACAATGTTTATATGGTTATAACAGGAAAATAATGATAGGCCAAACAGGAACATAATGAAAATAAAACAAGATTGAATTAGACGGCATGCCCAATTGTATGCTCAGATTCTCTTGGAAAGATTTCTCTGATTCAAGGGTGCTATTTCCCATCAGGAAGTATTGCGTTGAACATGTGGATCGATGAAGTACCTCCAAATGTATCACTAAGGATGGGTGAGGTCATAGATCATTTTTCCAAAACCTTCAGAGACAGTTTTTGTGGAGGTTGAGAAGTCACAGTTATCAATATGTATTATTTAAACAAATAATCAATTTGCACAATAATTCACTTGAATTCAGTACATTTAGAAAAAAGTAAAGTGATTGAATTAGTCATACTGTACCTCCCAAAATAGCTAAAATAAAAACGGTGGTAGCCATATAAAACATGACTGTCGTAAAGTCTGCTGTGCACCTTCGATTTCTGAGGGAAAAGTATACATTTGTATTGTAATTTTTATGATCGAGTGCAATCATTTAGTACTTTCTGATTGTACCGTACATGAAAAAAAAAAAACAAACAAAAAAAAAAACTGTACTGTACTTTTGCACTTCATAAAGGTAGTCACCATTCCAATTTTATGAATTATTTTAGTCCTCTTTCTGACAGTATGCATTTGGAGATCACAAACAACAGTGATGAACATTTAATCACACCGGATTTCTAATTTTATTTAAAGGTCCCAAATTATGCTTTTTTAAAGCTAAGTTTTTAGCATAATATTCAGAACAGGCTGTTTCTCATGGAAACAGGTGACTAGACAACTTCGTCTACAACAACGTCTTCTATAAATGAAAGTGATAAAGTGATCTCTCATAACATGGGACCTCTAAGATCGTTTGACAAGTGTCGGGACCATATGAACCATTTCTAGCATTCATATAGTCCTGTTTGACAGGTTCTCCATGCTGATGAAACTTGCTTGCTTGACCGTCTGTTTTGACCTGAAGGTTCATGATGCGTTTCACTTTGTGTACTTCATTGTTTTATGCAGCCAGACAGATTTTAAACAGTGCTTCAGGGATGCCAGCTATTTTCATGCTATGAAATCAGACACTCATCACACCCTAAGCATGCATGAGTTGAGGTGTTGTCTTCGTTTATCCCCTTATCTAAAGTTGTATTTTTCTAATTGTTTTCTTCTGCTACTATATTCAAACAAACAAGAAAAACTGTGTAGTAATTATAAACATGTCTCACTGCAAACATTTTCACTACACATTTCAGTCATTTTTGTCAACAACAATGCCAATGATTGCCCACATTGTTGCCACATGGCATTAATGGTTATGGTCACAGTAGGCATGTACACTTCCACTCTGTCATGGGTATTTTGGGTAACTTTCTAACAAAATAAAAAAAAATGTAACAAACATGATGTCAGGTCTAAAACTGATACTGAATGAAAGGTTGTAAAAAGTGATCCTTTAGATGCCTACAAATTGCATTATATTCTCTTGATGAAACATTGAAATGATAAAGGATTTGTGCCTTAAAAACAGCTGGGTTATTTAATCTACCCAACCGCTGGGTTATGAAATGTTTAACCCATTATGGGTTATTTATATGGGTTTTGGGTTACTTTGGGTTATTTTTGTGTAACTCATGCGCTGGGTCAAAACCCATCAACCAAAAATACATCAGGTTGACTCTGCACCTGGGTTGTTTGCGCCTCCAACGTCATCACGTGGACAAACGCGCTCCACCACGAATTGGACTCCACACATCCCGCTGGGCCACATCACCGAGCAGTCACGGCCGCACCAGAGAACCTGACTGATCATCCTCGTGGCGAGGCAAATCCATAATAAAAGGTTTGTGCACACTACATATCTAATTCACATTGTCTGTGTTGCGTTTCTAATTTAAGTAGTAGGCTACGTTATCTTTTTTTGTCCAGGCTAGTTGGTTGGTTTGGCTAACAACGTAGGTAAGATACTTTACGTAGCTAGCCATTTAACCGTTATCATGGAAGCACACACGGATATAAGTCACCTTTTCTGTTTGGTTTTGGCCATTTACCGAATGAATTAATGAAACTAGTTCACAATGTCCATGGGCGTATGTATGGTCATGTTTATTTTGAGTTCGCCAGCTAGCCACCTGGTTCGCTAACGTTAGCTAGCAGGCTAATATGCCAGGTAGTTAGTGTGCTACTTTCCCACCCGCTAGCCATGCTTGTCTACGTCATTGGCTTCTACCTCTTCCCAACTGAACTAGTTCGCTTGCATGTAAAACAGGCTAATCAGACGCGTTGTTCGGAGAGCTTTGAAGGTTACCTCGTGGTGTCAAGTTACAACATTGTACTGGTAGGTAAACATTTGACAGCAGAGCCATGTGTGTGCATAAAACCGTGAATGAGAACATGTAAACGTCGGGAGGAAATACACGAGGATTCATTCAGTCCTTTTCGATAACTATTAAACTGGACAAACAAAACTTGGTTTCCACCGCGGCCATCAAAACGAGTTGTCTAATTGATTGGGTTTTCACTTACAAGGATCAATAATGCCTCGTTTTGAATCACAAGACCCCCTTTTCTGTACCAGTGAAGTTTTGAGCGATTTCGGGCTGTTTAATTTGTGTTTCTAACACTTGTTGACAACACAGTAGCTTTCTGCTACTTAGCTGCTAGTGCTACTTAGAAATCTAGCATCTCTGTGTTATTTGAATGCAAGTTAAGCTTGCCGTAGCTTTCCTGGTGCGTCTCATTAACACCTATTTAGTAAAGTACTTATAAACTTTCAAAGCTCACAAAAGTCTCGTTTTTAATGTTAAGGGGTCCTCTTTTAACAGTCTCTGAACTGATGAGTCATTTAAAGCCTTTAAGTGGTCGTTGCTTTGCTTGACAAATGTGGTTAGCTAGCGATAGGTATCATATACTTGTGTCCTTTGTAATGCTTTGATCAACGATTTATATGCATTTTAAATCAGTTAATACTTGGGAAATACTTGGGAATAATACTTGGGAATTTTTTTCTTAAAAATGCTGTCAATAGGCATACTTTTATGTTTTTGTTTATGTTTTGGGTTATAAAGTAATCCCTTCGCATTGCTAATATTAAATGTAAATATTTCATACATCTTTATGTCCTACAATCTAAACCATCCATGTAAATTTAATTTTCACTTTTTACCTGTGTGATGTGTTCTTTCTGTTTTACAGTCCTACGACAGAGACCAAAAAGGCCTTGGCATTGGGTTTGGTTCAGTCATTTCCCAGTTTGAAAGACTCATCAAGCAGTGGCAGTGTGAGTGTTTTTGTTAAAGGTCATTGAGATATTTATTTGGGGGTGTCATGATTCTCAAACTGATTCAATTTATTTTTTACGGTCACAATACAATTCGATTTTCAATTTAAACTTCACCTAGTTAACTGGAGTCAGCCGAGGGCTCTAAACTAGGCCCCCTTCTGTTTGTGCACTAGGGTTTGTACATGTGCAATCACTGTCTAAATTAATTTTTTTAAAAGTCCTTAAAGTCTTTGATAAAAAAAATTGGGAACTTGAGACCTTAAAGGAGCTGTATGTAAGAAATTCATGTAAATTAATCCTAAAATGTCCTTGACATATTGGAAGACATTAAGGAATCATGATAATTTAAAATACTTTTATCACTAACAACAGTAATCCAGCCTAAATATCGGCATTACAAAATTGAATTTGCAGCCCTCAACTTGTGTTTACGTTGTCATTATGTGTTTACTATTTGCATATAATGTATTTTGGCTTGTTGCGACACCCTCCACCTCTCTGATTTTGGCAACCTAGCTTGTAAAATGTTGTCTGGGAGGAGGAATGGAGAATACTATGTTCTGTTTGTTTTTGTTTGTATTTGTTTGTTATTGCAGTACCAGTTTTTGGCCACAATCTTACATACGGCTCCTTTAAATTTCTTGGCAGGAAATATGGTACACCCCAGGACGGAACCACCGGCCAGCCACAGGATTCCTGGAGGAAAGGCTGCGGAACATCAGGAAAAGGCTGAGATCAACCAGCAGGCCACGGAGCGCGGCACAGACACCGCCCCAAATGCCAGGAGGTAGCCCTCTTGCGAGGGCTCTCATACCAGGTAATTATTAAACTTGAAAATTATTTGATGAAGCAAAACATCTATATTTTAGTGACTGACAACATTCTTGTGTTCTTTTTTTACAGAATGTAACTTATCAGATGAACGTGCGTCACAGCTTAAGGAATGGTTGAGAAACAACTCACAGCCCCTCAGTCAGGTAGAGACCTACATGAAGGACACAGCAGTCTACAGGGCCAAGTGCATTAGGGATAACAATTGGACCATCAATCAGATCCTCGAAGAGTTCCCTCGCCTAATGACCAAAGGCATGGTAAGTTTAGGGAAATATGATCTCACATACGATTAGGATGCATTGTTTATAAGGTTTTATTATTGTGCCACATTGAATTTGTTTTAAAAATGTGTTTTCCATTTTATAGATTGCACAGGACTTTCTTGTCCTGCATGGGGACGCTTCATCAAAGTTGTTTGAAACTTGGCTACCCATTTATGCTGAGAAGATCCCGTACCTGGCAAGACGGGAGGGGAAGCTGACATTGCCCCTGGATGGATTAACACCAGGTAATATATTCTTGTTTGCAAACCTTGTGAATGTCAATGTTTCCCCAGCGAGGCCGGTGTTGCTCACTAGGCTACATTTGATCAACAAGGGTAGAAAGCTCACAACAAGACCGCTAGCCTAACTAGTTCTACCTAGTTCTCTGACAGGCTGTTCCACAACTGAGGGCCATAATGGCTGAATGCAGCCTCCCCATGGGTTTTTGTTCTTTCTTTTGGGACAATTTAAAGGCCGGTGCCAGAGGACCTCAGGGTCACCTGGTTTCCACTGTTTGTAGCAGCCTCCCGCAGTCTGGCCAGGTCTTGTTCCACGCCGTCCCCTGTCTCTTCTCCTACTCTGGTCAGGTTTGAGGTTAAAATAGTTCTTTCTCAAAGGCTGTCAGTTGATTGTCCCACTCGGGGCAAGAGCCCACACCGCGGTGACAGTCTGTCTGGGGCTTTGGCAAGCGCACCACACACTCCCAGGTGCTTCCGGGTTCTTTCTCTTCTTTTCAGTCCCCTTAAAAAACCAGTGGGCACACCCCTTCCTCTGAGAGCCCCACCTTGAGATCTCTGCCAGCCTCCGGCCCCGTAATAGTGGGATTAACTAAACAACAAACTAACCAGCTGCAGGGTGGGAATTGGCTACACGTAACAATGAGCATAGGTTTTATTTTAGTTGGACACGACAAAATCACAGCTATGCCATTCCACATTGTACCTATAATGTCTTCCTACAGATGCAGTTGGGGAACTGGCCCTGAGGCAGCTGCCAGCATTGCTTCCACCAACTGCTTACAAAGTTGGCCGTGGCCGTGGTGCAAAAATGGTCCGCCACACCTTGGATGAATGCAGCTTGGCCTTCATCGACCATAAGCCTGTAAGTTCTCCAGCACATCTAAAGGGGAACTTTATTCATTTTATTAACATAACATACCTGTTATTCCTGGGCTCATTAATGTGTGCACACACACACACACACACACACACACACACACACACACGCCTAGTCCCCACACAGAGAAAATTCGCTTCGCTCTCATTGACTTTGAATGGAGGCGAAAATCCGCCTCCCAGGGCGAAGATGGGGCGAATTCGCGGAGGGACGCAATCTGACATTGGCGAAACCTCAATATCATGCAAATTAGATGGCCCAACAACCAATCAGATGAACGTATTTCACTGCGGGCGCGAGTAAACAAAAATTTCAGAAAAAGATGGCGGCCATCTGAGCGTTAACTAACATCAAAGTTTTATTAGATCTGAAGAGTATTGAGTGACACCAATTATCATGGATTACACAGATTGATACAGAAATGCACCCGAACTCATTTTAAACCAACAGATCACTCCACTTCCCCCGTTTAATCACTCGATCTTTTAAGCTAGCCGGCAAGCTAACGGGTAGCTTTTTACCCGGGAAAGGCAGCAACATGCTTATTTTACACAACTTCTTGCACCTGTAGAACAATATTACGGCATATAAATGTTATCTAGGGTCAAAACTCAACAGTCGCTTTTCGCCTGGCAGCTCTCTGTGTGGGGACTAGGCGACACACACACACACACATATCCAGGTTTGTTTTACTATACTTGTGGGGATAGGCATCAAAAATAGCTTGACAATAATTGGAAAACGGCTTATCTACAAGCTTACAAGGTGTTGGTCACTATCTAACCATCCTGGGCTTCTAGAACACCTCAGCAGTGCCACAGGCTGATCACCCCTGTACCACACCACACTGATGCAGTTATTTGTTCTAAACGGGCATCTATCTGACCACCTAACCTGGCTGCCTATCAGCCAGATAGGATGGTCAGATAGGTGGGCCGCACGCATTTTCAGAGCATGTTTATTGTAATGATAAACCATCAATTGATTTGTGGCTTCTTAGGTCAGTTAAGGTTTGAATCCTTTTTTTCTGTAATGTGAGCTATATGCCATAACTATGAAGACAAACAAAGGTTTGGAATATTTTGTTATGTGCAATGAAAGGTAGACTATTTAAGTTCAACTTTTTTGAATTAGAGATGCACTGAATCTTTTCCTAATTGTAAACCTAACTAGTCTTTATCTTAAAACAATAATTTTTCTCGTGAGGACCAGAAAAATGGTTCTCACAATGTCTATTTTTTTAATTCTACGATAGTTGGTAGACATTTGGTCCTCGCTCTCTTATACTCTCTCACTTGCTCTCTTGCATTCTTTCTTTGTTTCTTTTTTAGCCTGGGACTAACATGGTGGAGTACCTCCATGAGGCCAAGGCATCCAGGCCATACCCTCATGTCTTGACACTGGGAAATAACAATCACCATCCATCTCAAGCTTTTGTCATCATCGCTGGACAGGCTTTGGAGCAAGACACACTGCTTCAGGCTATCGATGTCTGCTTCAAGGCATTCTTCATCTTGGACATTAAATACCCAAAAGAGTGTGAACATGTGTGGGAATTCCTACAAAGTGTCATATATGAAATTCCCGGAGGGGAGTCCAAACTAGTACGGTTTCTCCAAAGTAGAATACTTGCTTGCCCTCACGGGCAGCTTGTTTCTGCCAGGCAAACAGGTGCTTGAAAAAAATGGACACTGTTGTCAGTTGTTTTGACACTGATATGAACTGTGAACTGTTCTTGTTTGATTGTTTTCCTTTCCCAGTTTCTTAACTATTTGGCTGAAAAGGAGTAGCTGGGATATATATGGTCAGCATGCCATTACAAATATCTGCAATGTTCCTGTTCTTGGAACATTTTATATTGTTATTTTGTAATAAATTTTTTCGAAGATTCCAGTATTGTTTAAGTGTTTATTCCATAATGTATGCTTTGCATGACCAAATCTAACATGTATTTTGTTGTAGGTTTGTAGTTGAACATTTTTATAGATATGGGTAGTGTGTTGCAATTTATTTGGATAGATTACTGAACAATATGAAACACAGAATTGTAATTAATTTGACCCAGCATTTGGGTAGAATATATAACAAATATGTGTGGTTGAATTGACCCAGATTTACAGTTAATTTGACCCAGCATTTGGGTAGAATATTTAACAAATATGTATGGTTGAATTGACCCAGATTTACAGTTAATTTGACCCAGCATTTGGGAAGAATATTTAACCAATATGTGTGGTTGATTTTACCCAGATTTGCAGTTAATTTGACTCAGCATTTGGGTAGAATATTTAACTCATCTGCTGGGTTAAAATGGACCAACCCATCTTGCTGGGTCAAATTAACTACTGCTGGGCTGGTGCTATATTGACCCAGCAGTGGAGTTATAAAACAGCCCAAATTGGGTTATTTTTAACCCACCATTTTTTAGTGTGTGCATCTAGTACATTTGTTCTGTGCTCTTGATTTAGCATAATGGTTACAGCAGGGTCCTCTTCGGACATTATGTTATAGAAAAATCTGAGTAAGTAAGACAGTATAGAAGTCTTACTGCTGCCGTTCAACTGAAACCACACCCTTATGTGCTTACCATATTACTATCAGCTGTTGAACCAGTTTTTGTTTGTGTTTGTATTTCTATTTTTTGTTTGTTTGTTTGCATCATTTGCTCATTAAAAAGCAAGAATGAAGTGATAAAATCTTCCATTCTAACTTGCTGTTGTTTCTAAGTTCATATATTTAACATATATAATTTATGCAAATGAGCAGACATTGCTGTTATTGATCACAATCACCTACAAAAGACTAATGCAATCAGCTTCTGTTGCTAGGCAAAATCTCGAGTGTGAGGTTGTTTCAGCTATCAGATGGCAAAACACTCCTACCAAAGGAGAATTTTTGAGATGTGTTTTGAATTTTGAATAATGCTTATAGCACACTGTTTGGATAATCCTTATCCTACATAGTGCACTTTGAAATAAAAAAGAAAAAAAAATGTGAAAAGTATAAAAGATTTAGAAGCCAATTTTAACCTTACCATAAGTTAATGCCAGTGTTCCTCACGGGTTTCATGGCTGTTATGTCAGACTATAGTACTTTGCAGACTATTCTTTCATGTTTCAACATTCTTTCTCAGAAAACAGTCTCCAAGCATGTTTAGAATAAAGTCTTTTAAAGCATTATTTGGGCAACATCCATGACGATATTAACACGATTCAATGATGATTTAAACAAGGATTCAAACAATATGCTTTTTAAGTAAATGCACCCTCTTCATCTGGAGATATGAATATCTCGCCATTCATTTAGATAGGGCCTGCACTTACAGTACTACTCCCCAGGGGCGATTCTAGGTTCTGATCTTTAGGGGGGCTCAGCCCCAGAGTTGATAGTGGCTCCTGGTTTGAACATCATGCTTTCCAATGCTTAGATTTACGCATTTTTAATCAAAACAACCAGCTACGAAATCAATCCAACCACAAGCACTGACATGCAGCCCCCGTAATGTTGTCACTTCATAAGACCTAAATAATGTTTGTGAAAACTTGTATGCAGAGGTGCTATCACGTTTTAAAGTAGTATTGGCAAATTTTCATGGTGATTAGCCTAAAATGTTTTAGACAGTAGGCTCATTATAAATGCTGGTCATACTGGTGGAGGACTGGTGGGTTTTTCATGGACATCATATTGCTAATGTCACAGAATAGGTCTACCCAGCAGTTGTGAATCAAAGATGGTATATTATTTGATAAAGTAGGGTAGACTTACCGGGGTGTGGGGGTACTCCCCCATCAAATTTTGGAATAGTTAGATGTTTTTCCTGCATTTTGGTAAATTCTAACAGGTTATTATATATAGGCTATATTTTTAAATCATCCTATTACTTTAGTACTTCATGCAGATTTGAAGTTTGATGTTGCACTAAAAAGTTGTATTGCCGGGGCAATACTGGCAATACTGAGGATGACAGCCCTGCTTGAATGATATGTTCAGCTCCATGGTAATACTAAGTAAGGATAATACACGGCCTATTGTATGAGAAAAGATTGTTTATTTTGGAGTGTTAATGCTCTGGTGAAATGTGAAAGATAAGGGAAAACTTCACTCTAGGAGCATTAGACTCTTTGCTACTGTAGTTGTCTTACAGAGTTGGCTCTCTGTTAATCAAACATAGGCTTCATTCTTGAAATGGAATTAAAAATCTATCTAGATTCTTTCCAGTGTATCAGTTCACTATCCATGCCTTAGATTCTTAAGCAAGGTAGGCTCTTTGCCTTTCAGGGTAATTATCATACTTTTAAGCTGTAGTTTCAGTTATTACCTATGCCACCTATAGGCCTATGACTTCCAATAGCTTTAGAATCAAAAGAAAAAAATAAAATGAAGAAAAATGAAGGTGCAATAAGGCTGCATCATATTCCTTTCTATCAGGGGTAGTCCTAACCTCTATGATGTCCTGGGTGAACAGGCACCTTATCTGTCACCCCCCCCCTATTGCACAGGTATGGCCCTTGGTAATAGAATATTTGGGTAATAGAAAATTAATCTGTTCAAATTGTAGGTCTATCATAATGTCCAGTATTTTTTTTGTTTTGTTTTATTTCTTGAGCTCTTGGTTGCTAGGTGGAACTCCAGCAGCCAATTAAGCCACCAGATAAAGATAGTTCCCTGTAAAAATATGGGCGATCTTTAAACTGTAATTGAACCCTGTATTGTCGAGCAAGTACATCACAAGTGGTACCAATGAATTCGCCTGGTTGTCTAGTTTAATTTGATACCAAATTCCCATTGTAGGATCAGATATATCAATACCAAAGCTTCCAAAAGAAATGAAGCAAACCTGTGTCACCCGCGATAAATTTTTTTGGCGCTCGCGTGCGCAAAAAAAAAAAAAACTACCCGGAGTGTCCGTGATTTTTAGGGGGCTGAGCTAAATTTCAGGGGGCTTGAGCCCCCTAAAAATGGCCTAAAATCGCCACTGCTACTCCCAAACTCCCCAAAGCCATATCCAAATGGCTGCAGAGTGAAGAGACTTTGCTCTGGTTCAACTCTGTTATTTATTAAATGTGTGATATATAAAACTTAACAAACAAACTGCCACAGCACTATAGGGCTTTTTGCATCACGGAGGTCTGAATTAACTATCAATGTGTTGATAAAATTGCTTGATAGCAAGATCTTGTTGGCTAATTATGGATTAAGCCATATAATAGTGTAGTTGGCCACTGTTGCATATTGGATTGTTCATGCTACTAGTTAATCAGTTGTTTGGGTTCATAATTTTGGCTGCCATTATATTCACTGATCTGTGGCGTAATAATGAGCTACAGTGATACCAACTCCTCAACGCAATTTTTTCTTTTCAAGATTTCAACCAAATTTAGCAATCGGATAAACCGATTTAATCAAATACTTGTCCCAGCCCTATCTTACGGTACTCTGTAATATTTTAGGTCAACCCCATCTATGGAGTCAGATAAATAAACCATTTTCTATCTGTCTATTTTTGACACATCGCAGTGGCAACTATTTGTTTCAACTAGGAACTACTTGGGGTGGTGAAATGAACAGTATGCCTAATTGAAACTAACTTGTAGAAAAAATGGTTATGGAATTGTTGTATAAAAGCAATCTGACACGCATGGTAGATAACTGATACATCTGTGGAAATACACAACCAAACTTAGAATTTACTGCAATCATTTATTAACTTTTCTGTGTTCTTCTTTCTTAAGATTTTCATTCCATTAGGGTGTCAGAAGTCATGCGATCCAAGTTTTGAAGCCTCCAAATACATTGATATTACACATTTGAAGTTCCATTACTAAGTAGGACCAGAATGACTGATGAAAAAGATCATTCTTCCAAAACCTACAAAAGACAGTGAGGATGTTAAGTTTGTGGAGGTTAAGGTTTAATCACATCGAACCAGATATTAAAAAATATATAATATATATATATATATATATATATATATATATATATATATATATATATATATATATATTGTGCTTAAAATCAGGATTAAATTTAGAAAATGGCAGGTGAATCATTACCTAACAAAATATAAGTCATACAAACAATAAGTGAAATCCAAAACATCACTGTAGGAAAATCTGCTGTGCATTTTTCTTGTCTGAGGGAAAAAACAAAACAAAACTGGTGAGTGTCTGTTCAGAGATTGATCAGATTAACAGAAACTAATGTGGCAGCATTATTATAAAAATTGTGTCTTTCTTCTTAGCAGCAGTAGTAGTAGTAGTTGTGGTGGTGGTGATGGTGTATGGTAGTAGTAGTAGTAGTAGTAGTAGCAGTAGTAGCAGTACATTAACAATGATTTTTGATTGACTTTGATTAACTTTGACTTTTGTATTTCAGTTTTGGGCTCTGGGCTAGTCCTGGAATTTAAGTTTTAAGCTTGCTGATTGGTTACAGTCAGTGATACTTGGCCTTTTGTACATGTAGCAGTTTTAAATGTTTAGTATGATTGCTGGCCCTCCATTCTCAGAGGCCATAAGGACATAAAGTATGTAGCAAAGGTTCTTAGAAATGGAAACAAAGTGGGAACAGCCTACTCCCCAAACAGTGAGTTAACTCACAGTTATGGTGGTTGGTCAAAAAGAACTGTCATGAAATGAAATACATTAATAAAACTACCTTCCAACAGGTCTCTGTAGCCAATATTCTTAGCAGAGGGGTAGAGAAAAGACTACTATGCCATACAGATATTTTAATTAATAGACATATCGACATATCCATGAAACAGTCAAAAAATAATGTTCTTACCTAGTCATGTTATCGCTGGATGTTACACTTGTTGTTTGTTCTGGATCCAACATGATTGCTTCGGAATATTCATTATCTGACATTTTGTTGTGTTATGTTATGTGTTATGTGTGAAATATACAAATTGTTTGCAGAGGATCTCAAAACGGTCTTGTTTTAATGCAGTCCTAACAGAAACACTTCAGACTGTCCCAGAAACCCTTCAGACTGTCCCAACAGAGACAATTCAAACTGAAAGTACTACTTGAAATTATCTTCGTGAACCTGTTGAACCTGTCAAACAAAGAACAAAGAATGAAAAACAACAAACAAACAAATTTTGGGCTCCACCTGTCTATCAAAAGTGTTTTATTTACTTGAAAGACCATTTTCCTATTTGTTGTGTTTTTAGATGAGTATAGTGTACTGTAAGTGAGCTAATGCTGTAATAAACTCATGTGAAACACAGTATATTAAAGACTATCTTGGATCTTGGCCCTTTGTCAAATCTCAATAACAATCAGGTATGTTGCTATGCAGAATCTCTGGTTTGAGGTTTTGGTTTTAAGACTGCAAAAACACATACTTACACACTACAGTAACTGAGTATTGTACCTTGGTCTCTAACGTTAAAATACAACATATTCAATTGTATTTTGTGAAAAATAAGATCAAATGATATTTTCCATGTCTAATCAACACCTCATATGAAAGAGCCTCATGTTTATGATAGCTCTTTGACCATGCACAACCTCTCATTATTCATCAAAGCCAATGTAAAAGTGGTTTCCCATTCTGTCTCCTTTAAACGTGTTATAGCCTGTAAATGAGTCTTCTCAGCGCAGTTTCAGCTGCTCTGAAACAGCTTATCTACACTGACTGACTAAAAATAGAAACTGTGTGTTTGTGGGACTGACTATAGTCTAATTCCTCCGTGATGCTGGAAATGACTTTGTGTTTGTCTCTGTTCTTACTTCTCATTCTGAACATGGCAGTACATAAATAGTTAGGTGTCATGGCTAACACGGGAACATACTGTAAGAAGTGAAGGCATGGTGTTCATTACAGAGTTTTAGAAATGTAATTCTGTGTAGATACTGATTGCATTGGATAGGCTACCGATCTTTTCATGACTAGATGCATCATATTCATGTCAACCTTAGAACCTTCTAAGTATCAGCACACTGTCCCTTTCTCTCTTTTTTGTCTTTAATATCAGATAGGATATTATAGAGGTGGACAGGAAACGGGTGGGGGAAAGAGATGTTGAAGGATTGGGAGGTAACTTCCGGCCGGATTTGAACCTGGCCCACTGAGCCAGAGTGCCTCCTACTCCTGTCTTTGATGTAGTTACGTAGTCTTGGTGCCCTTGCAACATGTGAGAGCGCACAGACACACACACACACACACACACACACACACACACACACACACACACACACACACACACACACACACACACACACACACACACACACCGCCTCTTGGTCTGTGTGAGAAAATCACACTTGTTATTTTTTCTTGAAAAGTCAGACTAACAGCCAGACAGGAAGGGAAAAAAACTCTCTTCCTCTTCTCAATACAAGGTATCTAGGGAACTCAAACATCAGATTTTTTTTATTTACTGATTGCCGTTCAGAACAGATTATGGTAAGAACTTAATATTTTGTCATAATGTTTATATTGCTTGTTTTATTGTCTATCTATCTATCGATCGACCAATCCATCCATCCATCCATCCATCCATCCATCCATCCAGGACATTGATCTCTGGGTTGTCTCATGCAGGTCACATTATCTGTGCCTGTGGAAATGGCATCATGTCTGTCAATGTCTCTTCTCATTCTCCTCAACATCCAGGGTAAGTAGCGTAATAACCCAGATAGATAAAGGACAATAAGAGCAGTATAACAGATAGAGAGGCTTATTTATATATTAAGAAAGACAAATGATATTTCTATGGGTCAAATAATCGTTAAAAAAGGAGAACTCATCAGAAATTGGGCCTCCAAAGTATTGATACAAATGTTGAAGACAAAAGATGAAATGCGTAGACATTACAGTAATCCAGTATTTGCGAAAGGTTTTCTAAATTCAGAAGTATCTCAAATCTTTATTTATTTATTTAGCTAGTTAGTAAGTACTTCACACAGTAAAAAGTGTTAAGAAGATAGACAGCTCATGATGTGTAAGGTCTTAGCACGTTGTTGCATGTCCTCAGTCAAAACGACTGGCAGAGTTTTAAAGCCCATCATGTAATATTATAAAATTATTATTTCAGGTGTTTCTTGTCAGCAATGGAAGGTGACCGTAACTCATTATGACATCTGTGCAGTGACTGGATCATCAGTGGTCATTCCCTGCACTTTCACTCATCCTCCTGGTCTCAGAGTCACTAAAGTCTACTGGGTTGTCAATGCCACTAAGTCAGGGAGACTCCATGACCTCATAGATCTTCCCCAGTATAAAGACAGAGTTCAGTACACCACAGACTTGAAGAGAACCTGCACTCTGTTTCTGAGTGATGTGAGAGTCACAGATACAGCTGAGTATTATGCCAGGATTGAAACAAACATACAAGGGGAGAGATGGATATCAAATCCTGTTATCCTCATTGTCACAGGTAAAGACAACACATACTCGTACACAATACTCATCTTTGGGGATCATAGCTTGATGGAGTGTAAGGAATACATGACATCTGAGCTGTGGTCAAAAATGTGACATTTTTTAAAATTTTCTGATTTTTTTCAACTTTAATTTTTGATTTCTTCCGTGATATTCCAGAACTTGAAGTCCACTTCTCTGGACAAGCAATTGAGGGACATGCAGTAAAACTGAGTTGTCACAGACGGTGCCTTTTTAGACAAAACTCCAAAATACTGTGGAGAAAGGATGGGATAATTTTACGAGATACTCAATCAACCAACAATGACCTGATTCTCCCCAAAATCAATAATGAGGATGAGGGCAACTACTCATGTGTATTAGAGGGCCAAGAGGATCATCCATCACCACCATGGAAGCTAAATGTCATGTGTGAGTAAAAATTAAAAAGCCTTGATGAATAATCCTTGGACAACCGGTGTTTGGCCAGGTACGGTGTTCAGCCACTCGTTAGCAAGATTCATGACAATTATTGATGTTTGCATTTTGACCTATGGTTTAGCTTGGCAGTTAGTTTTAGACAAACTCAGACGCATTTAGTAGACATTGTTGCTATGGTAGACATTGTTTCTTGCTAACATGTTGACAAATTTAGGTTTGCATGGAAAGTGACAAGTGTTCAAAATTGGCTAAAAAAATCTCCCACCGCTGTCAATTTGGTTGAGTCTTGTCAAGTTCATAGGCTACTGAATCAGACTTGGTGGTAGTGTGTCTTTACCGATTGAGTGGTGCCTTTAGCTATGATTTTCTCTGTACCCGGCCGAATACCGGTTCAGAATTATTAGCCTTTCCAGAAACTACCTGATGCTTTGTTTTCTTTAAAATGCACCGTTCTTCTCGAAATTCATGGCAAAATGAGGTTTCACATTAAAGATTCTCCAGAACAACATGGAAAAATGGACGTGAAACAGCCAATAGAACTAAAATGAACAATATTACTTGGCAGAATACTGATTTATTTGAATGTCAACGGCCAAAATAAGAAAACATGCCTTTATGTACTGTATGTATTTAAATCATTACATTAAATCAAGATAAATGGGAGCTTGGTGTGCAGACTTTATTTTCAGTTTTCAGGTGACTTTTCTAGTCTTGCACCCAAAACTTTTTAGACGGTTGTGCGTGTTTTTCTTTCTTGAATTCTGTATGTATTTAGACCCTCCGAGGAACATGTCAGTCTCTATCAGTCCTCCTGGGGAGATATTTGAGGGTTCTTCAGTGAGTCTGACCTGCAGCAGTGATGCCAACCCACCAGCGGTGAGCTACACCTGGTATAAAAGGCGAGGAACAGAGACAGGGATGCCCACAAAGCAGATCTACAGAATTCTTAATGTCACCTCGAGACACAGAGGCCATTACTACTGTGTGGCTGCAAACCATCATGGCAGTGGTAGTTCTACACCTGTGCATCTGGACGTTCAGTGTAAGTGAACAAACATATAAACAGGAAAACAAACAAACAGGCAAACAAAAATGTTTATGTTTGTATTTGATTACACTGTTGGCTATTTTTTCTTTCTTTCTTTAATTTATGGCCATATTTTATTTATTTTTGCATTTACATGACATGACATGTTTAAAATATTCTTATATTGCTCATGGTTACATGTGCTTATGTTTATTCAATGATGTTCATTAATAATGTTCATCTGATCTTTGAATTCACTTACTGGATGAATTTAAAAGTAAATAATCTATTCTGATTAACCTTTACTCAAAATAAGTTGTGTTCATGCTTATTTAGTTGCATGATTAAAAAAAGAAATGAAAACAAACAGCTGAAATGAAATCTATCCATATGCATTGCAAATGTAAGTAATGAAGTGTGATTTTGGTGTTTTTAACATTGATGTTTATTAGATGCTCCCAAGAACACCTCAGCATCAGTGAGTCCCACTGGTGAAATAATGGAGGGAACTTCAATAACTCTGACCTGCAGCAGTGATGCCAACCCTCCAGTTCAGAGCTACACCTGGTATAGGAGGAGTAAATCAGGGATGCCCCTGATATCAACACATCAGATTTACAACATTAGCAATGTCAGCTCTGAACACACTGGCCATTATTACTGTATGGCTAAGAATAAACATGGGCACAGTAAATCTACTCTCATCCATGTGGATGTTCTTTGTGAGTATGAATGTCTGGAGTTATTTATTATTAAATGAGTAAACAAGCATATAATTTAATGATGAAATTGAATAGAAATAATAACTTTTTTTTCTTCAATCAGACCCCCCTGAAGGGACGGTGGCATCAGTCAACAACATTTATAGTCTAACACAGGGAACCTCAGTATCTCTGACTTGCAGTAGTGATGCCAACCCACCAGTGGAGAGCTACAGCTGGTACAGAAGGACTGGAGATGAAACTACTGCAGTAGACTCAGGAGAGACCATCACCTTCACTCTGAACTCCAACACTGCTGGACTTTACCTCTGTGAGGCGAAGAATAAAATTGGCTGCCAAAAGTCCTCTGCAGTTGAAATCTCCTTATCAGGTTAATATTTGATTACACTGTTGACTTTTCTTTCTTTCTTTAATTTATGGCCATATTTTTACTTATTACTTTATTGTTGCATTTAAATGACATGACATTTTCAAAAAGAATGTTTGAAATGTTATTATATCGCCCATGGTTACGTGTGTGCTTATGTTTATCATAGATTCAGGCTCAGGATGGCAACAAGTGGCTGTGACTCTCTCTCTCCTCCTAGCTGTGCTTATGGTCGCTCTTGCTGTGCTGTAAGTGCTCAAACAAACTATGTTTTTGTTATAGTTACAGTTCCATCTATAGGATACAGTTGGGTACAAATGCTTAAGAACACACACACACACACGCACACACACACACACACACACACACACACACACACACACACACACACACACACACACACACACATACACACACACACACACACCCTACACTAGTGAAAATTCTTGTCTGAGGTATATGGGGAAGTGTTTTTTTTTTTTTTTTTTTTACGTATATGATGTAATGATATATATATTTCACCTGAGTATTTTTTGTTTGTTTGTTTTTGTCTATTTGTTTATAATTCAAAGCTGGAAGAAGAGGAAGATCATCGGTTTATCCAGTACAGCAAGCAATACAGACATGGACACACAGGTATGGAGCCTAGCTTTAGCCTAGTGTTACTAATTATGCAGTCGTTCTCATGGATTCATCACTGCCACAATGTGCTACTCTGCATTGGTTTTTGATAAGATTGCACACATCATGCATTTGAGTAAACTCTGTTTCAGAGTCTACCCATCTGAAGACTCACTGACTTATCTTCAATGTCCTCAACCCCCTACACCCCCCCCCCCCTCTCTCTCTCTCTCTCTCTCCACAGCCTGCTTCTGGCCATTGGTCTGCCCAGAGAGTGGACTCATTTGATCCAGATGATCTTCAGTATGCCAGTGTTCAGCTCCAGACCTTCTCAGTAGAGCAGACGCCACTTCACTCTTCAGTCAAGCTGCAACCAGAGAATGTGGTTTACACAACAGTCAGTGTCTAGAGTATATTTTGGCCTCCTTTTTTAAGCTCCACTCAAAAAGGCCTAGAGTGAATTACAGCAACTGAATGGGAAAGTGAGATTGTACTATGGAATGATTGTCAATAAGCAGTCAGTTTGTAGATTCAATGCTGCCCCTAGAGGAGAAACATGGAACAAACTGGACGTCCTTTAGTTTTTATGACAGCTCTCCAGCTTGGTGTAATACAGTCCTGTTTTAAAATATTTACATTATAAGTTACATGTGTTTCCAAATATAGTAGAAATGTTGTAAACTGCATCAGGGTGTTAAACATAAGGCCATGCAGGAGGCTGGATGCGGCCCTTTACATCATTTCACCTGGTCCGCCTAAAAAGCTTGAAAAGAATGGTAGGAGTTTTTTGCCTGCTCAAAAACAGTTCTACCTGCAACACAATCCGGTAACTCCCTATGAGGTCAATCTTATACCTGCTTACCAACTGGAAAGGAATACAAAATTAAGTGGTGGTGCATTAGGACTTTGTTAGTGATGGTCAGAAAAATGAGGAAATGTGCATTTTTTTCACCCATATTTTTGGTCACGCATGTAGGCTAATATTGGCAGGCCGGCCCTGTTAGGAAAATCCCATTGCTCATGTGGGATGAGCAGTGATGTACCCGAACGCGTTCAATGAACGAAAGTTCATGAACGCGTTCATATTTTGAGAGAACGTGAACCGAACGGACAGTATTTTCTAGATGATGAACGAACTATGAACGCGTTCATCTGGAGCGTGAACGTGAACGTTTATTCCGTTCATCATTCCGTTCATTTCAAGTTACCAGATTTCATTAATATCCCTGCAGAAACCCCGACTAACAACAGCTTGAAGATAGCGACTTTTACTTTGACCTAGTTTACATGTTAGACTACAGAAGATACAGGAAGTGTGTGTGTGTGTGTGTGTGTGTGTGTGGAAGGGGGGAGGGTACTGCCTGTGTGTAGGCAGAGGTGTAGGGAGAACAAACAGTGACAGCGACTTTGAACTTGACAGTTTCCGTGTCCGAGTATCAAATAACTTCCGCGGGAAACAATCAGGAAACCTTCAGAAAAAAATAAATGTAAGTAATCATAACCATATGCCTAACACTTTTTTTAACCCACATTACCAGTACATGTGCTCACTGCTGCCCTCCAGTGTCTGAACAATGTAATTACAAAATTTACCGAAACAAAGACTAAACTCACTATAGAGCACTACCAACCGATTATAACAGAAAACACAGTAAAGGACTAAGTATACTCTTTATTACTACTAATAATAATAAACCACTGCTCTAATGCAACACTAAAATACAGCAATGTCATTATTAACACGAATTAAATAATGGCTTATAATCTGTGGAGCATTTATATGGGCTTTGTCAATGAATTTGAAATTTTCCAATTTTTTTTACATTTTTTTTTTTTGGGGGGGGGGGGGGGAATTAACTGAACTGAACTAGTTCATTTATTTTGTGAACTATGAATGAACTAGTTCATTTTGAAAAAAAAATGAACTATGAGCGAACTAGTTCATTCTGAGAGCTGTGAACTGAACTATGAACTAGTTCATGTAGAAAATGAACTTTCCCAACACTGGGGATGAGTTGACACCCCTGCCTTGTAGTAATTGTTGACCGAAGATTGAGGAGTTGCCTTGTGAGAGTTGAGTGTCATTACATTCTCTTATCAGCAGAGGGCTCTTTGCACAGTGGGTTGTGTCTCAGGTGGTTCATTGGTTCTTGCATTGTATTGATAAATTGACACACACTAACATATACTGTATGGCAGAGATTCTCAAAGTTTTGATGAGTGAGAGTCAATTTAGATACCCAACATTAAACCAAGGGACGCCAAAGGGTGGGTGGAGGAAAAAAAAAATCAGATTTGTAATTATTTTAATGACCATTTCTACAGTTTACATTTATTGTAATAAATAAATGCCCATATTATATGCTGCTAAACTCCACCAAAAGGGATTAATTCTCTAAAACAATGCACAGTTTTACGGATATTATCAGATATTATCGCGGGCTGCCCTTTAAGAACTTGTGCTGTATGGTGTCTACATTCTGTGGTATAATTACATTGGCTTTTCCATGAACTTCTGATTAGTTTGACCATGTGACACACAGTCTCTCTATCTCTCACTCTATGGTTTGTTTGTTTTTTTATGTCAACATCTACTCCTGCCCAGGGACTACTGATGTAAATTAGCCCATGGCTACAATCAGGCTCAGTTATATATTGTGCATTGTCCCTGTTCAATAAACATATATATAAATAAATATAAATAAATAATTAAACTTGACAATACCAAATTGATTTCCAAATTGACTTCATGGCTTACAATTACGCCTACAGTAGCAAAGATCCTACTAGTGACCTAGTGTGAAGTTTTTCCTTATCACTCACATTTCACTAGAACAATAACAAACCCCCAAAACAGACAATCTTTTCTCATGCAGTATACTGTAGGCCTTGCATTACTTTGACATGATTAGCTTTGTCAGATTATGATAGGCCTATAAATTAAGATAATGCTGGGGGCGCCGTGGCTCAGTGGCTAGAGCCTCAGACCATTACTCCGGGGACCCGGGATCGATTCCGGCCCGAGGTCATTCCCGATCCCACCCCATCTCTCTCTCTCCCACTTGTTTCCTGTCATCTCTACACTGTCCTATCTGATTAAAGGCCAAAAAACAATTAAGATTATTCATTCTATTATCACACAGTATTACCATGAAGCTGATCATTGCAAGTTTTTAGAAACATATTTATGTCTTATCAAGAGAAAACAAAGGAGGGCTGCATGTCAGTGCCTCTGGTTGGGTTGATATCATAGCTTGTTGTTTTGATTAAAAATACATAAATTCTAACATTATAACATGTAGAGTATTGATGCTCTGCAAGTATATCATCTGTGATGTCAAAATAATTTGGCCGTGGTCAGAAGGCAAGTTAAGCATAAATGACTGATGAAAGCATTTGAGTCTATAGCAACAGGGGTTGTTATGGGAAAAACAGGTGCGTGCATGTAAAAACAATAGCTAAAACATTACTAAACTCTTGGGTAATAAATTGAACGATATTTATATGAATCTCAAAATAATGTAAGCAACACACTTAAAAAGGCATAAATCTTACTGAAATCAGCGAACTGCTTGCCCACACAGTTGCCTGTGAAGCTTTGGGTAAGGTGTGATTAGCTCATCTAAGCAACAGATGTAACCAAGGACATTAGCCTTTAGCATTACAGAGTTTTTGATAGGCGTATCATATTTAGCATGTATATCTGCTTCATCTAAATATAACTGTATTTTCCAACATATGCTCAGTAACCTTTATAATAATATGTGTTCACATCGGGCAGAATTCACATTAATCAACAAAGTGTAGACTTCAGAAAGCTTAGCTTTAAAAAAAGATGTAATATGAAGACCTCTCTGTGAAATTATGGATAGGCTATGATTTCAGTACTTTTTTTTGTTCTTTAGACCCTCCTGTGGGGTCAATTTGACCCCAAAGCAATGTTTAACATCATGAAATATATGTTGAACTTTTTTCTTTTAGCCTCATATTTCATGACTTTTTCTCATTAGATGGTAGACTAAGCATGAAATTTGTACAATAATATGTTTTGAGTGTCTTGTACAAAAAATGTATACACGGATGATCCTTTGGGGTCAGTTTGACCCCAGATTGATTTAGCTAACTAGCTAATTGAGTTAACTTAAGCTAGTGCTACCAATGTTGTCAGAATGGTCCCACACCCCATCAGATATGATGCCAGCTATATTCAAGACAAAAAATAAACAATATTTGAGCTTTAAAACTGTCTTTGTTTATTGGTATCGTCGGCTTGCGGTCAAATTGACCCCACAGGACCATGCATGTGACTTTCATTCCAAGTTTTTCATTCCAAACCAAATATGTGCTAAGAAGTTATATAAAGCCATTTCCACACTAAAAATCATAGTTCTTTCACATTTTGAGGCAGTTTGGTGATTTTTAGACCATATTTAAATTAAAATTTACTATATTCGCGCACCAGGTATTCTGTGTTCACAATGAGGTATGTGTGAGGGTGGCTTTCTATTGTAGGACATTAGGTTGTGTTTATTAGACATCAAACTAAGTGCCTGTCACAAAAAAACAGGTAACAATATAAATTGCTATTATTTTTTGAGTATTTATTTAGCTGGGGTCAAATTGACCCCAAGGATAAAGGGTGTGAGTAAGATTTGAGGGACGCAGTAGGGTTAAATAACACATACAGTATACTGTATAATTGTTTTGGTAATTCTCTTTTTGAAGGTACCATCATAGGTCTGACATGACACTGCCATTAACTATGACATGGCATTGTCATGAACTTGTCATAAACTTTACAAACTTGTCATAAATGTTTATTACTTATGTAATTAACACATCATGAAGGATAGAGAGGGTGTTCTGACATCATTATGACAGTGACATGAGTACATTCTTGGACCACAACTAAAGTGGTACCATTTTGATATGTCGTAAGACATCATGAAGGATATACTGTCTGTCATGACTCCATTATGTAAGGGATAATGAACAACACGGCGTGCAGATATAGAAATATAATGCAGGTTCAAAGTTCTATAACTTCGATAAGTGCATTATTTTTCTATATCTGCCCGTCCTGTCGTTCATTATCCCTTACATAAAGTTGACCAAGCAGTGGTATAAGACAGTATAATGAATACATTCTCTGACCTCAAGTAAAGTGGTAAGGGATTATAAAGGATGAACTAGCTGTCATGACAGTGTAAAGAATACATTAAAAGTTACTACACACCAAAGTAATGTATAAAAATAAAAATAAAGTGGAGTGTTTGAGGTTGAAGGATGCCCTAAAAAGTGTGAAGTCCCCAAGTCCATGGCTTTAGAGCATGCAGCAACGGGGGATCCATGGCTTTGTACTTGGTCCGGCCAATGCACCCCGGGTGGGATTTCAAGGCCAACAGACCTGCTTCTCTTTGGAGTGAAACAGGTGGAACAAGGAGAGGGGTTAGAATAATTACTTGCACCTTTACTGGTGATATGGGCATTCCAACAGACAAACAGTCAATGTTTATTAGGCTACTGGTTGACACTCTGGATAATCATTTAGTGTAGCCACCTCAAACAGGTTAAACTCAGCATCCAACCACTAAACAGGCTCAACACGAGGATCATCAAACACAATTGTTCATACTGGACAGGCAGATGCTTACCTCTACTGAATTTTAATATTAACGATTACATTGTTCCCACCACTGCTGACATTCCCCTGTATACATCTCTGAAAAAGAAAATGATTCAAGTAAAATTAGGGCTGGGCGATTATACGATCACAATTAGTGATTGCGATCAAATTCAGTTTGATCACGTTGATCAGCTGTGGGCATATTTACTCGATCACATGCGTTTAATGCAGGTAGAAAGTTGCGCGACAGCTGCTGCTAACAATCCACCTTCCCTGCACTGCTGTGAGCTAAACTAACGTTACCTGAGAGAAACTAGCCGTCATTTCGGATATTTATGAAGAGACACACATCTCTATCGTGTTTAGGAAATTCTGGGAGCCTTCCATAGTTAAATGTTATCTCACGTACAGCCACGAGTGAAACTCTTGTGCGATCGCTAAAAAAATAATTAGATTGCAGTCACAAGCAGAGTGTTGTTGACGGTAAAACAGGTGGTGGCAAAGTTTAGCTACAGTTCCCATTTACCCTTATGACAGACATAAAAGGTTTTTCAATGTTGTCATCTTTAACTCCAGGAGTGTTGAACATCCATCCTCTGTAGTATTTATGCAGACGCACAGACTATCTTTGTCGAACTTTAAATCATTTCGTCATTAAAATGAGGGCCTCCTGCAAGGTGAATGGAAACAATAAGTGCATTTCACCCTGAATTAAAGTGTGCTCATGCATTGTAAGCATGCATCACACCATATTTCACCTTGCCTGGTAGAAATGTGTATCATCTTTCTGCTGTACATATTTTAAAACAGTTTATGAAAGTTTATGCATTTTGGGATATCATAATAGCGATAAATTAAATCAATAAATTGCAGCATCTGTAGGCCTCTTGTAATTTTAATTATTTTTTATTTATTTTATTTATTTATTATTTATTTATTTATCAATTAATTTCATTATTTTTTTTTTATTTATTTATCAATAAATAACTTCAATATGGGAAAATAAGTAAGGGATAATGAACGACACGGCGTGCACATATAGAAAAATAATGCACGGGTTCGAAGTTCTAAAAGCCCACGACGCGTAGCGGAGTGGGCTTAACTTCGAACCCGTGCATTATTTTTTTCTATATGTGCACGCCGTGGAGTTCATTATCCCGCTTATACCACTGTTGCCACTTCTCCGCTATGTGGTTTCATTAACAACATGCCCGTTTTGATGGCTAGGTGGCTAGCTGATGGTTGAAGACAAGCTAGTTGTCAGAACTACTTCTTTCCGCCACAAATCGTCTCAATCAAAACTTACCAAGATAAACTGCCGTTACTAGTTCTAATGTACAGTTGCTAAGTCAGTCGTTAATTCCATCTCCCGTTGTCAAGCGCTAAGTCCAAAGATTCTAACATGTCTTGGGCTCTGTAAATTCACCGTCTCCCATACTTCCAAACAAAGTGTGACAGAGTTAAAAACCATCGCGGTCACAAGTTACAATGTTGCTGTGTCATGAACGTTGGTCAGGTCACTAAATTGTGAACTTGTGTTAACGTGACAGTTTATTTAAAAGTCAGGGCGAGTTGGGCGAATTGATATGCAAGTCTGAATATGGACGGAAAAGTGGAACTACTTCATAGCCGTGCAGTTACCTGAAAAATAATGCACCTTCTAAATAGGGCATCACAATAGGAAATTTGACCAAGCAGTGGTATAAATCGTGATAACTTTTTTTGCTATATCTACCTGCCCTTGGTGAAATTATTAGACAGAAACCCTGTGCAGAAACCTACACAATTCATAATACATAGCACTTGTATGTGAGATAGCCTTAACTACCACACTTTGTCCAATGCAATAAAAATCAGAAAGAAATCACCTCTGACATTACTACCTTTGATGTTTTTCTTTGGCGTCTTTGGCGTTTCTGCTTTAACAAAAAAGAAAAAAGTCATCAGTCAAAGACAATATACGGATGAACAGTTATCAGCACTATGGATGAACAGTTATACAGAACACTATCATATTAAATGCATTAACAAATGGACATGTTTTTATTCATCCTGAATCTTATGTGTTTTATCTGATTTAATTCATCCTGAATCTTTTTATTACCTTTGGAGGTTTTCGTTGTGTTTGTTTTTTGCGGCCTTGAAGTCTCAGTTTACCATTCTGTATGAAAAAAAGTGAAATGGGTCTAACAAACTGCAATTAAATTTCTCACTCACTAGCCCATTACAGCAGTAGGCACAAGTGAGAGCTAAGAAATACCAATGTGCTCTATGCATATCAGTTCAGGGGCCATATTCTCAAAGAATATTAAGGCTAAAAGTAACTCTTAACAGCCAAATTTAAGAGAAACTCTTTTTTTTTGCTAAGCGCAATTCACAATCAGGGACAGCTGAGGAGGACTAAAGAGGACTTCTAAGTCACCAACACCAACTCCTAACACATCACGATTATAACATGTCCTTAATCTTCGAAAAAAAAAAAAAAAACATATGCAATTTATTCGAGCATCAGCTTATAAGGAATGCAATAACGCCACCAAAACCTGTGTTATATGCATTTTATTCACGTTCGAGTTTAATTTCTGTAGCCTATTTCCTCAATGTGCTCTCAAACATGGAACAATACTTTATCATTTAACCGTGAGTCTCGTTACCGTTTCATTTGTAACTTGTTGACTTACTCTTTCCTGCAACGCAGATGACGCCCACCTGTCACTCATCAACCAATCACAATGTAAACGCAGGCTTGTGCATGACAGCTGACGTCAACCATAGCAACGCAGATTTTATTTTAGCTTAAGAGTTGCCTTATTCTTTGGTATAACAGAAATAATGGCCTCCCTCCAGAATTTCTCCCAGTTAAATGTTTTCAGCAAAATAGGTAACAGACAACTTTAAGGCTCTTGTACCATTCTGATGTAAATTCGTCTGCACCCGGGGACTTATTAGAGTGGACTCTACTGTTCTTTGAAGGCTTCTTCTTCTTGTCTTTCTTCATCTTTTCTTCTGTGCTTAATTCAGTTAGAACCGCTTAACGTAGAAACTCCATTCAAACTGCATTTTGTAAGTCTCACTCATGTGTGGTGTGCAATGTAACTTTTATACTTTTAAAACTATGACTTATAAACTATTTTTAAACTTTCCTCATAGACTTAACATTGAGCTGGTTAGAGTGAGCCAGAGTGGGTGACATCATAATGGATCCTTATCCAATCATTTTAGGGATATGCAAATGTTCAGTAAGTGATAGCCAATCAGTGGTCAGATGATGTGAGTGGGGGAGAGAATAACAATTCGTCCCTATTCTGTAGGACTACAAGTCTTAAGTCTTAAAACTACAGATCCTGTTCAACTTCCAGTTGTCATCAATTTTTCCTCTGTCCACAACTGTTTCAAAATAAAAGTCCTCACTATAATAACTGATTTTCAATGATTTTACTATTTAAACTACTCAACCATTTAGCTGTTCAACCATGCCAACTGCCATCAGCTATGACCCCTGTCAACTACTTCCTCTGTCCACAACTATTTCAAAATAAAAGTCCTCAGTGGCAGGGTGGGTAGTTAGCATTCTAATTAGCTTTTTTGGTTTTTGACGATTTTCAACACAGCTAAGTCGTGTGGTCATTGTGTTAGTATTATTAGCATGCTAGTTAGTATAGTTAGCATGCTAATGAACATGTTTTTTTATGCCATTCAACTCAGTTAAGTTTGTGGTCATAATGTTAGCATTATTGACATGCTAGCTAGCATTAGCATGCCAATTAACATTTTGGGGGTTTGATACTATTGAACTAAACTAAGTCTTTTGATCATCATGTTAGCATTATTAGCATGCTAGTTAGGTTAGTTAACATGCGAATTAGCATTTTTGGTTTATGATGTTATTGAACTCAGCTAAGTCTTCTGGTCATCATGTCAGCATTATTAACATGCTAGGTAGTGTAGTTAGAATGTTAAATAGCATTTATGCTATTGGATGCTGATGCAACTGCAGTTTGCATTTTCATGCACTCGTAATTTTCTGAAATGACATTCTCTAGTTAGTTTTTAGCCTAGTGATAGCTGTGGAAAGTTCCAGTAGAAATGGGTAACTTAAGAACTGAATTTTGAACATCTGTTACTGTTGGTAGCAGGGGCGATTGAAGGTTCTGAATTTTAGGGCTGCTCAGCCCCCAGAGCTGATAGTGGCTCCCAGTTTGAACATCATGCTTTCCAACGCTTAGATTTACGCATTTTAAATCAAAACAACCAGCTACAAAATCGATCCAACCATAACCACTGACATGCAGCCCCCTTAATGTTGTCACTTGATAAATTTTCTTGGTGATTAGCCTAAAATCTTTTAAGAGTACAGTAGGTTCATGCTAGTCATACTGGTGGAGGAGTAGTTGGGCTTTTCATCATATTGTTAATGTCACAGAATAGGTCTACCCAGCAGTTGTGAATCGAAGATAGTATAGTATTTGATAAAGTAGGGTAGACTAAGCCTGCCGGGGGGGACTTGGGGTACTCCCCCAGGAAATTTGGGAATAGTTAGATGTTTTTTCCTGCATTCTGGTGCATTTTAACATGTTATTTTATATATATTTTAATTATCCTATTAGCACTTCATGTGAGATTTGAAATTTGATGTTGCACTAAAAAGTAGTATTGCCGGGGCAATACTGAGGATGGCAGCCCTGCTTGAATGATGGTAATGGTCAGCTCCAAGGTAATGGTAAGTAAGGATAATACAAGGCCTACTGTATGAGAAAAGATTTTCTATTTTGGAGCGTTAATGCTCTGGTGAAATGTGAATGATAAGGGAATATTTTACTCTAGGAGCAGTAGGCTCTTTGCTACTGTAGCTGTCATTGGCTCCCTGTAAATCAAACATAGGCTTCATTCTTGAAATGGAATTATAGACAAATCCATCTAGATTCTTTCCAGTGTATAAGTTCACGATCCACATATCGGTAACACTTTGCGGTAAGGGTACATGAATTATCATGAATTCATGCATGATTTCATTCATGATTCATTCGTGATTCATGCATTACTTCATGAATTCATGAAGCATGAATTCATTGTTTATCATTAATGACCTCCTACTGAAATAGCAGATGATCTTAAGCATTAATTACTCTGGGTACATCATCATGAGTCATGACTAATTACACATGATCATGATGTTTTTATTCAAAAGAATTTGATATAATAAAAGTACTTATTTAGCCTACTTTGGCCTAGTTCCTCATATCTATCCCATACGTCAACTAAATGTTACCAATTTAACAATGTCAACACTTTAGTTGAGGGGGCACAAATATGATGAATTCATCATGATCATGCTAATTATTCATGACTCATGCTAATTAATCATGACTCATGATGATGTACCCAGAGTAACTAATACTTAAGATCATGTGCTATTTCAGCAGGAGGTCATTAATGATAAACAATGAGTTCATGTTAATTCCTGATAACTCATTAGATTTTCAGAGATGAAGTAATGCATGAATCATGAATTTATCATGAATGATTTCATGCATGAATTCATGATGATATATGTACCCTTACCGCAAAGTGTTACCCATATATCTTGACCAAGGTAGGCCCTTTGCATTTCAGGGTAATTATCATACTTTACAGTTATTATCTGTGCTATATGACTTCCAATTGCTTTAGAATAATAATAATAATAATAAAAAGTTGAAAGCATGTATTTTAATATTTTAATATTTTATTCCTAGTTTATTGCACCAAAAATGCAAGCAGCATATTCCTTTCTATCAGGGGTAGTCCTAAACTCTGATGTGTAGGTGAACAGACACCTTATCTGTACCCCATTGCACAGGCATGGCCTATAGAACAAGAGGTGAAGTGATGGTATGGGTGCTCCCTTGGTAATACAATATTTGGGTAATAGAAAATTCATCTGTTCAAATTGTAGGTCTACCATAATATCCAATATTTTTTTTATTTTATTTTATTTATTTTTTTTTGGGGGGGGGGGGGTGGTTCTTTTATTTCTTGAGCTCTTCTTGAGTTACTAGATGGAAGTCCAGCAGCCAATTAATCCACCAGATAAAGATATTTCCCTGTCAAACTGTGGGTGATCTTTAAACTGAAATTTAACCCTATTTTCGAGCAAGTATATTCGCCTGATTGTCTAGTTTCGTTTGATACCAAATACTCCCATTGTAGGATCAGATATACCCATACCAAAGCTTCTGAAAGACAATGAAGCAAAACCATGTCACCCGCGATTTAATTTTACTTTCCATTGAGTCAATGTAACCTCAGATTTTACTTTCGGTTTCCAACAGTTAGGTCCCATTGATTCAGTGCAAAGTGCCTGTTCGCCTCTGTGTTCGCGTTCGGTCAGTGCTGTACCAAATTATTTTGTTCCACTCGCTAACTAGCACATTTAGCAAGCTCTTTCAACAGGGTTATGCTTGAATTCACTCTGGTATTTTCCTTTGATTCAAATTCATTGCAAAACTATTCTTTGTTATCATAAACAATATGATGTTACTTGAACTTGTGTAAAAAATGTATAACATCATTGCTACACAAAAGAATGGCCCTGATCTATGAGAAGGTGATGCCAATTTCCTCAGGGTGTCTTCAGTTGTCCGCAATATAGACCATCGTAAACAATGCAGCCAAGAGGACCATCAGACATTCAGGACTTTGGTAATGTGTCCAGAAGTGACTCTTACAGAGGGGATATCCACAGAAATGTTCCTACCTTTTCAAAGAGCAGGCTGAAGGAGGAATTTTGAAGTTGTCCATCAAATAGCAACTAGGGTAATAGGCTTATATTACATAGTGAATGTAGTAATTCTGTTGTGAAGCAATGATATTACACATTTTTTTTTTTTTTTTACACAAGTTCAAGTAATATATTGTTCATGACAAACAAAGAATAGTTTTGCATTTAATTTGAATTAATTGGCTATAGGTGGCATATACTTAAAAATACAGAATTTTAATCGAAATTAACCCAAAACGTCCATTTTGATGTCAACCTTACATTTAATGACTACAAAACCATCATAAATGAAACCAGCACCCAAAGAAAACCCTAAAAACATATTTGTTTGAACACTCAATCATGGATAAATAGGATAGGATAAATAGGCCAAAAAAAGACAGAGGGGAATTTTTTTCTGTGTGCTTAGATCATGTGGGAGATTCACTGGTTTAAAGAAGAACGTGATCTGAGAACTTTTGCCAAAAATGGCACACCCTAGTGTTTCTGTGTGTGTAAGCTAGTGTGTGTGTGTGTGTGTTGTGTGTGTGTGTGTGTGAATGAGAACGTTTGGAAGCGTGCATGGTTAACGTTCTCTCTGTGTCTCTCCAGACAGGTGCGGTGTGGCGCAGACTGACCCTCTGGTGGTGGGAACCCCTTCACAAACCCTTACTGTGTGCATCCTATGTCTTTCGGCTTGTAGTGTTTCTTCCCGTGTGGTGTTTAGCTTTGGTCCCCCCTCTCCCGGGAAGCCCCCGCCCCGCTCTTTTGCCTCTGTGCCCCTGACTGTATCATAAGCCTTTTGGCTGTCCAGCACAGTGTGCTTAAGCTACGGTAATGGAGGATTGCCTTCATTGTGTGAGTGATTGTGATTGTGTCTATGGCTACATGCACACAGCAGGGCTAAATGCTCAATTCAGATATTTTTGTGGGATCTGATCTTTTTGCGAGGTCCAATAAAATGTGACATGTATGCGCTTGTATGTGATCTCCAGTATGAACTTCAAACACACTAAAAGTGTCCTGTATGCGCTGTGAAGGACACAGTAATGTCACAAACACAAAACGTGTTCAGTGTTTAAGGAAGTAAACATGGAAAATATGAACGCAAGCAGCAGTCCCAGTTGCAACAGATCTTCGTCATGAATAAAACATTTTATGACATTTCCAGCGAGAAACTAGAAAATGCCCGACATAAGCTTCAGTCAGTCAGTCTACATAATCTTTAGTGTTTGCATCAGCTATATAAGTGGAGTAAGCCTGTGGTGTAGCCCTTAATAAATCACTCAAAATCTGCTTTAAAAAAAAGCTCTTTTTCTTGTCAACTCTAGTCTATACCCACCTCGCATATTACACACGGTAACATTTGTTGTGATCGCGGCTGCTTAATTGACAAGTAGTTTAGCTTATTGATGACTTGTAGGTCGGATGCATGCGACATGGCCGTTCAGATTGGAGTCGCATGTCAAAAGATCAGCAACATATCGGTTTTAGGACCACATACTCAAGTGGCCTGGGTCACGTGTGAAAAAGCAGATTGCGTGTGAAAAAATGAGATCTGTGTCGTTCAGACTGTCATTAAAGTGATCGGATACAGATCACATAGGTGTGAAAAAATTGGAATTGGGTCTCTTCAAGCTGCTGTGTGAACGTAGCCTTTGTGTCCAATGATGTTTGTTTATGTCTGTCAATAAATTATTATTTGGGGAACACATGTCTCTGAGTCTGATAGATGTGACGAACCAGCCTGCCTATTGCAATCGAAAGGGTTAGCTTTTCTAGCTTCAATTCCGACAAACATACTTAATTTCAAGCTCAAATTCTCCACTTTGCCACATTAAGGTAAAATTCTTTGAGAATACTGCCCCAGATGGCTCATCATCATTATAGCCTACTGCCATCATCAGTCAGTGGCATCATCACATGACAGAGAGCATGAAGGAGAGAGTGAATATAGAATGTTACTGTTACCTTAATTAATTTATTTAGTGATCCATATTCAGTAATTATGCTGGTCTTCCATCTTTTGCACTGCTCCTTCCCCCCCAGCTTCTCAAATTCCTGTGGCGTGTACCAAGTTTCCTGGCACAAAATGCACTTTGTCGCTGTGGAATGACAGATGTTAATTTGTTTTCGTACATTTTTTTTTAAACTGCAATAAAACATGTTTTCCTTTCCACTCTTTCTAGTTTTGAAAGGATATCTATTTGTTAAAATTATTACACTATTCAGCCATAATATAAGTCTTATAATGGCCATAAGGTGGGTGATAACACACACACAACTACAATGCTATCAGTATGTTCTATTTCTATAATACAATTGTTGGAGGTTAAAATTCACCATTCAAACTTGTTTTGTATAGACGTCCATAACGTCATGTCCATAGTTTTGCTTTCATTTTAGTTTTATTTTACATTTACATTTAAACTAAGACTAAGTCTTTTATTCTGTGTTCACTGAGGTGTCATGATTGGTATGAATGCAATAATATTTATGTTTCTCTGAAACCTGTAATCATCCATAAAGGTTGTCATACAAATTTTTTCAGAAAACTTGCAATACAAAAAAGTATTGTCTCGATGTTAATAATCAACTGAGCAAGTTTCGAAAGGATATCTTTGTTATTATGACTATTCAGCCATAATGTAAGTCTATGGAGGGGCTTATAATGGGTATAAGTGGGTGATAACACAAACAAAGCTGCAATGCTATCAGTTAGTTTCTATTTTTGTATTACTATTCCTGTCATTACAGATTAAAATCCACCATTCACGTTTTGTATAGTTTTTGGAGCGCTTCTTCAGACGTCACATCCATAACGTCACGTTCATAATGCCATTTCTCCCAAAATAACCCCAATGAAACCAACTTATTTTACATGTACATTTAAATTGAGCATTTTTCTGTCTTCACTGGGGTGTCCTGTTTCATGTGAATGGAATAATATTTTCATTTTTCTGGAAATTTCACAGCAGACTTCACAGCAAAACTGTATTCTCCCATAAAAGCTTGTCCATTTTTCGTCACATCCATAACAAAATTCAAAGGCTCATATTATTATGATGTAAATCATGAGATGATTTTTTTTGTGTTTACCTGTAGTCAGCCATGGAGTTTACATAAGAAAATGGACAAAATTGTGAAATACTGCAAGGCTTGCAGAGGTTATGTGGCATTTAGTTCATCAATAATGCATGAAAATGTCACGTCCATAACGCAGAAATTGTCCATATATTAGAGTGCATCAAATTTGAATGGGAAATTTTAATTTAAGAAGATCAATTTGGCAGACATTGCATTTTGTTACTGACTTTTCGCCATGCAACCCCCTACCATCAGATATGCAGCCTTCTGAACTGATCGCTAACTATAAGCAATATCAACTTGGGTTGTCCATGTCCGTATGGCATGGTGTCACAGTTTTCCAAAAACAACATTGAATTTAGATTTTTCTGACCACAGAACAGTTTTCCACTTTGCCTCAATTCATTTTAAATGAGCCTCGGCCCAGAGAAAACGCCGGGGCTTCTGGATCATGTTTAGGAATGGCTTCTTTTTTGACATACTGTATAAAGTTTTAGTCGGCAACTGCGAATGGCATGGTGGATTGTGTTCACCGACAGTGTTTTCTGGAAGTAGTCCTAAGTCCAATTTGTGATTTCCATTACATTAGTATTCCTGTATTTGATGCAGTGCCGTCTAAGGACTCAGTGATCACGGGCATCCAGTATGGTTTTCTGGCCTTGACCCTTATGCACAGAGATTGTTACAGATTCCTGAAAGTGCCTGTTCGCTTCTGCGTTCGTGTTCAGTCTGTGCTGTACCAAATTATTTTGTTCCACTCGCTAACTAGCAGATTTAGCAAGCTCTTTCAACAGGGCTATGCTTGAATTCACTCCGGTACTCTCCTTTAAGCACTTCAAGGGAGGGTAGGGTATGTCCGATATTATAATGGCTTCCAATGGGGGCCAGTCTGCTTTCCACAACAGTCATATTTTCATAGTAATAAACATAATAATTTTACTTTTCTTGGTTTCTGCATGTTTAGATAGTTTAGACTTATATATGGCAAATGCTATTTCAAAGATTTTGGCCCAGCCTGTCCTTGGTTATTAAGCTTGGTGGCATGTACCAACGCATTTCAGGGGGATCGCCATTAGTATGGTGTTAAATAGGAGCCTATAACAAAAGTAGATAATTTTGCTGAAAAAGCAATAACGAGCACTGTGTAATGTGATGTTAGGCAGAAATGTGCATATAAAAATAGTTTTATAGCTGTTTATCTATCTTTCCAATGTTCGTAAAATGCACCCCTCACGGTTATCTCAACCGTTTGGTAAAGGTTCACAAAATATAAATGGGGGGGTCGATTGAGGGGGAAAAAAGGCAAAAAACACAAGACAAGACAAAAAAAAAAAAAAAAAAAAAAAAAATCATCCCATTTTTTTTGGTGTGACCTACAAAGGGTTAAGAAATATGTAGGCCAAATAATATCCCATAGTCCTGCACCGGGCCGGGTACCCACGGGTGCCCGACGGGTGCCCGTTAAATGTTGGTCAAACGGGCGGATTTTGATGTTCCAGAAATTTATGGGCAGATTTGCGGGCGGATTGCTCATTACAAACGGGCGGGTAGCAAGTGAAGCATAATTATATTGCAACTGAAATTTTATTGAAAAAAATAATATATCAGTGAAAATATGTGTAGCCGTCGTAAAGAGAACGAAAACACCTTGCTTAACGTGACACACGTCACGAAATAAAGGCTACGATCAATCCCCTCCTCAAATGCTCAAACCTGGAACTGTGAATAATATAGCCTATTGTCCCCGCATGGGTAACGCTGGATAGCTTACATTTTTTATTTTCAACGTTGATACTTTTCCCATCCATATTAATGCTGGCTGTAAGGGTTCTGAAAGAGCTCATGGCAGGGTCAGGGCCGTCACAACAGGACAGGCAAACCAGGCAATTGCACCATCTATCCACTATCATTTTAGTAGTATAGTTTGTGATGTTTTTCAATAAAATATTACCGAATTAGACAACAAGTTCAACACAAATAATTATAATAATCAGCAGTTGCTTGATAACAATGTGGTTGATGTAGGTATTTATGGGAGGTGAAGGGCCCCCATGGCCTGTTTGCTTGGGGCCCCAAAGTACCTTGAAACGTCCCTGGGCAGGGTTCATGAGACACTGGATCATGGATCACGTAGCCTATGTTACGCCCCAGCCTTGCTGGTCGTGGTCTGGGCCTGTCCTGTCTGTTTGAACTGTCTGTCCATCTGTCCCCAGGCCCTTAGGTGGAGCTGTAGCCTGGCCTGGCTGCTAGGCTCAGTGGGAGGCCTTCTTAAGGAAGCCTTCCTGGTTCCTCTGTCTCTCTCTTGCTCACTCGGCTCGGCCATCGATCCTGGTGGCTGGCTGGAGCCCTACTCCTCGGCGCTACACCTTTTCTTACACCACACTCCATCTACTGATGTACACCACACTTTTGGGTTAACTACTACATTTACTGACATGCCTTATTTACTTTAATAAACACTCAGTTTTCACAAAAATGGTGTTTAGGGGGTTTTGCATCTGAACTCTTCATTTCTTAAAATTAGGTAAGCATGTTATTGGTGGATAAATATTAACATTTCTTATTGCTGTATTTTTGGTTAATGAAACCATGCAAAGTATAAGTATGCATCTGTTTTTTAACTGTTGTAAAATAACCACAACCCACTGCTTATTTTGGATAACAGCTATGATTAAATTAATGTGAACCGTGTTGTGTTAAAAAAAAGTGAAGAGATTGCTCACCACTGCTGAACTTTGATTTCAAGAGAAGTCCCTTTTTCTCGTTGCAGGAAACATTTAACCATTTCCTGGGCAGAGCCCCGGCTAGAACAGTCAGAGTGAAGTCAGAGAGAGACAGTAGATTGACAAGTTATGAACAACGTATACTGAGATTTCAGTTGTTGCTTATATTCATTATCTCCCTTAACAATGGGATTCTCTTCTCTGATGGGGTGGCCACTAATGGCTGATGAGATGACCAGTTTGATGAAAATAATGTTGAGGTGGAGGTTTAACCTCTGCCAACGCATGTGTGATTTTTATGCGTATCAGTTGATACCTGATCCAATAACCCCATTAAGGTATCATCCTCAGCTTTTATTGTCCTACTCTATTAACAGGGCATTTTCCAAACCAAGACAAACAGAACAAAGTAACATATATTAAATAGTGAGTTTGAATGAAATCGAAGATGTATTGTATTACAGAACATTACATTTTTACATTTAGCAGATGCTTTTATCCAAAGTGACAAAAAAGGATTAACAAAGGATTAAATTCAAGCTACAACATAATGCAAGTAAAATTTACTTAGTAAATACATTACTTTTTAGAAAGTATATTTACTTTGAAATGTGGCAATATTCTAAACCAAAAATCCAACTTTATGCATAGTACTGTATGAGTGCTGTATTCATCCAGTTCATCCATCTGGTTTCTGCATTGTCATTTAAACTGGAAAACAATAGTGGAAACTTACAGTTTCTTTTTTTTGTTTTCTTTGCCTGAGGGGGATAATGTGGATTAATAGAAGAGGGTCCTGCTTGAGGTTCCACACGTTCCTCAGCCTGATTTATCTCACCTCCAGACACTACTAGCCATAACGACAGTAAGACAAAGATGCAATTTTGTCAAATATAGCAACAGTAATTCTGTGACCTGCAGCACAATAATAATATAAAAAGTATAAACGATAGTGGAAACTTACCATTTGTTTTTGTTGTTTTCTTTGCCAGAGAGAGAGGATGTTGGATATGAGAAGAGGGTCCTGCTTGAGCTTCTGCCCTGCCCTCAGTCTGTCTTATCTCACTTCTAGACACTAGTAACCATACAAGATACAAGACTACAGTTGTCACATGCATCGTCATACAACAAACAACATACAGTGAAATGTAATCTGATCCCCCCACAACTGTGTATTTAGCTGAAACTAGTCCAAATAAATAAAATGTAAAAATTCTATATAGGTTTCACAGATCTGTTGTGTAGGACTTGATGTTGATATCCCTTAACGAATACATGAGGCACTGATGATACTCCTTGGGATGGTCAATTGAGTGATGGCATCCTATGGGTTGTCCAGTGGACGCCCTCCTTCCTGAGTGTTTCGCTGATGAGCCCACGACACCTCCAGAGGGTTCAGCAGTGAATCCCAGGTTCCCAGGTTCACTCCCTGGATCCCATCACCTCACTTGACGGCCCAGACGGAGTCCTTTCTCTTAATCCACAGCCACTGGCTTCCCCTTTCAGCAGCTGCGGAGAGGTCTTTCACTGCCTGCCGATGAGCCTTCCCCCACATTCCCCAACTCTCTGAGAAGCCTAGATGTTGAGGTGGCTACGAATCCTCTGCAGCCTACTTCCACTGGGCCTACCTTAGCATCCCAGCCTTGTTGTTGCGCTTCAGCTGCAAGTTCAGAAAAGTACTGCACGGATGTAGATGAAATTTTCAGACAACGTGTGCATTAGGACAAGTAAGAACTGATTCGATTTTGGTGGCCAGAACACCATTTGTCAGACGTCTGCACTCTCTGAGCGCTTTTCTAGTTAATTCTGTATCTTGCTGAACAGCTATAAAACAATCATAGTGGGAATTAACAGTTTGTTTTTGCCGTTTTCTTTGCCTGAGGGGGAGAGCGTGAGTTAAAGGAAAGCTCCGGAGTGAATTCAAATATAGCCCTGTTGAACGAGCCTGCTAAACTCACAAGTTAGTGAGTGGAACAAAATTATTTGGATCAGCATAGATGGAACGCGAACACAGAAGCGAACAAGCACTTTACACTGAATCAATGGATCCTCATTATTCAAAACCTAAAGTAAGATTTGAGGAGCCGTTGACTCAATGTAACATGTTTAGCGTTCAAGTTAGATCTATGCTTTTTGAAATTCTTTCATTCCATGCTTTCCTTGAAGAAAAGAGGGTCCTGCTTCCTCAGGCTGTCTTTTCTCATGTCCAGACACTTGTAACTAGACCCCGAAGCCATTTGTTTTTAGAATAATGGCTGGCTGAAGATGTTATTGGCTGGCTAGCCGGCTCAGCCAAAACCTAAATGGCTGCTGCAGCCGCCAAAATGTTCATGGCTATAAATGGCTGAAGTGGCCATTTCACGTCTACAGATGTCTATATCATACTGATCTCAGTAGCAATGTATGACTAACATGTGTATCACTATCAGTGATTAGGGTTGGGTATTTATTATTCCAGAGGTAATTGCATAGCCTTAAAACTGTTCCAGTTCTTCATTGATACATAACTTGATAGGCTACCTGAACAAAAAATCCCAAAGCATTAGTGCATTATTATTACATTAAGATAATAATTGTATTGAGCTTTACAGCAGCCTATATTTGTTACCAATATCTCCAAATGTTTTCATTAACTTCAGTATCTGAAACCATAATGAATGGCTTGCCATAAACAAAAAAATGGCCAGGACAAATGCAAACAAGCTCTCTGTTGAAATTGACAGGCCTGCTTCTTAATTAAATTGAACATGTCCATCCTTGCCTATGTTTTTCAACATGTTAGAATACCGTATACAGACTGTTCAGGTCTAGGCATGTACCGTAGCCTACTTAATTTATGTACATAAGTCAGGGCAAGTCCGCAATGGAAATGATGTGGCTATGAAACGTCTCGTAGCTCAGGAATATGAGGCTACTGTATAGGCTATAATTGTAATTCAAAATGTAATCCTCAACATTAGGCTATTGAAAGCTTTCTTATAACTAGCAGTTTTGCCCATGCTTGACACTTGTAGGCTATGTTTGCACCGTGCAGCTTTTCACTATGGAAAAAAAGCGTGGTCTATGACACTACACGCTGAGATAGCCAAATGCCTCTGATGCGTAATTTCGGAACACCTGTGTGCAAGGCTGATTATCTATTGTTTATTTTCGTGTGTATCATAGGCTCATGTTTCTGTGTGACCTATAGAAGCACGCAGAATAGTTGATGCAAATGTCTCTACCTGGCTGGCTCAGCTAAAACTTTATCAGCTGGCGGCTTAATGGCTCAAAAAAAATATTGGCTGGCATTGGCTTAAACTCTTAATGGCGCAAATGGCGGCGCGTGGCTTGTAACCATAAGGACAGTTGGATTAAAGGGTCCAAATGTTTCAAAGAATATAGGCAATTCTGTAATACTATAATTGCTAGTATAGCTTTTTTTTCTGGAAACCTGAATTATTGTGAATACAAACTGGTGTGTTTCACCAGTTTGATGAATGCAGTACTTAGTAATACTGTATGCATTGTAATGGAAACTGGAAAAGATAGTGGAAACTTACAGTATCATTTGTTTTTGTTGTTTTCTTTGCCAGAGGGAGAGGATGTTGGGTACGAGATGAGAAGGAGAGAGGGTATGAGAAGAGGGTCCTGCTTGAGCTTCTGCCCTGCCCTCATCTCACTTCTAGGCACTATTAACCATAACGACAGCAAGAGAGATGAGTCCAAATGTGTAGAAAATATGGGCAATTCTGTAATACTAAATGAATCCTTTATAAAGGAAGTTGGGACAGAGCCAGGGGCACACTTCTAATTACAGGCAGGGAAAGTATGATGTAGTTGCGTACATCTGGGGGACAGAATTGTCAATGTATTACCACAGCTGACGACAAAGGGCACTTGGTGGTGTCTCAATTGTGTGTGTGTGTATGACTGTGTCTGGAATCATAATTAAATCATCATTCATCAATTTTTTGGACAACGAGTGTATTGGGGCAAATAAGAACTGATTCAATTTTGGTGGCGATTGGTGATCCAGAACACCATGCTATTGACTCAATGTAACATGTTTGTGTCTATGCTTTTCGAAATTCTTTCATTCCGTGCGAACTAGAAGGCTTGTGCAATAGGGCTATGCTTAAACTTACTCCAGGGCTTTCCTTTAGGAAAAGAGGGTCCTGCTTCCTCAGCCTTTCTTTCCTCATGTCCAGACACTTGTAACCATAGGGACAGTTCATCTAGACATCTACACACTAGTGACCATAACGACAGTAGGAGAGATCCAAAAGTCCAAATGTTTCAAAGAATATAGGCTATTCTGTAATACTATAATTGCTAGCTTATTTGTCTGTTAATCAGCGGCATAGTGAAATTACAATTGAATGCAGATATAATCTTTCCCTAGATGAATGCAGTACTTTGAACTTACCATTTGTTTTTGTTGTTTTCTTTGCCAGAGGGAGAGGATGTTGGATATGAGAAGAGGGTCCTGCTTGAGCTTCTGCCCTGCCCTCAGTCTGTCTTATCTCACTTCTAGGCACTAGTAACCATAACGACAGTAGGAGAGTCCAAATGTGTTAAAAATCATGGGAAATTTTAATAGTGTAATTATTAAAGCTTACAATTAGTTACTATTACCTCCGCCAAGGAGGTTATGTTTTCGGTCTCGTTGGCTTGTCTGTTTGTTTGTCTGTTTGTCAGCAGGATAACTCGAAAAGTACTCCATGGATTTGGATGAAATTTTCAGACAATGTATACATTGGGACAAGCAAGAGCTGATTACATTTTGGTGGCGATCGGTGATCCAGAACATGATCTGGAATGTATATTGTGTCTGTGACCACATTGCCTCTGCGGAGGTCTGCACTCTCTGAGCGTTTTTCTAGTTAAAGCTGCAATAGTTCCTGCATCGTTTTCTGAGTGAGCCTGCTAAATGAACTAGTTAGCGAGTAGAACAAAATAATTTGGAACAGCATAGAGCGAACGCGAAGGCAGGAGCTAACAAGCACTTACACTGAATCAATGGAAACTAAACCAAAATAATGAGATGTAATAAAGTTTTTCTTGAATCTTCAATCTTGAATGTAAGATCTGAGGTACCGTTGACTCAATGTAAAGTGCTTCGCATTCGTGTTCGGTCTATGCTGTTCCAAATTGTTTTGTTCCACTCGCTACATAGCACCTTTAGAAGGCTCATTCAACAGGGCTATGCTTGAATTCACTCCGGAGCTTTCCTTTAAAGACTTGATCTGAAGATGCTCCATTTTTGCTCCAATATAGCCTGGGAGTTCCCATGCTCCTTTGCGCGCTTATTTCATTCCACTTTGCAAAGCAGCATGGTGACCATGGCCGTTTTTCTCGCCTGCTTTTGGTATCCAATCGCAGAACAAAAAAGGATTTGTACGGCCCTCGTTTTCATTTTACCCCACGTGGTGGCTCTGGTATTGGCTCCGAGGTATGTACAGACGCTATGGTAGACATTCGTTGCGCTCAATAAACGGCTCTGGACAATCGTAAACGATGCTTCCGCTACGAGAAATGCAATAGGTAGGTCTCCAGACTATATCACTTGTGGTTTTTAGTTTGGCATTTGCCAGGCTAGCTCCAATAGTGGTCCTTAGGGAATTTTTAGACCCTATTATCTCTATTCGTGGGGGAAGATAAGATCAATAATGGGTCGATACACAGGCAAGTTTGTAATAGTTTCAGTTGATGTTTTTAGTTATTATTTAAGATGCACACAAGGAATTTTCAAGCATTTGCTGTTTTTTATACCAATTCTGAAGTGATCACACTTTCTTTAAAGCAAAGTGGCAGGGCTATGCTTGAATTCACTACAGAACACCTCTCTACTTACTTCATATTATGTTTGTGAAGACTGTGCAAGTTAACTTGCAACTTGCTGCATCTGAAAGCTAAAAGCCAACAAAACTACAGCGGGTCGGAGGATAAAAGACAATTGATTCAATCAGAACACTAAGTACAGTAATTGTGACCTCTAAAAAACATTACTTGGGCTAATGGTGGGAGGTGGAATGCTAGGCTAGTGAATTCATCCAAAATTGAGCAAAATTTTCAGTTGTCAAGATGGCGTTTCATGGAGCTCACTTCCGAATCCATTTCATTAGGCCAATGAGGGCCCATGTTACTAATGGAGATGAGGGCGGCACACCATGGAGGTAGTAAGCTCGTTCGTGTTCAGAGTCGGTACGGCTACAGGCTGTAGCCAGAGCCAGCGAGATCTACGGAAATACGTCGGTGGGAGTGGAAAAGCATGGGGGACAAGGTGGACAACACAGCTGCAGCTGGCTGTAGCCAAACACACATGAACATGGACGTGATGTCAGGAGATATCGCGGAAGTTTGTTTGCACTGAAAACAGCTTGAATCCCCTCATTTCATCATTAAAATGAACGTGATAACTGGCGAAATAAATCATATAATGTTGCTTAATAAATTATTGTTGCAATGCAAGAGGAACAGAAGGTGTTTGAAGGTGTTTTGTTAAAAATAGTAATGTGGTATGAAATGCTTATTTGAGATGGCAAACCAAGCCATGCTGGAGAGCAATAAGGCTATTTCATTGGGCAAAACTTGCATACTGCTTAGCAGCAGCTCATTCAAATAAGCCCATTTTCAGTGAGTACAACGTGGTTGGTGTCATATTTGTCATGAGGAGTTTCAAACCAATCGGAATAATGAGTTACGTCATGGGGGCGGGATGCATCCTCTTACAGCCGAGAAAAAGGAGATGCGGGTTTCGGCTGCAGGCGCCTTGATACCGCGAGTTTTTAGTGACGTGCTGTGGGCGTATTTTGGTGACGCATTCACAAGCTTGGTGAAGTCAGCCGGAAGTCGAACACCGCGTCTAACCACAATGCATCGCTTGGCTGCAGCCGGCTGCAGGCGGCTGTAGGCGGCTTTACATCTCAAACACGCCTAGTAATAAACCTGGAGAAACATACTAAGTCCCGCCTCCCATTGATTCCAATGTGGAATGCTAGGCTAGTGAATTCATCCAAAATTGAACAAATTTTTCAGTTGTCAAGATGGCGTTTCATGGAGCTCACTTCCGACTCCATTTCATTTGGGCCAATGAGGGCCCATGTTACTAATGGAGATGAGCTACAGATGGCAAGTCTGGGCACACCCACAAAAGTGTGTGCACCGGGAGCTCGTTCACATGATCTGAAAGTGTAGCATTAACCAATCAGCATATGTCAATTGGAGTCGGATATGATGTAATTTCTGGAAAATGGCGACGAGGAAGTGCAATGCTAATTGGCAAAGCTAACCAGCCAAATCCTGACCCCCTGCGGCACACACCTGATATGCACAGGGAGCTCGTTCACTTGAGCTGAAAGTGTAGCATTAACCAATCAGCATATGTCAAATGGAGTCGGATATGATGTAATTTCTGGAAAATGGCGACGAGGAAGTGCAATGCTAATTGGCAAAGCTAACCGGCCAAATCCTGACCCCCTGGATGGTACGGATGGACTGATAACTCTAAACCTTCCCTAAGCCTGAACCTGGAAACAGGACATACTGCTGATGGATTGAACAGCATGTCATAACTTGAATTTGTTTTCAATGTTCCATTTTACTTAGGCCTACTTATCAGTTATTTGGGAGCGTGTCTATGTTCCCACAGCTCAATGTTCCCACAGCCCTATATTTCCACAGCCCTGTAGTCTCAAATTTCTATGAGTTTTTTTTTTTCTTTCTTTCTTCAAAGTCAGGTAGTATAGTCCCACATTTCTACCCCTGCCTGGTAGATCCCCTATTTAAGTTCAAGCAAGATTCGATCTTTGGTATTATTTGCCCTCAATGATGCCTTCCAGGTAGTTGGGTTTAGGGTAAGGGTTAAGGTTTTTTTGTGCTGTGCTGCCTAGATTCATATTCACAATGAAAACGATCTTCATCTTCTCTCATTTTCAGAACATTTTGCATCCACATTCCACAACGATTTTATATTATATTCATGCACCTCAGCGATCATTTTTGAAATCGACCTCAGCAATCATTTTTGGAATCGTTTTCAGATTCATAATCCTCCAATCTAATGTGAACTGAAGGATAAATATTACCTGTGTTGGTATGAACATGCCCTTATTGGAAAATATTGCTGTGGGAAAATGCTCAATTGTGTTTTTTGCCCCCAACGGCACCTTCCAGGCAGCACAGCCTAAAAGGTACTACCCTTACCCTATTCCTAACCCTAACCCCCCCAACCCTCATCCTAACGCTACCTGGAAGGCACCGTTGAGGGCAAAAAATACCTAAGACCTGGGAAAATAGGGTCTATTTTTTTTTTTTTTTTTTATTTTAAATCTTTGTAATGTGAGAGCATGGGGCTGTGGGAACATAGGGCCCAATTTCCCAAATTTCCTAAGAAATGTGGGAACATAGGGCTGTGAGAACATAGGGCCTAATTTCCAAAAAATCTGTGAAAAATAAAAATTCCTAACAAATGTGGGAACATAGGGCTGTGGGAACATAGAGCTGTGTGAACATAGAGTTGTGGGAACATAGAACCGACCCCAGCTATTTATCTTGCTGTTCATCACATGTGTAGTAATTTGGATTGCGATGAAGCTGCAATAAACCATTTTATAATTCCTGAAAAGTTTCTATTCGGATCAGATTGATCCAGTGTTGCTTTGAGAAGCAGGCTCGAAAGTATGATGGATTTGGATTCTGCCAATCAAGAGGTCATTATTTTAGGCACAAGCCCATTTTCTGTCAAAACAATTGAAATCTGTCATTCTTTTGTTTTTTCCAATAAACTAACCTATTAGCTATAAAATATGTATTTAAGAACACTATTTGTGTATTGACACACATTTTTATATTCACACACAAATGACAGTGAAAACAGAACTGAAGCAGGAGTGCCAGATATATATTGGATTTCTTGGAAATCATGAAGAAAGATAAATCATTTTGTAACTTTCATTGATATCCTGGTGTTATTCTTCCCCCTGAAAGAAGAAGGATCCCCACTCTGCACTGGTCTCTAGACAATTGCCCGTTTAAAAAAAGGAATATTGGGTCACACCATATGACATTGATTTCTGGGACACAAGGTTTTTGTTTTATAGTGGCCCTTAAAAATCAACATCTGGGTGAACAAACACCCTTCACCCTTAAAAGTCGACATCTGGGTGATCAATATATGATTGAATAAACATAAAATGAATTAATTTTTCCCATTAACGCTCTGTATGTTCATTTCAAACAGAACTTTCTGAACCATATCACCAGTTTTTGTTGTTGTTTTTTTTTTTTTTTTTGTTTGTTTGTTTTATTTCCAAACTTTTCTATCATTTAATGATGATTGGCACATGGGAACAAAAAAGGCCATGTCATGTCAACCACCCATATGTTGCAAAGAAAAACAAACAAAACAAATTATTGTTGGAATAATTAGAAAATGAAAGTCTTGAGAAATAACATGAACAAACAGTAGAAAATGTTTACTTTTGAACTTACAGGAGGGCTGTGTTTTCTTCACGTTTGCAGGGTTGTTTCCATTGTGTCCTTTTTGAAGTTCTAGAGAGACAATATAAGGTCAGTTCATTTAAAAATATGATACTAGTCAGGTCTATGATCATTCATCATGACAGATCATCCTAAATGGTTGGGGAATCTCCGATGCAAATATTAAGTTGAAATATGGTTAAGAAATTGGTACTTGTGAGAAATAAAAACATATTAACAAAAAATGGTGAAAGAAAATAAAGCATTGTAAAAATAAAAAATACTGGGATTCTTTGGACATTTGTATTGAGCAAGATGCTAATATGTGAGATGCTAATGTCAAAAAAGGATTCATTGTCAGTTAAGATGGTTGCATGAACCAAGGAATTGAATTTAATAGGGGAGGTGGAAAATGATAATCTTCATTGAAATGGTGGTAGCCTATCCCTTTAAGTTGCACAAACCACCATTTCCATCAAACTACCCAAATTCCTACCTTTCATAGTAGGAAAGGTACAGGTTTGTAAAATTTGAAATTGCACTGTGGGTTATTTTCCATCATATCATCAACAAGATTGTATTAATGTTCATTGTCATTTACTTAATGATAAAATATTTGACTTCAAATATTCATTTTATTGAAATTCAGATCATTGTGCATCTCTTTACATTTGAATCAAAATTAAGTGTTAACCTGAACATAGGCCTACTTTAAAACCCTTTTAAACATGAGTCTGACTGACAACTAAATAAGTAGCCTACATGCTTGGATCGGCCGATACTAAAAGCTACACTATCGGGATCGGATTGGAAGTGCAAAAAGCTCTGGACATCCCTAGCCTGTGACCACATTGCCTTGGCAGAGTTCTGCACTCTCTGAGCGCTTTTCTAGTTTATTTTGATACCACCTAAAACCCCATTTCATATTATTTTCAAATTTGTTTTGTCTTTGGGTTTTTTGTTGCGCAAAGTCAGCTGATCAGTTGAGTATAGAATGCTGTGAATCACAGCAAGAAACAAATAGACAGTTACTTTGTACAGTCACAAGTTAAACAAGCAGATTTACTGACAGACAGGATGTTACAGAATAACAATTGAATGAAATCCAACTTCGCCAAAATATTGGCATTGACCAATTAGGCCTATGTGATGTCTAGCGAGATGTGTGGAAAACAGACAATCACCTGCCTTCCATACTTTTATTTTTATATAGGCCAAGTGCATGTTCAAAGCTCTAAGCATTTGTGCCCCTTTCTCAAATTGTTAGGCTTCTATGGCGGCACCTCATGACCTGGGTAGTGACATGTAGCCTGACATAGCCCGCCCATAATACGAATGTTCATCCGTATCCATGGTCTGAGGACGGTCTTCTTCGGCGGGTTTACATCGGTAAACTGAGTAGACGAGCTGTCCAATCGTTTCAAACCAGAACTGAATGCCTATAATCGCGTTAGGTTAAAGAACCTCCAGACCATGAATACGGATGAACAGCAGTATTATGGTCGGGATATGTCATGGGGGTGGGAAATGCTTTCTGGGAGTTGTTGGCTTCCACCCTCAAGGTAAAAAATAACTTTCTGCCTTGTCTCAGTGAAGAAGGCACCGACTTCAACATTTAATTCTCCTAAGTAATGCACATATGAGGGAAATTCACAACACATGGTTGTGTGTTGTATACTGGTGTGCTGATGTATTCCTTTAAATTTCTTGTAGACTTCTGTGTTAGCAGAGCAAAAAGTAGCCTTGTTCTAGTTTTCTTTCACTCAGCCTAAATGATAGCAAAGATAAATATAGAGGAACTTAATATTATTCGCTTTAGCCTTCTCTGCTTGTTAGGCATTCTTCTCCGTAGAATAGGCTGGTGAAACAGTAGAAGAAATACTAAAAGTGTCTGTGGTAAAACAATAACAGGTTTTACCTGACTGAAAGGGGGGAAATTAACACCAGAATTAAATGCATATCATATCATATCATATAACCAAAGCTTGTTTGTTTTGTGATTCCTTCAGTTACATTCTGGATACAGAGGATAGGATAGGATAGGATAGGATAGGATAGGAAATCTGTTTATTTGAAAAAGCAGGGACAGTGCACAATAAACATTTATCCTGAAACATAGGTGAACATGTCATGCGCCAGGTTATAGCATCAATGCTAATTCGCACCTGTGGTCCCTGGGCAAGTATATTAAAAAGACATAAAATGAAACACAAAATAAAATAAATAAGACAGGACTACAGACTATTTAGATGGCCACAGTATAACCAGCAGGCTAGTAGAACAGGGGCGCCAGTAGCCCACCCACACTTTCCTCCCCCCTCCCCAGATACACACCCAACCAAAGTAAGTTTGAGCACAATCCAGCTCCACACACACACACACACACACACACACACACACACACACACACACACACACACACACACACACACACAAGCACCCACCAAGCACATGTGCATGCATAAATGCACAGACACAGACAGACACACACACACATCCATTCACTCACACATAATTTAAAAATGTGGGCAACTCTGATTACTCAACATCCACCTCTTAGTCAAGCAAGAAAAGGTATGGGAATTTCTACATAACAAGAATTCTGTGGGAAACAGTAGTGTGAATATTTAGCCAAGGTTGAGGGGCAACATATTTCAAATTAGACCGCTGTATATTACAAGTTGCAGGTCATTTCAAGAGTGTGACAGCATAAAATACGAACCATTTTAGACTCACCGCTGAACAGATTGTTTAAAATAGCGTTTGATTTTATGACATGTGGAGCAAAAACACACTGGAACACCATCAATAATTCCTCAGGGTTTTTTTTGTACTTCTTCAGGAAATTTTCCAATTTCCCATATATACATTCCTCTTTTTCATGATCCTTCAAGGTTGTTACTTTCTGTAGAGAGTCAGACCCTTCTTAGTAATCACATGAAGCATGATAAAGTCAAAATCATCAATTTCAAAATATGAATTATTTCGCTCATCCTTACCTTGAGAAATGTTTTAGTTATGAGGTCCTTGTCGCACAGTGACTGAAGATGAGTATCGATTCTAACACATGCAATTTTTGACTTATTTTCTTTGAGAAATTTATACAGATATTCATGACTAAATTTGTTCCAGTTCATATTTAGGAGGACAGTGATTTCAGAGTAATCCTTCTACAAAGAGGAATGGAATATAATGCTGTGAAAAGACTACAGATAATGAGGCACCTTTGAACCTGTTAGACCAGTTTATTGTTATACAACTTCTGATGAGAATGCAAATGAGCTGGGTGCAGCTTGGTGCATCAAAACTGTCAGTGGAAAATCCCCAAATAATAAAAAAAAAATGTTTCAAGTATTTTCATTCTCTCAACTTAACCTAACCCACATAATCAAACTCACTCCTTTACTTTAATAAGAGTATGACTGTATGCCAGAACTTGTATGAGCCCTAGGCTATTTTCAGGGTATTTTCACAATTCCTCCTTAGTTTAACCCAGTACACTACATCTAACAACTTAGCATGACAAATCTATTTAAGCACCTCCCTGAAATGAGTCTTGCCAATGATCAATCCACATTGTACGCCTCCGACCTTATCAGTTCTTCTTAATGATTCTCTCATTTCCCTGTCTTCATGTTGCGGTGCATTTGCGTCACGTGCCAACTGCAATTTCCATAGCCTTGCTTACCACATTACCTCCAGTGTTTCATAGTCTACCACATTGAGGAGACATAGACACATAGCTGTTCTCAAACCTTCAGCAGTTCGACCTCAAGACTCCTCCAGTCAACAGTAGGCCTAGCAGTAGTACTTACAAAAGGACAAATATCGGTAATGTTTTAATTTACAGTCTGTGAAGTACTGGGTAAGTATTAGGTAAGAATGGTGTAACAAAAAAGCATCAAGGGATAAATTACTGAGTACTTACAGCGTAAGTTTACTGGAATAACACACATTTACATTTTATTTTACAGCCCGTGAAGTACTGGGTAAGCACAAGTAAGAACAACGTAACAAAACAAAACAAAATAAGTGTGGGGTAGCCTAGATGCAGAAGCGTATAGAAAAGCCAGGGTTGGATCAACTTGGACGCCACTACGCCAAAACGGCTCATTACTAATGCATAAATTACAGGCACTTACACCTGTTGACCCCACAAAATAGCTGTTCTTCTTCCCATAACACTTCCCGCACCCAACAGGGGCGTGACCCCCAGCATTCACAGTACAACACAGTAGAACTACGCTACAGTATGACAAGTTTGTTAAGCTAGCTCTATTATTAGAACTAGTGCATTACCCGTGTACCCAGGGGCGGTCCTACCCTCTTTGGTGCCCTGGGCGAACACCTTATCTGGCGCCCCCCCCCCCCCCCCCCCAAAAAAAAAAAAAAAACAACAACACAATAATAATGATAATTAATATTATTATAATTATTATCATAATATAATAATAATAATGACGCAGCACACCTCATCGTATTATCATGGCCTAGAACAAGAGGATAAAAATAACAAAACAAAGTTAAATAGCCATTGCTGCTAATTTCCATTTTTTTCTATTTTTTGCAAAACTCTTATGGTACTTATGGTAGCTATTAGTTACTCTACTATATGCATGTCTAGCTTCTACAGCAAAGGAGAAGATCTGAGCCCCAAACCCCTCCCCTTTCTTGTGTGTGAGACTTCAGCACTAAAGTCTGAAAGCAGGCATGCAAACCTTAAGGGATTTGGGGTGTTCATTTTCTGCAAATGGGTGATAGCAAACTCTTCTGTTCAAATTATAGGTCTATATCATAATGTGTAGTGATTGTTTTGGTTTAGTTTTATTTTTTGAGCTCTTGGTTATTAGATGGAACTCCAGCAGCCAAGTTTGTAATACCAGATAGATATTTAAAAATGGGGGGCGATCTTTACACTGGAATAGAAAGCCCTTATTCTCAAGCAAGTACATTACAAATGTCACCAATGCATGCGTCTGGATGTCTACTTTAATTTGATACCAAATACTTCTATTTTAGGCGGAGATTTACCAGTACCAAAGCTTCCAAAAGACAATGAAGCAAAACCGGATCACCCGCGATTGTAATTTTCGGCACTCGCGTGCGCAATAATAATTGAAAAAAAAAACTTAGGAGTGCCCGTGAGGCCGCCCTCCCGACGATGGCGCCCTGGGCGACCGCCCATATTGCCCATGCCAGAAACCGCTCCTGTGTGTACCCCCCCTCCCCCAGTCAGATAAGCACTGTCTGTGTGTGTGTTCCACGCATAACTCCAAACCGTTTGTCCAACTGTCCTCAGATTTGGTATGCATCTTGCTATTGGTACGAGTGGAGTGAGTGTAGTGCCAAATTTGGTAATGTTTGGATAAAAAAAAATAATGATATCAGTAAGTTAAGAAATTGCCTTCTGCCGCTCTAACTGTAGCCACTCCTCCTTTGGGGGGGGGCATCCTTTTAGTTTTTTTTTTATGTCAGCTCTCCAGCTTGGTGTACTATGTGTTTTAAAATAAATACAGAATATAAGTTACATTTATTTTCAGATATCTAGAAATATTTCAAACAGTATTTTAAGTTTGCTTTGCCAACATTTTGTAAACTAACTGTTGTAGGCCAAGATGATGGATGTAGAATAGGCCTATGGTTTGACTAAACCTGCTACTATGTGTCTCTGAAAAGCCAAATTACAATCAACTGAATTATAAATACATTACAGTGGTCTGTTTATTATTATTATTATTATTATTATTATTATTATTATTATTATTATCATTATTATGTATCACTTTGCTTCTTGGTGCACCCATATCTAAACAAGTGTTTATCAAGTCTTTATGCTGATTATGCAACAACTTTATTATTCTTAAATAGTCAGTGAAAAGCATTGTGTTAGTAAAGAGTCACATGATCAGTGTAATTGTTTATTGATTTTTTTATTGTTTTTCTTTATTGTTTTTTTAGTTGTTTATTGTTTATTGAGTCTAATTAAGGATTGAGGAAGAGTTGCCTTGTCAGAGGTGAGAGTTGAATGTCATTACACGTTCTTATCAGCAGAGGGCTCTTTGCACAAAGCATTGGGTTGTTTCTGAAGTGGTTCATTAGTCCTTTGTATAGATCAACACAATGACACATACTCAATCATTCTGTGCAGGATATTTGCTGACAGACTAAAAGTGTTTTTATCTAATGGAAAGGTACATCATTAGCCAAAGCTAACCCACGCCGGATAGTATTCTGGCGCCTGAAATTTCAAGCGCACCAGCAATCCCAATAATTAACCCTTAGCAATCTCTCTCCTGCCAGGACTCTGCAGTAATCCAACTGACAGGGAAGCAAGGTTCACAGTACAAACAGAAACTCACTCAGAGCATGTCACACCTTTTTTTTCACCTGAGAGACTGACATCAAGAAATACTGAGAGCTGTCTTCTCTGAGTTACTGACGATGCATGAGACACCGTCAATATTTTTTTCTTACCTTTGAGTCTCTCAGGTGAAAAAAAGGTGTGATTTGCTCTTGAAAAGCAAGAGTAAGTTCCTGTGTAAACTGTGAACCTTGCTTCTCTGTCAGTTGGAATGGAATGGAATGGAAAATCTGTTTATTTGAAAAAAGCAGGGACAGTGCACAATAAACATTTATCCTGAAACACAGGAGGACTACAGGAGACTACAGACTATTTATAGTTTGATAACTGCAGAGTCCTGGCAGCCATCTTGGAGACTAGTATGTTCAGGCCCTATGTAAATGAATGGGGAGACAGTCATATCTCTCGATGCAGAGGTTGTAATGACTTAAAAAGTGAATTGTTTGAATCCTTGTTGAATATTGAATGGTCTCCATATTGTTGTGGACGTTGTCCAATAGCGTTTTTACAGATTTTATTCTAAACATATGTGATCACTGCATCTGCACAAACGTCTGCCACATGGTGGAGGGAACAAACAAAAAGTAAGCATCCATCATGCTGCTTCGAACCGTGCTATTGGCTACTTCCATTTTCTGAATTTAGGCTTTTTTACGTAAAAAAATCTTCCCATGCATTTCAATGGAGCGACTTAGGAAGTGATGTGTCTCCTATAATAAAGTCTCTGGTAGAGCTCAGTCAGCAGTGTGCAGATCACAGTGTAGGGACATTGTGTTTCTCTCTCTCTCTCTCTCTCTCTCTCTCTCTCTCTCTCTCTCTCTCTCTCTCTCTGCTTCTTTTTGTGGCAACAACAAGTACTGAAAGTAGTAGGAAAGACCAGTGTCAGTAAAGGGAGATGACTCTATGTGTTGACTGAGGAGGAGAAGAGTTGGGAGTAGGGGCTGTCATTACACTCTCTCATCAGTAGAGGTCCTTTTGCACTAAGCTGTGGGTTGTTTGTAGAGTGTCATGGTTTTCTTACATTGTATTCTTGATCCATTTGAAGATGAGGAAAAGATTCTTCTTAAAAACATAATAAAGAAATCTCAAAATATCGATGTCTTTAAAACTTAGAAGAAAAAAAAAACTTGATACTTGAGAAATTTGGCTATATAGGGACAAAAACTAACGGCATAGGTCCCTCAGCTGCCTAAGCTAAGTGGCTAAATAAAGTGTCTTCAACTGCTAAGAGCAGAGTAGTGGCTGTGTGCCTGCCAATCCACATCAGAGAAATGGGCTGTCAACTCAAAGAAGTGAAGGTAATACTTGTATACAGTTGACAGTTTAAACAGAAACTGATAGCATTAAGTGCACTGGCTTTTGTCTTGACCTTACAGTGTGACCACAAGAAATGATGAGAGCTCTCTTCCTGTTAACAGTACCAGACACAAGTGTTCTGTTGTACTCAGACTGTTAGTCAAAGCAACATCTATCACAATGGAAATGACATTGCTTTGGTCTGTCTGTCTTTTTGCCCATTTCTTCACAACACAGGGTAAGTACAGCTATCCCATAATTGACATGAGTACCGAGAGGGTGGCGCTAATGTAAATAATTAATTGTGTGCTGATATTGGAAACAGATGCTATTACTTTCTTTGTCTTGATACACATCAAGCGATTATTAACTACTTCATGTTATACGATAGAAATATGGCAAAGACCAGTTTGTCAATGTTATATGAAATAAATATATTTAATATTATAACCCATAATTGACATGAGTGTCGAGAGCATGGCGATAATGGGACGAAGGAATTGTGTGCTGATATAGGAAGCAGATATAACTTTTTTTGTCTTGAAGCAGATTGAGCAATTTTTAACTTCTTCATGCACTGTGTTTTGATCAAGACATGACAAAGACATATATTTAATAAAATTGTACCGGGAAATGTATTATTGTGTGTGTGTGTGTGTGTGTGTGTGTGTGTGTGTGTGTGTGTGTGTGTGTGTGTGTGTGTGTGTGTGTGTGTGTGTGTGTGTGTGTGTGTGTGTGTGTGTGTGTGTGTGTGTGTGTGTGTGTGTGTGTGTGTGCGTTTGTGTTGGGTGTATGTCTGATGGAAAAAAAGTGTCACTAGGGCTACAGTTGAGCAAAGTGTGAGTTGCTCAAGAAGTGTTGTTGAGTTGAGGGGCTGGGGGTCTTTTTATGACATTAGGGGTGGACTTGCAACAAAGCGAGATCTGCAAAATCGGGCAGTATTGGAAACAAAAGGCCTTTTATTAGTATTGTATAGGTCTGCGCGAATACTGTGTAATGCGTAACTCTGTAACTGTTTTTGATTTAAAGATCTGAGGACAAATTCATTGCAATACAGTGATTTACAGACTAAATCACACAAACCCCAGTGTTGTAATCTAGGATCTACTTCCTGAATCAGAATCAGATCATGATTTCATGAAATGGAATGAAGAAGCAGGGATGTATCCCTCCCCCATTCATTAACATCACAGATGAACAATTCTGAATTCATCTAATCTCCATTAATAATCTGGAATGGTTATTATGTATAGTATTCATACTGCGTATTACCATCAGTCACAGATATTGTGTATCTGCTCTCTGTCGGTTTATTAATGACAAAGATAAATTTATAATATGAGTTGCAGGCCTTTTAACTCATAAATTCTGAATTTCAGGTGTGTATGGTCAGGAATGGAATGTGACTTTACCTCATTATGACATCTGTGCAGTGACTGGATCAACAGTGGTCATGCCCTGCACTTTTACTCATCCTCCTGGTTACAGAGTGACATTAGTCTCCTGGGGGATTAATGCTGAAAAGGCAAAGAAACTCCCTGATCTTTTCTATAACCCAGAATACAAAGACCGAGTGTACTACAGTACAAATATTGAAAAGAACTGCACATTGACTCTGAGTGATGTGAGAGTCACAGATACAGCTGATTATTATGTCAGGATTGAAACAAACATACTAGAAGTGAGCAGACAAGCTAAAGTTCATCTCACAGTCACAGGTAACTAAACTGGGATAAGGAATGATGCTCCAAAGAATGTGCTGTGATACTATTTTGTGTTGTTTTGTGCATTGTTTGTGCGTTCTGTTCATTGTACAGCTAAAATAAACCACTATTTATACTATTTATATAAACACTATTTAGTCATGATGCATTTGCAGCACTTCTACATGAACTTTCAATTCCTCACAATAATAAATTCATAATAACTCGTCATAAACAGATATTGCAGACCTTCATGTCCAGACATCTAGATCAGCAATTGAGGGCAAAGAAGTGAAGCTGAGCTGCACGAGCCGCTGCATTCTGAGACAAAAGTCCAAAATACTGTGGAGAAAGGATGGGAAGATATTACTCGATACTCACACAACCAACAATGAGGTGATTCTCCCCAACATCAGGATTGAGGATGGGGGTAACTCCTACTCCTGTGTATTAGAGGGCCAAGAGGATCATCCATCACCACCAGTGAAGCTCAGTGTCTTGAGTGAGTGCTGGAATACAATAACCAATAAAACTCCAAAAGGAAAAAGATTATAGTTTTTTTGTTGTTGTTGTTGTTATTGTTGAGTAAACACAACAAAAATTCTATAAATTAATTATCTTATTTATCACTAATGTTTTGACTAAAGCAGCCAGAGTCAACAGATGCCCCAGCTGTTTGATACTCATGTTGAAATGGGGTCATGGAAAGAATATGAAGTATAAAGCAAGAGATATTTTGTATGTAATGTATGTATGACAACAAAATATTCCTGAACCTGAATGTTAATGGTTGTTGAAAACATGTCTTGTATGTTTTTGTCAAACACCATCCTTCTAGATGCTCCAAAGAACACCTCCGTTTTTGTCAGTCATGCTGGTGAAAACAACTCAGTGACTCTGAGCTGCAGCAGTGATGCCAACCCACCAGTGGAGAACTACAACTGGTACAGAAGGACTGGAGATGAAACTACTGCAGTAGACTCAGGAGAGACCATCACCTTCACTCTGACCTCCACCACTGCTGGACTTTACCACTGTGAGGCGAAGAATAAAATTGGCTCTCAGAATTCCTCTGCAGTTGATATCCCTTTGGCAGGTAAATGTTTATACTGTATTGTTACGTGTCTTTTTTTCCATCGTCATTATTATCTTTGGCACAATATTATATATTTACAATGTGCCATTGTGTGTTGTTACAATGTTTACCTACTGTGCTGTGTATAAGCAACATTGTAATATATTTATCAGACTCTAGGTGGCAGCATCTGGCTTTGAGTGCAGGCTCTGTACCGCTCCTCATTGCTACTCTCACTCTGGTGTTAGCTGTTGTCATTTACTGGTGAGTTTTTAAACAGTTTATTGTATCTCCTCTGAGTACTAAAAAAAAAGACAGGCTGACTTTAAATTTAAACTATTGCTAACTCCTTTTGCACCTGGACTTTGTACAGGAGAAAAAAGAAGACTATACGTTTATCCAATGAGTTTAGAAGGACAGACAGAGTTGCACAGGTATACCATCCATATACCATTAGATGGAACTAGTGTATGTGTGTATGCCTCTGTGTGTGTGTGTATGCCTCTGTGTGTGTGTGTGTGTGTGTGTGTGTGTGTGTGTGTGTGTGTGTGTGTGTGTGTGTGTGTGTGAAGAGACAAAGTACAATTTAAAGAACCTCCACTAAACGTTATAACATGGTTTCACACTAATGCTTCACTCAGACACAGACAGTAGGTGGTCAGGATGATGTTCAGAACTCCAGTGTTCAGTTCCAGAGCCCCAGAGAAGAGGAGGCTCCTCTTTACTCCACACTCCAGATGCCCAGATCCCCAGCACAGCAGCAGCATGAGGACAGAGAGGAGGTGGAGTACGCCACAGTCAAGCTCTAGATCTACTGATGCCCCCTAGTGGATAGAATAGGACATTGCAGATTTCTGACTTTTCATTTCATGATCATAATTCATGTACTGTAGGTAGAATTGTAGCCAGGTGTGGTTGAGAAATGCAACCATGATTGAGAAGCCAGACACATTTACGTAGAGGATGTGGCACAACACAAGTATATCTGAGAACACAAATGTCAAAAATCAATTGTCTAAAAACAAAACTTGCCCCATATCTAGCAATGCATATACTGGAAACATTGATAGTAGTTATTGATATTTAAAAGAACTACATTTTGATTTTTTTTTGTTTGTTTTGCCTTGCAATTGACTTATGATGCCATTGATCCATTTGTTTTAATTATTTTCAAATACTATTTTGATCATCATTGATGGCACACATTCTCTAATTTTAGTTCTTGTCTGGTCAAACTGCATTCTCAGACAATTTTAAACTTGAAACCTCACCGAAATGTTGAGTTTTGAAATTGAATGAGTTGACATTTGGGCATATACACACACAATTCATTCCAAAATCTCTCTGACGTGCACAATTTATAAACAGATGAAATCCAACTAGAAATGTATCAATACAGCAAGAGGAGGACAGAGAGGAGGTGGAGTACGCCACAGTCAAGCTCTAGATCTACTGCTGCCCCCTAGTGGATAGTATTGGACATTGCAGATGTAGCCAGATTTCATACTTTTCAATTCATGATCATAATTCATGTACTGTAGGTAGAATTGTTGCCAGGTGTGGCTGAGAAATGCAACCATGATTGAGAAACCCAACACATTTACTTAGAGGATGTGGCACATCACAAGTATCTCTGAATCTGAATCACTCAGTATCTGAGAACACAAATGCCAAAATCAATTGTCTAAAAACAAAACTTGCTCCATATCTAGCAATGCATATAGCCTACTGTAAGCATTGCTAGTAGTTATTGATATTTAAAAGAACTGCATTATTATTGTTTTTGTTTGTTTGTTTTGCCTTGTAATTGACTTATGGTGGCATTGATCCATTTGTTTTAATTATTTTCAAATACTATTTTGATCATCATTGATGGCACAGATTCTCTAATTTTAGTACTTGAAGAACAGTGGTCAAACTGCATTCTCAGACAATTTCAAACTTGAAAATTGAAACCTCACCAAAATGTTGAATTTTGAAAGTGAATGAGTTGACATTTGAGCATATACACACACAATTAATTCCAAAATCTCTCTGACGTACACAATTTATTAACAGATGAAAACCAACTAGAAATGTATCAATACAGCAAGAGGAGGAGAGGAGGTGGAGTACGCCACAGTCAAGCCACAGTCAAGCTCTTGCAGCGCACACACACACACACACACACACACACACACACACACACACACACACACACACACACACACAAAATGTAATTAAGTGTTAAGTCAGTCCAGTTATTAAGTTGTGCACTTATATATTAATTTAGAAAAGTTAATTTTATTGCATCATTACATACATTGTGTCATACATTTACAGTACATTACATCCAGGAGTGAGGAGTTTTCAAGCATGATGAATACAATCTTTACATATTTCAACAAAACAGGGTGGTATGTGCGCAGACACTCACAGCCCCCAACAATTCTCAGCAGGTCTGTAGAGAAATCATACATTAAATTACATGTTTATGAAGAAAGGTTACCTGTTGAAGAAAACTTAGTTATAATAATACAAAACATTCCCGCAAATATTTGAGAGATTACAGACATTTACTTCTTGAGGCTGAGAAGTCCACCTCTTAAAATAATTGTGTTTCAGTTATGACATTTTCCTAATCATTTGAAGGCAAAATTACTTTGAAGTACATAGCTCTTATGTACTGTAGGAAGACGAATGACAATCTGGTAAAACATAAACAGCAAATGCAACCGACAAATAACACCAAAAGGATGAGGCCATATTTCAGCTCATTCTTCTTTCTAGCAGCCCTCAGTTCTTGAGCTCGAAAAGGATTGGAAATACTCATGAACACTTTTGTGTTAATTGGAACACAGATTAATTGTATTATCTGGTTAACAGTAGGTCACTGAGGACATTTTGAGGCATAAGAACTTACCGGAACACAGGACTGCTGCCTGCGGTCACAAAGGCTGACTCTGCACTGCACTCTGAAGTCCCCATAAACCCCCTGATAGAGCAGGAGGGGCATCTCTAAACGAGCCCGCAGAGAAACACCACTCTCCACCACGTTCACCTTATAGTCCACAGCACACCTGAAACACACACACACCTCATTTTATATCTACATCCCTTCAAGGCTTATAATAATAATAAGCCCTGGTGGAATACATGTAATTGAGAACTCTTACCCGTGTCTCAGCAGAGGATAAGGTGCACTTGAGGACGAGACTTCCCCAATGGAGCATTCTTCCAGCACCACCACCGTGTCCTGTGAGTGGCTCTCCACGGTGGCGGCCATGTAGAGGGCAGATCCCAGGGGCAGAGTGACCGTCCCAGCTGGGTACGGATCAGTGTAGTCTGGGTCACGGTACAGGGTCATAGAGGTCTGGATGGCAGGGCCTACCTCAACAGCACCCTTCAAACTACCAGACATGAACACATAGTTACAGTGAACAACTCTTTCCCCCCTCCCCCCCCCCTCTCTCTCTCTCTCTCTTTCATATATTCATATTTGTCAGTCAGTGTGAGGAAAAAAAAATAACAATTTAGTTATAAAATGTATGACTGCACCTGATATTTGGCAGTGACCGGGACTGGATCTGAATGGACTCTGAGTCAGATTCATAATGCCCACCTCTCCTGAAATAAATAAATAAATAAATAAATAAATAAATAAATAAATAAATAAATAAATAAATGGACCTACCTAAAATCAATCAATCAACCATTGTTGTAGCTGCCCTTCCAAATGGAATTCAACCTTTATCTTTACATGACATTCAAAGAATCTTCTTACATGCAGGTCTACATTTGGCTAAGCATGACAGCCAGCTATACATAATAGAACTAAATGTACTGTAATACTCTAACCTTAGGGGTCTTAGAATGGTATTTAAGTTGGTCCTGGTCTGAAGTGGGTACACACAGGAGAAAGGGAAGCTCATTGGCTTGTAGGCAGGGTTGCTTCCATCGGGGATGAAGTACAAAAATAGTGCGTTGGAGTATATGTTGTGTGTGCCATTGGTCTGCAGAAAAGATGAAAAGGTACAGTATATTAGCACTTCATATACACTTCCACTTGACTAATATCTCCTAAAGTTCTAGTACTCGATCCCAAGGACATAATTCTCTCTGCAAGCCATCAGCATGAAAACATCAGCAAATCAGCAAACAAAGGGAGGAGTTGTGAATGCAGAACTCAATGCTATCAGTCAAAGTAGGCTATCACATGATCCAAGCAAAGTGTAGGCCAAGGGCCTTGTCTTGATTTATTAGCAGGCTAATCATTGTCTCTTCATACAGCATGAAATAACCTAGAAATCTAGCCACAGCCAGGGATGTCTAGCAACTGTGAACTGTAAACACAAAACTGGCTGGGCCAATTCTTCTATTCTCTACGTGCAGTACTCAAATATTATATCATGTGTGATAAGCACTGTTGCATTTGCCAACTTTTCTTCTAACAATTTTGTTCAAATAATTCCTTTAAAGACAGCTGAGACCTTTTCAAGTCACAGCAGGCATCTTCTTAGGTTAAAAAACAATGATAAGAATTTTAGATTGTTCAGATACAATTTTCCTGCAGCTTTTTAGAAAAGCTATTAGGGAAAAAGCACAGGCACTCAGTAAAAAGTCCTATAACAACAAAGGCAGTTCGCAAGACTATCAGTAACCATACAATCCTTACCCGCAGGACAGTTCCACAGTGGCCATCACGGCGAGACATCTGTAGGTGCACACTGTCATTATACTCGCCCTCTGCAATGCATAGTGGGAGAGCAAGGTGAACAGTGGAGGCGTTCAGGCCGCTGGCCTCCACGTGACCTTTGGAAAATCTGACCTCTATGTTGTCCTGACCACAGGTGAGGTCAAGGTCAAGGACAGAGTAATCTGGACGGAAAGGAGTTGAAAGGGGACATAGAGTGAATTGGTTGTTCATTAATGCAGGCGAGGGAAATAATATAAAATATTTAATGATAAATATTGACTTGGTTTGTAAACTGAGGTCACCCAGCATCCCATAAACACAAACAAACCCTGAACCAACTTCATGCATGACTTCAATTGATAGGCCTATTTAATTACAAATTGTCACATTATAACCAGACTTTTGTCTAATTTGCAATGTTTCAATTAAAGATTTAGATGCAATAAGGGGTGTAACCATGTTTCTTATTCATGACTGCTCTGTGTCCATGAGCAACCTCTCCCATTTTAAATGAGGCAAAGTAAAAATGGTTTTCCAGTCTATGTCCTTTTTTAAGTGTAGGTTCGGTGTAATTCAAGCATAAACCTATTGTGCTAGCCTGCTAACTGCTCTAGATAGTGAGTGAAACAAAAGAACAACATAGACCAAATGTGAACGCAAGAGCATTCAATGTTGAGCATTCAAGCTCAATGTAAATTGCTTGTTCACTTTGCATTCGCTTCTGTGCACTAGTGCAGTTAGCAGGCTCGCATAATAGGGCTATGCTTGTATTACACTAACCTACACTTTAAAGATTGAGCATTCATAAGCAATCATAACACTTTATTATTGAGTATGCTGTGTAAATCCTCCCATTAAATTGTTAAATTCACAAAGCAATCCATACCTGTACAGATCACTCCAGCATCCTCAGAATGTCCACAGTTATGGCTACTGAAACCTATGTGCTGGCATTCATATAGAAAGTCCTCGCTTCCGGTGCAGTTGACATCATCCAGCCATATCTGGCCGCTGCCCTGGCCAAAGTGAGCTGCATTTGGAGCTGCCAGGGCCTCTCCACAGCCCATCTGCCTGCAGACCACCTGGGCATCATTCAGGTCCCAGCCATCATCGCAGACGGTACCCCAGGCACCACGGAACTTGATCTCCACTCGGCCAGAGCACTGCCCACTTCCCCCAACCAGCCGGACAGGTGCAGTGTCCACATGAAGCTCTGGAAGGGGAATTAATACACTGTTAGGCTATTTAGGGAGGATGCATCAAGGCACTGCCCAAACATACAATTAATCAAATCTTCTAGTAAGAATAACACATCATTGCTATCAAACTGATTCTCCAAGCATGCAACATTTCAGTTTTGGAATTAGTTGACACCTGTGCAATTTTCTTTTTTTTTTCAGTATGTCTTCACTCTTCAATATAGAAATAAGACACCTTGAGTTCATCAAGTGATAAAACCCCTCCCAGACAGAGATCTCTTTGTGGCAGCCCATGTTCCAGATGTGGTTGTAGGCATAAATAAAGAAAAAGTAACTGAGATCTGACCAAGAAATGACAACCACTGAAGGCAGCATGCTAATTCTCTGTTAAGATAAAAAAAAATATTCCAAATCTATTTATGTAGATTCCATATCTCATTTGATTCATGATATGATTGTTCTGGTAAAACAGAGGTAAGATTATCTCCATGTAGCTAATCTGGGTTTGATACTTAAACTGTAATGACCCCATATCTATGTGGGGGAAAAAAACAAAACAAAAAAAAAAGTACACAATTTCTGTAACATCATTCATTCAACAAAATTGATCTGTTGTTGTTTTCAACTGATGTCATTATCAAGTGATAGAGTACATATTTTAAATTCACGAGTGTCAGATTTATTCACCTTCACACACCACTCCAGCATCCTCTGAATGTCCACAGTTGTGTGTCCCAAAACCATTATGAGCACAGTTAGTCAGTAGAGTTTCCCGTCCAGAGCACCCAACGTTATCCATCCATATCTGACCACTCCCCTGACCAAATCTGGCGCTGTGAGTAGCTTTAAGGGCGCGACCGCAGCCCACCTCTCTGCACACCACACTGGCATCATTCAAGTCCCAGTCGTCATCACATACGGTGCCCCAGGTGCCACCGTAGTTAACCTCAACTCGTCCTGAGCAGCGTGTTTTACCACCAACTAATCTTAACTGATACCCATCTTTACAAGGGGGACAAAAATGTAGTATTTAAGGATGATGATTTATAAGTTATAAACTTATGATCACATTTATGTCTGAAAGGTCTAACTATACTGTATGCATATACGTATGAATGCATAAAATATTTGGCAATCTTCACAGAAATGTGTTTATAAGCCCAATACTATTTACAAATACATCTTTTCAATATTAGTAGATAGCAGATGAAATCAGAATTGATAAAACCAGAATAGAAAAGAATATAAATTATGCCTTTTAAATAAGTATGGAGTATTCCACATAAAAAAAACAATGAAAAATGTTTCTGTCATTTATGAAATGTCAATATAAAATCAATTCCAGTCAATTTTCAGCATTTCATATTTTACTCCTGCAAAACATTTGTCAATATGTATCATATTCTTCTATGATTCTAATACACAATCAGTTTCTATACGGCACTTACCAGAGCAGATCACACTGGCATCTTCACCATGCCCACAATTATGGACACCAAACCCATTGTGGGAGCAATTTGTGAGTGTCAGTTCACTTCCAGAGCACCGAACATCATCCATCCAGATAGGCCCACTGCCCTGACCAAAATGCGCTTCGACCGGTGCAGACACGACATTGCCACAGCCCAGCTGCTGGCAGACCACCTGGGCATCCTGCATGTCCCACCCATCGTCACAGACGGTCCCCCACTGACCACGCACTTTGACCTCCACTCTTCCAACACAGCTTCGACTGCCTCCAGCGAGTCTCACCTCAGCTATGAAAAGAATGAAAAGATGAAAATAACACCAGGCAAGTCAGCAGTTTTTAACTATGTCACCTGTAATTTTTTATGACTTCCGTTTACGCAATGTAGGAAACGGCCACGCAGAGAGCGAGCTCCTGCTTTTTTGTCATTTTATTTACTCTTGGATAATTACTGGTATAATTATCCTAGTTTGCCACATAAAATGGCATTGGCCATCTATATTTTTGCTTAAATCGAGTTGATGTCATAGAGAGCTCAGCGTCGATCGAATAATGCTGCAACTCAGGCAGCCTCTGCAGCTAAGATGGCGAACACGCTAACTGTTGATAGCCTAGTGCAGGAACTGGAGAAAAGCAGAGAAAGTCTTACCTGTAATCTTTTATTTTTTTTGTACAAGTAAGTAAATTTTCTGTGTAGATTGTTTTGCAAATAAAAGTATAGGAACTTGAGATGATTGTCTTTAAAGACTTTTGACAGTTGTCCGCTCGACTCTCATCTCCTATCAGTACTCTGGGATTACAGCATTGGTCTCCATAGCAGTCAAGTCAAAGCCTGATGCAATATTTTTAAAATTAAACGCCATCCGCAAGCAATCATTTCTCAATAGCTAAAATCCCAGACCCTCATATTACTGTAAGCAAATCGTAGCCCACCTGAGAGTCACTAGAGTCCAAGGCAGTCAGTAGGGGTGTCATGTTTTCTAATCTAGGTAGACAAGCCAATACATGTTATTTTTGTTACATTTTGGCTTTATAACAAACTGGGCCACTGCAAGCATTATACATATGTGGGGAACCATGGGTAACCAAGAGAGTCCTTTCTCGTCCTGAAATGAGCCATTTAGCCATCGAAGTGACTAAGAATCTGGTAAATTCACCTAAATATACATGAATCGTGGCCTAGTTTTTCTTTAAGACAGGCATTGTACTCAGATCTCACCTGAAGTTTCACATCTCCAGGTGATTTGGTCATCACTCACACACTTCTCATCCTGGCCACATGTTCCACAGACTTGGGTGCTGGGATCTTGGGAGAATGAAGAGCAATAGAGGAACACAATAATGAATTATTATTTCAATCTGTGATGTCATTTGGTACATTGTTATTTTTTACTAGGAAATTAGCATGTAATAGAGATGCATGTTATAGAATATATCATCCAACTTCACAGCAGGCTTTGAGAGACTTGCATACTCAGGCTTGAGTCAACCTACCAGCACAGTAGGCCGAGAAGCAGAGGGAGGAGCTGACCAGCTTGTAGACGTGGAAGTTCCCTGGACAGGCCTTGACATGGATGGAGTTGGAGCTGTACTGACAGCAGTCAGACTCCCAGGATCCACACACGCGACCCCTCACTACACCTTCATGAAGGTCTGGGTGTGGGGTAGCAAGCCAGAGGGGGACATCTGTGCCACACATATACCTCTCCACACATCGCTCTGGCATACGAACACTGTTGTTGCCAAGGAAGAGTCGATACCAACCCTGCCAGTTCTCTGAACTGTCACAGGCCGGAGCCAGATTGTCCACTCTGTGATCTGTGGCTCGCCAAGACTGGCTCAGGTTGGTATAGTGCTGGCAGGGGTCGGCACAGGTCGGTCTTCCATTGATAGTCAAGCAGTCTTGTCCCACCGGGCACACAACCCCTCCACAGCCAAACTGCACTGAGCGAATCAGTGGCTCAGCATGGTTATGGAGTGTTCTTGATGATTCTAAAGCAGGTGACATCACACAACTGAAGGAACCTGGGGAGTTCTCACACACAGTCGGATGAGGACAAGGGTTGTTGTTGCTGACAGTGGAAGAACACTCGTCTATGTCCACACAGCCAAAGTCTGGGGTCCAACGGTAGCCCTGATGGCAGCAGCTTTTGCCAGCACTGCATGCTAAACGATCATAACACTCAAGGCCATTGCCTAAGAAACCATCTTTACACACACAAGTCAACTGAGGAGATTGGAATCCATTGCCCTCTTGGTCATTGAATGTGGAGAGACAGGTCGCAAGCTTATGGCAAGCTTCACACCTAGTTACCACAGAGCCTAAACAACAACAAGAACACACACATTTCACAATTTATAGCTGCTCTTTGTAGTTTAGATAATTAACAATTGTGTTTACATCCACCATGCTTCTCATGCATTAGCTGAACTTCACAGAAATATCTGCATGCTCAAAAGCAAACATCCAGATGGACTGTTTAAAATCTCAAGAACGTTCTACCAAAGTTTCAGCGGTATGTGGACTTTGCAACTAGGGGGTACATGTTTGGTTATGTCTACTCAAACATCACCATGTCAGCTCTTCTCAATAGGTAATTACTAACTACAGGCCAGCCCAAATCTCCTGTGATGGCAATATCTCCATCAATGAAGCAGTGTATCAATGAATCAGTGAATTGAGGAATAAAATTACACAGAAGTAGCCAGGCCTTTACCTGACTGTGACTGTGATTCTCTCCGTCATACAGACTGGAACAACACAATTTGAATATTTTTCCATTTGGAAATGACATATTCATCTTCGTCTTCAAAATATACATGAACAGTGCCATCAGTGTGGTTTGGTTACTGCACTGCAATAGGCCCTGCAGCAGATTGTCAGGAAACCTGAAAAGATCACTAGGGACTCTTTTTTTTTTTTTTTTTTGCGCAAAGCCACAAGCATTCTGAAGGACAAAACACATCCATCTTTCTAACTACTACTTACTGTATCTTATCTTCCTGCACCAAAATGGTGACGATCATCTTCACCATTCACACTGTAAGACCACTGAACAATGAAACATGATGCAAACTGAACTGGAATGCACTCCCTTTTTCTTTCTCTGCTGTCTGTCATACAGTAAAGGCCCTTCCTTAAAGGATATGTCCGGAGTGAATTCAAGCATAGCCCTGTTCAATTAGCCTGCTAAATGAACAAGTTAGCTAGTGGAACAAAATAATTTAGAACAACATAGACCGTACGCGAACGCGAATCACTTTACATTGAGTCAAAGGTACCTGAGATCTTACTTTCGGTTTTGAATAATGAGGTTCTATTCAGTGTAAAATGCTTGTTCGTTTTTGCGTTCACATTCAGTGCACACCAGAAAGTTTGGGTGACATTTGCTTTTTAATTTTACCTTCCACATGTCCTGAGGCATCAGCTTGGACTGCTGCAGCAAAGACCAACCACAGCAAAACCTTTAACTTCATCATTGTATGCTGTTGACCAAGAAAATTCAAATAATGCATTATTTTCAAAAGTGTGCCTTTTTTTAATTAAGACAATGGATACAAACTCAATATGTTAAAGACCCAAACACTCATGTTATACCACACCTACACCGAATAAATTAAAGTGGGAGGCAAGATCCCTCAAATATCTTGGGATAAATATGACTATTATACTTAGTACACCGTTTTATCACTCACCAAATACCTAAGTGCAGGGGAGGACTACCACTTCAATGCTTGACAGATTACTTTTATGCAGTTCAAAATTCGCCCGCTTTTGAGCTGGTGTAGCAATAACATTTTAGCCCATTGGAAGGACAGAGAAATCAATTCCTGTAATGCCCCAATACAGGTGTGCCTTGGTGAGAGTGAGAGAGGGATGATGTTGATCCAATAACATCTTTAACACTGGACATATGGCACTAAAATGATGGAGTCCATCCCCTGGTCAAAGTTCTTGCAACTTCTTAAAATCTTTGTTCTATGCGTGGTCGTTACAGGGAGGAAAAGGAATGATGCCGAAACCTGTATTAATTCAAGACGGTTTATTGATAACAACGTAACATCCAAAGTGGGTTGCTGGAGAAGGTGCATTTCTGCACGTTCTGTCAGCTTAAAGATTTGGCAGAGCCAGCTGTAGAACCTGATAATGTAATAATTTCCCAATAATGTAATAACTCCCGATAATGTAATAAATCCTGATAATGTAATACGATGTATTTCCCAATAATGTTCTGCAAAATTGAGGCTAACCTGATAATGTAATAATTTCCCCTTAATGTAATATTTTATTACATTTCCAGTGTTACATTATTGGGATGCACCGTATTACATTATTGGGATATTATTACATTATCAGGTTTTATTACATGTTTTAGGGACTTGGGAGTGAATTTTTATTACATTATCAGGAGTTATTACATTATTAGGCATTATTACATTATCAGGTTCTACAGGGGCCATTGCATACATTGGTGCAAACTTGGTTGATTCCCAGAATGTCAGCAATTTATTTTTTGTTAGAACACAGTGTCCCTCCTTTGACCCCATTTATGGGGTCAACACAAACGTTGATGAATTACTTAACCATTAGAATTATATTTAAAGATTAGACTATAAAGTCAATGTTACCAAGGGATTCTCATGATTAGCCAAAGAGATTTTAAATAGAACTGTGGCAGTTAGACTACACTTCAACTAGGTTAGCCAAATAACATGTTGCCGCTCCTAACATCTTGGCGAAAGCAGTGATACGGGGTGTAGACAGTACTCCCCATTATGTAAAAATGAAATGGGAGAAAGAATAAAGGAGGAGATCCCAGAGGAAACATGGTTAGAAATGTGGAAAAGTCTTCAGACCACAACATAAGTCGAGAGAATTTGCCTGGAAAAACCAAATACGTTTTTTTCACCAGCAGACAAATTTCAAAACAACAACACTTCTTGAGAAAGAGTGGAGAGATAGCACATCATCACACACGTTTCTTGGAGCTGCAAGAAACTAGAACCATATTGGAGACAGGTACACTAAAACATTACAAACATTGTGGATGAAACCAGATACTAAACATGCATATAAATGATTTTAGAAAGAACTCATTGTAAAATGATTTGCATGTACAGTATTTGCTGTGAAATTCCAATAAATAATAAAGTAATAAAAAAAAGGTTTACGAAAATCAGTTAATGACAATGCTGCTCAATATTTTTTTCTCTGTGCAACAATGGCATATATTTATAATAAAAATATAAATACATTTTGTCATGCATTTGAAATGCTAAAATGTTGTTGTAATGACACTTACTTTAAGTTTGTTTTCAGTCTCTTCTGAACCTGTCACTTGTATGTGTTTTTTTCTCCTCTTCTTTCTTTCTTCTTCTTCCCTTTCTTCACTCACAAATGTTAAAGATTTCCAGTGTGGAGCTATTTATATACAAATACTTACTTGTTGATTGAATACGCCCATAAGATTGAAGGTTAAACCAGTCACAAAACCAGTGATATGGATCCTGTTCTAATAGGTTAGCTTTTGTGTTTTTTTTTCCCCTTATAGTGTGCGTGCATGCATGCGTGTGTGTGTGACCTGTTTTCATTGTCATTTTGACCTGTTTTCATATGAACAAAAACAGAAGGGCCTGCATTAAAGGATTATAAACCTTATCTTTTTTTCCCCTTTTTTCCTTATTGTGTGTGTGACCTGTTTCCATGGACCCTGAGTGTCAAGGTCCTCTCAGAAAATTTAGCCCTGGGCTGTCAAGGCTTTAAATAATACAGTATTTTTTTCACAGGCTTTGAAGACTTCGGCTTAATTAATGAGGCAGCTAATTTATATTTTTCAACTGGCTAAAGAGGTGAAGCATTGTAATCTTCCTTAGGCTATGAAGAGAGGCTTGAAATGAGTGCTATTTCCAAGTCGTTATTTTTGTTAAGTGGACAACTGCTACCTATAGTCTGTCCTCTATACAGTATTTACAGTATTCTTTTATTTACTTATTTTTTAATTAGTGTGTGCAGGTGAATTCAGGTGTGTTCTATAGCCCGGAAAATACAGTAGTAGAAAATGGTCTCAAAATGTCAATAATATTGTTTATCGCAATCATTTCTTGGTCAATTAATCGTCCAGCAAAATCTCTTAACGTTACAGGCCTTCTTTAAGCCTTCTGCTTTCTTTAATGCACCTCAATGAACTTCATATGTAATATGAGTGCTTGTATGCCTACTGTATGTGTCATCTGTAAGCACATTTATGGAAAAAAAGCTGGGTAAGATGTGGGCCAATCATTTCGTTCTTGTGGGCCGGATCTGGCCCACGGACCATTTTGGAACCAGTGATTTAGATCATAGCGCAATGGTAAGCTGCATTAACAGCAGAAACATTCATTCTAAGTGATATGAGGCCTCCTCCAGGTTTATAATTTGTGTTTCGGAGGCGAACTAGTCAATCAAAATTATTTTTAATCTAAATCTCAGACGCAGCAATAGGCTTGGCCATCTTCATATGAATAGACACAGAATATGTTTGACTTCACTGTGCAAAATGTTGGTAATTGTAATGAAGTTATTGATATTTTAAAGCTAATTTGTTATGTTCCTTCTTTACTGCAAAATGTAATGAATTACAGTAATTTGTTACTTTTGTCATTCGTTATTCCCAACACTGCCAGTGATAAATAACTTAAATAACACTAATGTCACATTTCAGCACACTTTCGTTTCAGTGTCAGTACATTAGTCATGGCCATTAGTTGCTCATTACACATTGACATACATACTGTATATGTAGGCTAAGGATGTTTTGCAGATTGTATTGACCACTAAAACACACAGAAGAATGTCCCACCTCATAAGTAACTGCTACTCATTTGTTAATGAAAAAGTTATGTTTACATAACAAAATAGAATTAGTTGTATTAGTTGTATTATTTAAAATGACGTAATTTTGTTCGTGATTTTAATAAGGGGAACCATGCAGCCCATTCTTTCAGTGTAAGAAACACGTTAGTTCCACAGAGGGAGACATGAAATGATGAGGTCATGTGCATTACTTTGCCAATTTAACAACCCCCATTGTGCCCCAGTGTATGCCCCTTTGAGAACGTAGTTCTCTGATTAAATCAATTTGGAAGCTGTAAAACCCGCTCTAATATTACTTCTTTGAGTATGATTTATTTGGTAATTCCATGCCATGAACATTGTTTGGTCCACTTTCTCCAAGCCCCTTAACACTAATTGCTTGTGGAGTTTCTGTTACACCACCTACATATCACAGGGACTGTAGGATTTCATTTGTCCAAGGATAACTAGGTACTA
>JAODXP020000033.1:11976740-12041740 GCA_027497455.2 Sardinella longiceps | reverse complement strand
ATGTGAATGTGTTGTTAAAGCCAGTGGCTGGGCCCACAGTGCATGAAGTGTGGACCCAAGGTGGGCAGAAAAACACAATATACATGCCCACAATGCAAGACGTACATAGACAATACATATACAGTAAATCTCTGCCCCTGGTATGGTATAGTGTAGTATGGTGGTATGATATGAAAATAGGATAACACTTTATTTTGCCTTGTCAAGACTGTACCTACCTAATTATGTACTGTACACCGGTACAACCTGCATAATAACATGTAATATCATGTACTAGTGCTTTACTTATATTATGTATTTTTGTCTGTCCATATGCCGTTTTTAATAATACAAATACAAAGTAATACTAAGGGTTTGTTATAATTTTCTCAAAAATGCTAAATGTTTTCAGGGAGCAATGGACTGGACTGAGGCCCAAGGCACCATTGGTAGTGCAGTCAATTTGCATGACACCCTTATGTTGGCCAACTAAGCACAGCTGCTATGTTGTGTATTGACACACTTTTCGACACACATTTCAGGACATTGATGACAAGACATACATGACTTATGTGGGTACTGGTACACTTTTGATGGTTTTATTTCGCTATCAAAGAGTAACAAGGGTGTACAAATACAGTAATACATGTAGTGTAAAGGCACACGTCATGAAACTGCAGACTGAAGCCATTGAAGGCTTTTTACTGGAGACACGATTGGTTTGTGTATGCGGTAGTCTCTTCACAGCTCTGCAGCTTCAATTAGTTGGCCAGCATAAGGGCATCCTGAGCATTGATTCACCCACTCTAGAATTAGGTTGCCTTAGGTCTCATTTCAGCCCATTGCCTCCCTAGAAGAATTTCACACTTTGGCAAAGTCTAATGAAAAGCACTTCATATTACATTGTAACAATGGTATGCAGGCCTACATACACAAAAATATGTAATGTAAGTAAAAAACATTATATTACATGTTGTTATACAGGTTGCACAACTGCAAGGTACATACATTATAACAGTGATACTGTAAAAGTGTTACTGATACGAGTTGTGGTCAATGGGGCTAATGCGTTCAAACAGAGGTTTTATGACCTGATTAGATTAAATCTATACCTAAATTCAAATAAATAATCCAGTTTGGTTTCAATAAAAACTTATTTAATTTCTATATCTGATGATATTTCTTCAGGTAGGCAGAAGGGGAGCTGTATCATATTATTTTTGATATAAAGTCACTGAACACCGAAATGTCGGTATCAGCGTTGAAAACTTTTGATATTGCCTTTTCAATTGATGTGCACAATAGATCTGTGTGATTAGAAAAGAGTAAAAGAAAAGAATGTGCTCAACATGTACGCTTAGGTGCATGCACTGGCCTGAAACAGGCTGTGCGCTGTAACGTAAAGCATTGCACTGGCGGTAATGGAAACAGCTTTATGTTGATGGAAACAGTAAAGCTGTTAGAAATGCTGTTATTCACAACACTGCTCATGAAACATTCATGAATACTCACCCATCAAGTTACAACATGTTACCAAATACAATATTCTCTGTCTGGTGAATGTCTGATTAATCCACTATTACCTCCTGTCTTGCTACTGACTCTTTAGGCTTCACGTCTTATAAATACATATTATGTCTAAAAAATTACATACTTGCTTACTTTTCCCTTAAAGGAAAACAAAAATAAAAAATTATAATATCATAATACAATAATCGGTCCAATGTTTTGGTCAACAGCATACAACTATGAAGTTTAAGGTTTTGCTGTGGTTGGTCTTTGCTGTAGCAGGCCAAGTTGAAGCTTCAGGACAAGTGAAAGGTAAAATTAAATATAAAAAATATAGTAATAGGTTCTCTGTGCACTTTGTTAGCAATGCCTATGTAACTGATGCCAACTAGCCTGCTAGCTGGTGGCAGTATGTGATAAATCCACCCCTAGCCTTAAAAGGCTAAAAACCACTGAGTTGCTTTTCTCCTCAGTGGTTAGAGCGTTTGATTCCCATGCTTGGTTTGTTGTAGTTGATGAAATGGTGGGTTTGAGAACCATGAGAGGTCACTCTTCAGAAACCTTTTATTTTTGTTCCGCATCTTTCTCAGATTTGTTTTACGTGACTTACTTAATTAACTGTCTGTTATCTCTTACATATAACATATTGTTTTCAAAATTGTTCACATGAACTCATTTGCATATTTAGAACATCCCAATTTGAAAAAATGTAATGACTGAACGCTGTAATACTTCATACCTATAGTCTTGTCTATTTATATTTATCTATATAGACAAAGATTCACATTTGAAAATTACCATTGTTTTGTTGTTGTTTAGGCTCTGTGGTAACTAGGTGTGAAGCTTGCCATAAGCAGGCATCCTGTCTCTCCTCAACTGCTGACGATCAGGGCAATGGATTCCAATCTCCTCAGTTGACTTGTGTGTGTAAAGATGGTTTCTTAGGCAATGGCCTTGAGTGTTATGATCGTTTAGCATGCAGTGCTGGCAAGAGCTGCTGCCACCAGGGCTACCGTTGGACCCCAGACTTTGGCTGTGTGGACATAGACGAGTGTTCTTCCACTGTCAGCAACAACAACCCTTGTCCTCATCCGACTGTGTGTGAGAACTCCCCAGGTTCCTTCAGTTGTGTGATGTCACCTCCATTAGAATCATCAAGAACACTCCATAACCATGCTGAGCCACTGATTCGCTCAGTGCAGTTTGGCTGTGGAGGGGTTGTGTGCCCGATGGGACAAGACTGCTTGACTATCAATGGAAGACCGACCTGTGCTGATCCCTGCCAGCACTATACCAACCTAAACCAGTCCTGGCGAGCCACAGATCACCGAGTGGAAGACTTCTCTGCAGCCTGTGACAGTTCTGAGAACTGGCAGGGCTGGTATCGACTCTACCTGGGCAACAACAGCGTTCGGATGCCAGAGCGGTGCGTGGAAAGTTACATGTGTGGCACAGATGTTCCTCTATGGCTCGCCAGCCCACACCCCGAGCTTGGAGAAGGGGTTGTAAGAGGCCGTGTGTGTGGATCCTGGGAGTCCGACTGCTGTCGATACAGCTCCAACTCCATCCATGTCAAGGCCTGTCCAGGGAACTTCCACGTCTACAAGCTGGTCAGCTCCTCCCTCTGCTTCTCGGCCTACTGTGCTGGTAGGTTGGCTCAAGCCTGATGTACAGTAAAAACTAGTTAACTGTGGAAATGTTTTTTTTTAGCAAGAAACACAAAGTTATTTCACAAAACACAAATAGTTAATTATCTGTCATAGTAGTTTTCCAGAACGAGTATTCATATTCATATCTTCCAGGTTTTGGTGAGATGCCTATAACAAAACAATGACTCACAATGCAGAATGAGAAGCATTGTAATTTCTTTCTTCCTTCCTTCCTTCCTGCTCCTGTTCCTCCTCCACAAAATCCCTCCTTAGATCCCAACACCCAGGTCTGTAGCAGATGTGGAGTGGACCAGAAGTGTGTGAGTGAAGACAAAATCAACTGGAGATGTGAGACCAAAGGTGAGATCTCAGATTTACTTAATTATTCATTTACACACTAAAGAGAATTCAACTCGGGTGCAATTTCACGAGCCAACCGTTGGTTAAGGACCGTATTGGTTTGCTGGTTGTGGATGCCAGTTGTATGGGAGGTTTCGGTCAGAACACTACATGGCAGTCTTCCTTTTACACCTTTTAAAAGCTGTATTCAGTAACTTTTTTAAAGTCAAATTTCGTAGAATTGTCACTTTATTCTGGAAGAAGTACATGAAAAAGTCTATTTAGGGAAAAACCCTAAAAGTAGGGAAGATGCACTGAGCAGAATGCATACATCTCTTTATCATTTAGCTGAAAATAAGGTTAGCATGGTAATTTCCATCATGAGGATGTGCACATTACTACTCGATATAAACACACATTCCTACCAAAACATATCATATAACTTAATAACACTTACTTGCACTTACTTGGGCTACAGGTTTATTCTCTCTGGATGATTGCTTTAAGTTTAAAGGCCACAGACAAAATGGCTTTTGCTATTTTCGTGAGCCTATCATTAATTTTTAATTTCTCTGCACAAGCCAGTGGAAACTGAATACAGTATATGTGAACACAGCCTGTCTGCATAATTTTGTTTTCTTTTCATTTTTTGGGGATTTTTTTTAACTTATTTTCCAGCCGATGTGAGACTGCAAGGAGGTAGCAACTCCTGTTCAGGTAGAGTGGAGATTAATATGCGGGGGCAGTGGGGGACAGTCTGTGACGATGATTGGGACATGAGGGATGCCCAGGTGGTGTGCCAGCAGCTAGGTTGTGGCACTGCTGTATCTGCGCTAAGCTCTGCCCACTTTGGTCAGGGCAGCGGGCCCATCTGGATGGATGATGTGCACTGTTCGGGCACTGAGGATGCCCTCACAAATTGCTTCCACCAGGGATTTGGTGTCCACAACTGTGGTCATAATGAAGATGCCAGTGTGATCTGTTCAGGTAAGTGTCATATTCTTATATCCTTATAATATATATATTAAAATAAGGGATATAAAGTGATTGTAGCCAGTGAAGTCTATTAAGTGATGGATGTCAAATACATAGAAAATGAATGTACTTTCAGAAATGCCATAACATATTCAGTGCAAGCAAAGGTTTTCCAAGTATAGGTTAATGCTTGTTAGTTTGTAAAACTGTATTCTTATTCTCTCTAGGCATACATATTTGCATTATCTATGGATAATGCTATGATAAGTTATTTAAAATGTGTAATTTTTTTTTTATTTTTTTTATTTTTTTTACATTCACTCTACTTTCATTGCACAGATATACTTCTTGAATTGGAATTTCTTTAGGAAAAAAAGCATTTAGTCTAGGAGCACATTGCTAAATATTTTATAGATTTATGTAAATGTATTTAGGAACACATTTCTAAATATTATATTTTCAACAATTTGTAAATGCATTTTGTCCCCATCATAAAGATGGATATCGTTTAAGGTTAGTGGGTTCAAGCACACGCTGCTCAGGACGAGTTGAGGTAAACTACGGTGGCACTTGGGGCACCGTATGTGATGACGACTGGGACTTGAATGATGCCAGTGTGGTGTGCAGAGAGGTGGGCTGCGGTCGCGCCCTTGAGGCTACTCACAACGCCAGATTTGGTCAGGGGAGTGGACAGATATGGATGGATAACGTTGGGTGCTCTGGACGGGAGACTCTACTAACAAACTGCCCTCATAATGGTTTTGGGACGCATAATTGTGGACATCATGAGGATGCTGGAGTGGTGTGTGAAGGTGAGTCAGTCTGTTACTGCGAGTCAAGTTAACATTCTGGTGTATTCTCTCACGAGTTAGATAATTATCATTACTTGAAAACTACAATAGCTCAATTTAGTAGAATGAATGATGTTACACTGTAATTAATCACAGCTTTGGCCGTTTGTATTTGCCCTCTTACATGCAATGACATTTTGTATGTGGGTAAAAGCATGTTGTTCTCAGTGCATGCGTTTGTGTAGTCTGGCAACCCCAACAGCATAGGTGCTGGAAAAGTAGCCAAATTGCAACTCTCTGGGTAAGAGGGCGATTGACATTTTTGTCATATTTTTTACTTATGCCTGCAGTCCCTGCTTAGACATGGGCTGTCAACAAGACATCTCTAGGGTGGTTTTATCACTTTGGGAAAAAATTATTACATGTCCTTACTGACTGTCCACCAACTCTCTGAACCATTAAAAAGAACAGACTCACACTTTCTTATCTTTCTGTATTGACCATATAACAAAATTTTAAATATTGTACAGATGTCAACTCATTCCAAAATTCTGAGATTTAGCAGCACCCCTCTCCCATGTTTGGTGAAAGAAGCTGATGGCAATGATGTGTTATTCTTACTAGAATATTTTTTTTTTATTGTTATGTTTGGGCAGTGTTGTGATGTAGCTGCCCTATTTAAATAACAGTATTTATTCCCATTTAAGAGCTTCATGTGGACACTGCACCTGTCCGGCTGGTTGGGGGAAGTGGGCAGTGCTCTGGCCGAGTGGAGATCAAGTTCCGAGGTACATGGGGTACCGTCTGCGATGATCACTGGGACCTGAATGATGCCCAGGTGGTCTGCAGGCAGATGGGCTGTGGAGAGGCCCTGGCAGCTCCAAATTCGGCTCACTTTGGCCAGGGCAGCGGCCAGATATGGATGGATGATGTTGCTTGTCAAGGAAGCGAGGAATTCCTGAATGAGTGTCAGCACCGAGGTTTCAGTAGCCACAACTGTGGGCACAATGAGGATGCTAGTGTGATCTGTACAGGTCTGGATTACTTTGTGAAAAAAAAATAATTTATGTGTTAATTTGTACATTTGTGCAGTTATAAATTATAGATACATTAAATTTACACAAATGTCCCCTTTAAATTCTTTCCCCCAGATTACTCCGTCCTTGACCTTGACCTGACCTGTGGTCAGGACAACATAGAGGTCAGATTTTCCAAAGGTCACGTTGAGGCCAGCGGCCTGAACGCCTCCACTGTTCACCTTGCTCTCCCACTATGCATTGCAGAGGGCGAGTATAATGACAGTGTGCACCTACAGATGTCTCGCCGTGATGGCCACTGTGGTACAGTTCTGAAGGTAACCACTGCTAATGCATTTTTTTTTTTAATTTGTTGTTTAGATGTTTTAAATATGCTCAATATTTCTCAGCTAGTCAGCTTCACAATTATTTCAATTTTCAAATTTCTGTAATGGTTGCACAGATTGTACCACCGTTAACATGTCTTTCCATAATTTTTGCAGACCAATGGTACACACAACATCTACTCCAATTCATTATATCTGTATTTCATCCCGGATGGAAGCACCCAATTATATCAGCCAATGATCTTCCCTTTCTCTTGTGTGTACCCACTTCAGAGTAGGACCGACTTAAATGTCATTGTAAGACCCTTCTTGATGTAAGTTCAGAATTTTTGCCAACAACTGATTTTGCTATATTGTGCTTAGAGCTTGTCATCATGCCTAACATAAACTTTTTTCCCCCTTTACCATCAAGAACCAAATCTGTGTAAACTTGACTTTGGCTTAGATAAATATATCCATATGTTACCTCATATTTCTCAGAATTTCTGAGATTTGAAACTGTTTCACCTGAGCTAGATATTTGGCGTATGTCTTGAGATGCTGTTTCAAAATATCCTCATCATTTTATTTTTAAGAAGTGCTCCTGTCCCTCCTGTAGCAAAGCAGCCTCATATGGTTTATCATTAAGGTCATTGCTTCAAAACCACAACTAAATAAGCAGATTACAGTGCAAAATGGGGGAAGCTTGCAAACCACAGAACATCATCCCAAAGATAAAAAATATGGGGGTGGCAGCATCTTGTTGTGGGACTGTGAGTAGGGACTGTGAGAACTGCTGTTAGAACAAGTGAAACACTTCCATGGACATTCCATCACATTTTGAAATGAATGGAAGTAATTCAGCTATATGTACAGTATGATGTTACCTTTTTTTCTTTCAGGCGTAATGGGCAATATAAATCTGACCCAATGTCCAGTAATATCCAATCACGGTCACTACCAAACATCAGGTACTGTACATTCAATAATTGAATTATTTAAATTTTTCCACTCTGTGCAGCAATGAAAAATCTGTGTGTGTGTGTGTGTTTGTTTTGCACTGTAACTCTGTTGGTTTACACATGTTTATATCTGACTGGTAGTTTGAAGGGTGCTGTACGTGGGTCCTGCCATCCAGACCCCTATGACCCTGTACCGTGACCCAGACTACACTGATCCGTACCCAGCTGGGACGATCAATCTGCCCCTGGGCTCTGCCCTCTACATGGCCGCCACAGTGGAGAGCCACTCACAGGACACAGTGGTGGTGCTGGAAGAATGCTCCATTGGGGAAGTCTCGTCTTCAAGTGCACCTTATCCTCTGCTGAGACACGGGTAAGAGTTCTCAATTACATGTATTCTACCAGGGCTTATTATTATCATATGCCTTGAAGGGATGTAGATATAAAATGAGGTGTGTGTGTGTTTCAGGTGTGCTGTGGACTATAAGGTGAACGTGGTGGAGAGTGGTGTTTCTCTGCGGGCTCGTTTAGAGATGCCCCTCCTGCTCTATCAGGGGGTTTATGGGGACTTCAGAGTGCAGTGCAGAGTCAGCCTGTGTGACCGCAGGCAGCAGTCCTGTGTTCCGGTAAGTTCTTGTGCCTCTAATGTCCTCAGTGACCTACTGTTAACCAGATAATGCAATTAATCTGTGTTCAAATTAACACAAAAGTGTTCCTGAGTATTTCCAATCCTTTTTTGAGCTCAAGAACTGAGGGATGCTGGAAAGAAGAATGAGCTGAAATATAGCCTCATCCTTTTGGTGTTATTTGTTGGTTGCATTTACTGTTTATGTTTTACCAGATTGACATTCGTCTTCCTACAGTACATACAACTCTAGAGCTATGTTCTTCATAGTAATTTTGTCTTCCAATGATTAGGAAAATGTCATAACTGAAACACACGATTATTTTAAGAGGTGAACTGCCTCAGGAAGTAAATGTCTTGTAATCTGTAAAATATTTGCGGGAATCTTTTGTATTATTATAACTATAAGTTTCCTTCACCAGGTAACCTTTATTCATGAACTTGACATTTATTTATGATCTCCCTACAGACCTGCTGATATTTGTTGGTGGCTGTGACTGTCTGCACAAATACAACCCTGTTTTGTTGAAATATGTAAAGATTGTATTCATCATGCTAAAAAACTCTTCACTCCTGGATGTAATGTAAATGTACGAAACAAAGTATGTAATGACACAATAAAATGAACTTTTTTCTAAATTAATAAATAAGTGCATGTTTTAATAACTGACTTACTGTAATTAATTACATTGCGTGTGTGTGTGTGTGTGTGTGTGTGTGTGTGTGTGTGTGTGTGTGTGTGTGTGTGTGTGTGTGCGTGCGTGCATGAGCTTGGATGAGGTATGGAAGAATGCTCTTTAAGAGCAAAGAAAATTGTTGGTAACACTTGGCTGGTAATAATGCAGTCTTAACTAGTGATGGAGTACTCAAGTCTTGAGACCAATTTTTGATTTCTTGATTCAGAGTCGTTCCTTCTAAGACTCGGTCTTGACTCCGACCATGGTTGGAGGATAAGGACTGGTGTACTCCAAACAATTTTTGAACCATTGATGAAATATAGCTGTATGGGAAAATTTGCCTCTCTATGTTAAGCCATACCAAATAAAGGAATTTCACTGGGTAAGGCTGTAATTTTCAACATGTTTAGATATGACCGTATTGACCCTATTGATACATTTCTGTTTCATATGCACAACAGTGAGATTTTGGAATTAATTGTGTGTATACTCTCAAACATCAAATCATCCACTTTCAAAATTCAACATTTCAGTGAAGTTTCAATTTTCAAGTTTCAAATTGTTCTGGGAATACAGTTTGACCACCATTCTTCAAGTGCTAAAATTATAAAAGGTGTGCCATCAATGATGATAAAAATACTGTGGCTCATACTGTGGAAGTTTTGTGTTTAGACAATACTATCCACTAGGGGGCAGCAGTAGATCTAGAGCTTGACTGTGGCGTACTCCACCTCCTCTCTGTCCTCCTGCTGCTGTGCTGGGGATCTGGGCATCTGGAGTGTGGAGTAAAGAGGAGCCTCCTCTTCTCTGGGGCTCTGGAACTGAACACTGGAGTTCTGAACATCATCCTGACCACCTACTGTCTGTGTCTGAGTGAAGCATTAGTGTGAAACCATGTTATAACATTTAGTGGAGGTTCTTTAAATTGTACATGATCTGTTCTCTCTCTCTCTCTCTCTCTCTCTCTCTCTCTCTCTCTCTCTCTCTCTCTCTCTCTCTCTCTCTCACTCACTCTCTCTCTCACTCACTCACTCACTCACTCTCACACACACACACACACACACTCACACACACACACACAGGCATGTTGCATATTTCCATCAACACAAATATTATTACACTGTTGCCTAGACCGAGTGTAACTGTAACCATAAACACACAATGGCACATTGTAAATGCGTAACATACGATGGGAAAACATAATAATGAAAGAAGAAAAGGGGTGTTATTATACAGTATAAACATGTACCTGGCAAATAGATGTCAACTGAAGAGGAATTCTGAGAACCAATTCTATTCTCAGCCTCACAGAGGTAAAGTCCAGCAGTGTTGGAGGTCACATTGAAGGTGATGGTCTCTCCTGAGTCTACTGCAGTAGTTTCATCTCCAGTCCTTCTGTACCAGGTGTAGCTCTCCACTGGTGGGTTGGCATCACTACTGGGTCATTCCACACCAAGTCACCCAATTTTGAGAAATTTTCCCAGTTCATGCCATGGATTTTTTTGAAAAAAATCATGCCCTTAGTCCAATCCGTTTTCTGCTGTCCTGCCAAATCTCAGAGTTGTACTCCAAACCGTTTTTGAATAATAAAATGATGAAATATAGCTGTATGGGAAAATGTGCCTCTATATGTTAAGCCTTTCCAAATAAAGGAATTTCACTGGATAAGGCTGTAATTTTCACCATGTTTAGATATGACCCTATTAAGAATTTTGTAGTTGGATTTAATTTGTTTATATGTACATCATAGGTATTTTGGAATGAAATGTGAGTATATGCCCAAACGTCAAATCAATCACTTTCAAAATTCAACATTTCAGTGAGGTTTCACTTTTCAAGTTTAAAATTTTCTGGGAATGCAGTTTGACCACTGATCTTTTAGTAAAAAAAATTGAAAATGTGTGCCATAAACAAAGAACAAAATACAGTGGCTCAAACATGGCCACTTGCTGCAATAAGGTATTTTTGGCCAACTTTGGACTATTGTTTTTCATAAAGGGAAATGTCCGATGCCTTCCATTTTTTTCCTGAAAAAGATCATCTTTTTCTCAGAAACATACTAAAATTTCAGAGATGTGTTACATCCCATTCTTCCTTTTTAGATTTTGTGAAGACATCAAACCTATCTATGGTGATTGTCATTTTCCCTGGGTTGCCATGGGTGTTTGTTTACACAAACCATGTGCTTCTTTGTTGATATAGCCATGTGCTTTCTTCATCTTGTGACTCCCTTTTTCGGGTTAGACAGAAGACCATGGACAGTGTCTAGGTCCTCAGAAAAAAAGAGAAAATCACAACATATTGACATGCTATCTGATATTAAATATCAACAATGTGGCCAGTTCATGCCGGAATGTAAATTGTATTACCATCATCTTTATAATAGCATTTGAATTCTGAAATATGTCGAAATGAAAGGCTACATAAAGTGATGTGGGACAATGTTTATCTATCTCGTTTCTATTACATATTGTTTAAACTAAGTATTTTAAACTAATTTAAACAAATGAAACTATTACATTGTGAGTCAATTGGAAAGCATATCTTCCTGAGTCAGATAAGAGCTATCAATCATAAAAAAACACATAATTGTATTTTCTTTTAACATCAGTATCTATTAGCAATGCTAACTGCATGCACTGCTTGATATGAGGCATGTGTGATTAATTTTAGTCACCTGCCTCACAGCATGTGCATTCTTAGTTATATTTCGGATGTGCCACATCCTCTAAGCAAATGTGTCGGGCTTCTCAATCATGGTTGCCTTTCTCAGCCACACCTGGCTATAATTGAAGTCAATTACCCATAATTCCAAAGCTAGACTGGTGATGTTCAAACCACCCAAGGTTTGTGTTATGTGTTATGGTAATTTTCACTTTAATGCAAAATTTCAACAAAAGTGAAAATGACGTGTGTAGGCTAACTTTGTTAGGGAATGTGAGCATGAACACATGGAGTATGGTAAGATTGCATGTTCAAACCCTTACTGAGTACAGCAGGAAATGGTATGCGACAGCATGTGAAACATTTGCTGAGAGGTGAATCATGCTGGTCAGTCAATGTTGCTGTAATACAAGAAATTGACTGAGACACCTGTTTACTGGGAGCATGCATTGCTTGTCAAATGAAATAATTGTCATCAGTGATGATAATGATGCTGTTTAGAAATCATATGCCTTTAAGCAAAGAAAGTGTTACATTCAACACATTTTGGACACTTATTTACTTGGCAGTTTAGTAATACTAATATAATTACTTATCATGTGTTTTTTGAAATTCTGAAACTTTTGGTTTTGATGGGAGAATGGGTCTAATATTATGTCCCTGCTTTTATGAATGATAAACTTCTGAAGTTGGATAAAAGAAAGTGCTCTCTAGTTTTTCAGTATGTGGATAGGCCTGTTCCTTCCTTCTATGTTCATATTTGACACTTTGCAATGTTCAAATAATCAATATTTTTGTGTAAATAATCGTGAAAAAAAATCATTCAGGAACAAGATATTGAATAAATCAGACACAATGATCCAGAGCACATGGCTACATAAACAAACCAGCACATGGTGGGCATAAGGCAGGGTTTCCCAAAGTTATAATACGTAAATAATAAATAATTGACCATAGACGATGCTAAACACCACTAAACAGAGATTCATTCTTTCAAAACAATGTAAAGTTAAAACAGTTTCACAGGCATTATCAGATCTGATCGCGGGGCGCCAAAAATGTTTTCGTGGGCCGCCATTGGCCCCCGGGCCGCACTTTGAGAACCTATGGTGTAAGGAATCCACAGGAAATTGACTATCACCAAAGGTATGTTTGATGACTTTAGAAAATCATGAATGGGGTAACGAGACAGAACACATCTCTGAAATTTTGATATGTTTCTGAAAAAAAATCCATCTTTCTCAGAAAAAAAAATGGAAGGGATGCGACCTTTCCCTTTATGAAATAAAGTGGTCTAAAGATGGCCAAAAAATGTCTTTTTTAGTCAGAAGCCATGTTTGAGCTACTGTATCTTGCTTATAATTGCATGCAAACATGTTCTACTCATAGCATTTGAAGAATGTGAGTTCCACTGCATTCTCAGAAGGTTTTGTGGCAAAATGTTGAAAATTCAATGAAATATTAATTTGGAAATATGAACATAAGACGTTTCAGTATCAGAATTCATTTTCCACCTTAGCTCGCCATATTCTACATAAAACACGCAAAAGTCAGACTAGAAATCATTGTTAGGGTGATACCTTGGCTTGGTGAAAATTACAGCTTTGTCGAGTAGAATTTCTTTATTTGGCAAGGGTTAATGTAGGGAGGTGGTCTTGCCTGTACTGGCATATTTCAAAATTTTATATATAAAAAAGTGTTTGGTGTACAGTTCTGAGATTTGGCATGATGACACTACTTATACTGAAGAATATATGTGATTTTTTTCAAGAAAATCTATGACATGAACTGGGAGACACTAGTTGAGTTGGCATGGAATGACCCTACTGCAAGTCAGAGATACTGAAGTGCCCTGAAGCGTTGACCAGGTCTTCATCAGCATGACTGACAGAAACTGAGGTGTACTTTGGAGCATCTAGAAGGATGGTGTTTGACACACAAACATACAAAAAGACATGTTTTCAACAATCATCAACATTCATAGTCGGGAATATTGTGTTGCATACAAAATGTCTCTTGCTACATTTATTGAACTTATTGATTTTTTTGTTGTAACTAAAAAAACAAACAAAAAAAAACAAACCTTTATCTAAATTAATCTGCTTTTGTAAACAGCAGTATAATTGTTTGTCCTTTTGGAGTTTTATTGGCTATTGTATTCCAGCACTCACACATGACATTGAGCTTCACTGGTGGTGATGGATGATCCTCTTGCAGGGGCGTATCAAGCTTTCCAAAAGTGGGGGGGTTCTAAGATGGGGAAGTAAAATAGCCACTGAAATTATCATAGCCAAAATTATAATTAGGCCTATAGTCTCGCGACCAATTGGAATTTCTGTTTTATAATAGGCCTACTAGAGTTGCCATCACATGCAGTAGACACATTACCTCACTCACGTCAGATGATGCGCTACGTAACTTTCGTAAGGCACTTCCGCGCAACGATCTGATGTCGAAGCCCTTCAGAGCCATTTCAAGCCAATTATTCTCTAACCGGACCAATCAGGGCTGCTGGCTGCTGTAGAGGGTGTGACGTAGCGAAGAAGCAACTGTTTTGAATCCAACCAATCCAACAAACGTAACCAGCGTCATCGGTTGGTTTCGATGTGGTTGGCTGAAGTGTACGTCAATTAAATTGATGGACAAGCCGTTTGTCCAGTTAGATTCAAGGATTTCTGTCTCCTGAAATAAATCGTCTATCGCGGAGGATCAGATGTACGCGCGTAGCGCTACATCTGACGTGAGTGAGGTAATGTGACTGTGAGATGAACTTTAGCTTGGCAGCAATCCTGTGTTCCGGTAAGTTCTTATGCCTCTAATGTCCTCAGTGACCTACCGTTAACCAGATAATACAATTAATCTGTGTTCCAATTAACACAAAAGTGTTCCTGAGTATTTCCAATCCTTTTCGAGCTCAAGAACTGAGGGCTGCTGGATGAGATGAAATATGGCCTCATTCTTGTGGTGTTATTTGTTGGTTGCATTTGCTGTTTATGTTTTAACAAATTGTCATTCTTCTTCCTACATACATTTCAGTGAGTGACCTATGTAAATTTCGCCTTCCAATGATTAGGAAAATATCATAATCAAAATGAAATGATTAATTTTAGAGGTCCTGCCTCAGGAAGTAAATGTATATAATAATCTCTCTTGACCAAAATATTTGTGGTAATCTTTTTTTTAATTACAATTATTACATTTTTTTTTTTTTTTTTTTCACCAGGTAATAAGCATAACCGTTCTTCATAAACGTGTAATTTATGTATGATTTCTCAACAGACCTGCTGAGAATTGTTGGGGGCTGTGACTGTCTGCAGAAATACCACCCTGTTTTGTTGAAATATGTAAAGATTGTATTCATCATGCTAGAAAACTCCTCACTCCTGGATGTAATGTATTGTAAATGTATGACACAATGTATGTAATGACACAATACAATTCATTTCTCTAAATTTTCAAACAAGTGGACTACTTAGTAACTTACTTACTTAACACTTAATTACATTGTGTGTGTGTGTGTGTGTGTGTGTGTGTGTGTGTGTGTGTGTGTGTGTGTGTGTGTGTGTGTGTGATGTGCTATGTGTGTCAAAGAGAGAGAAAGAGAGAAATTAGGTTGGATTAGAATTTTTGCTTGAATTACTGATACAATATTATATGTTTATCAGAATGAGCTATAGAAGTATGAGCTTCACCAGCTATGCACAAACATGTGGGTAACACAGGTTGGTAATAATGCCTTAACAAAGTCTTATAACTGATGACGTTAGTGTTCGTAACCAAGAGGTAGAATACCTTGTAGAATTGTGATTGGGACATAAGATCTACTATTTCTTGTTTTGTTTTATGTTTATTTGAAGATCCAAAGTGCACTAATACAACAAAAGTTCCCAGAAAACAAAATTTGTGACTTGTAGCATTGGATTTGTGTAGTTGTACTTTAATGACTTGAGACTCCTAGTGGCGGATTTGAATAGTTTTGCACCCCATTTAGCACCTGGGCGGTTGCAAAACAAAACTTGTGACTCGTAGCAGTGTATTTGAGTAGTTGTACTTTATTGACTTGAGACTCCTAGTGGCGGATTTGAGTAGTTGTAATTATTGATTTGTGTGCTTGCTAAAAAACATTCTTTGTCCACAAGACTGTTCTTAAAAAATAAATCGGCAACTTCAAATTTTCTGATACACATTTGTGACTTTAGTTTACAATTACACAATTTATTTGCACAAGTACACAGGACTTTAGCTACTGATTTACTGCCGTGAAGGTAGCAAAACCATGAAACTAAGAGAGTTTTTATTAGTGAATTGTAGAATTCTTTTATTAGTGAATTGTAGAATTGGATTTGTGTACCTGTAACAAGAATTGTAACCTCTATGTTGTATTTACAGTCCAAAGGAAAAACAATATGCAACTTTAAATTTCATGATGCACATTTGTGAAGTTAGTGTGCAAGTAAATGGGACTTTTGCTACTGGTTTACTACTATGAGGGTAGCAAAACCATGAATGTAGGAAAATATTTATGAGAATAAATACTACACAGGCAATAATAAATTATAATATTTATGACAATAAATCCTACACAGGCAGAGTGAATTACTACTGGGATGAGAACAACAATAAGAAAAACTGCACCTTAAAACTCACTGATGTGAAGAGGACAGACAGTGCTGGATACAGAGCAAGGATTACAACAGACAAAAACAAATGAAAAAGCTGCTTTGTTCTACAGTTGTCAGTCACATGTGATTTTATATATTTAAAAATATATCCCGATATGGCAGACATTTCTTCGTTATCATCTTTCGACAAGCCACTGACACAAAATTAAATATGCACACTGAGAAAGGGTCAAGGGATTGTTTTTTTATTATTATTATTATTTTAATCCCTGGTTTAAAAAAGGCAAACATTTATTATCAGCTTTCGACAAGCTGCTGATACAGAATTAAATATAGTTCTACACACTGAAAAAAGGTCATGTGACACCACTTCCACTTTCCATTCAGACCTGACTGTCAGTGTTTCTGTGAGGCCAGGAATAAATATGGAGCTGAGAGCTGTTTTTGTGTGTGTGTGTGTGTGTGTGTGTGTGTGTGTGTGTGTGTGTGTGTGTGTGTGTGTATGTGTGTGTGTGTGTGTGAGTGTGTGTGTGTGTGTGCTATCTTATTTCTTTAGTGTACTTAGAGGCAGAGAAAAAGAGAGAGACAGAGAGAAAGTGTGTGTGTGTGTGTGTGTGTGCGTGTGTCTGTGGGTGTTGGTGAGAGACAGAGAAAGAGAGAAAGACACAGAGACTGTGTGTGTGTGTGTGTGTGTGTGTGTGTGTGTGTGTATGACCACAACAGCAGTCCCATAACAACTAACAGAGAGAACTGAGAGAGAGAAATTAGGCCATCTGTTGTGGTTGATACGCTCCACCATAATAACTTTCTGTCTGTTTCAAAACAACAGAAATAATGTGTCAGAGAAAACAAGAAACACAAGGGTTAATTTATAACGACAGTGATACATATTAAAAGGTCCTCTTAGGACAGAGAGGGTACCCTGCGATTTTGTCAAAGTCAACAACCATTTCTTCACAGAACACATCTTTATAACAACAGCTATTTTGTTAATATATTTTGAAAATCTGTTTCTATAATAAGTGCCAATTTTTTTTTCAATTTTCTTCTCTTTTTTTAACAATAATAAATGCTGGACAACATATTATCCTGTACGCATGTCCAGATGATTGTGCATAATTCTTGGATTGTGCATAGATCTTGACCACTGACCTTCGCTGTTCTGCTAATTGCAAGTCCAAGAGATTTTACAGAGAAAACTGAATTGACGTGAGGAAATTCAAGTTCATTCATGAGCCATGGCAGCTGAGATGACAAAGAGTAACCACCGGGGGAGTTCTGGTCACATCAGCAAATAATTGTTACTGTACAGTGTGTGTGTGTGTGTGTGTGTGTGTGTGTGCATAAATGCGCGCGCATGCGTGGGGTGTGTTTGCATGTGTGCACGCGTGCACGTGTGGGTGTGTGTGTGTGTGTGTGTGTGTGTGTGTGTGTGTGTGTGTGTGTGTGTGTGTGTGTGTGTGTGTTTAGGATTTTGTACTGTTCAGTTTAATTTTGATTGCCATTCCTTAAGTAAATAGGACTAAGAGCAGAATAAAGTAAAAAAAACCCTATGTTCTGATTTGCACAGTAGGAAGAACACAAGGCCATCCAACTCTCACTCTGTGAGCACAGACAAGAACGCACAGGTGAGTGTGAGTGTGTGTTTGTGTGTGTGTGTGTGTGTGTGTGTGTGTGTGTGTGTGTGTGTGAGTGTGAGTGTGAGTGTGTGAGAGAGAGAGAGTGTGTGTGTGTGTGTGTGTGTGTGTGTGTGTGTGTGTGTGTGTGTGTGTGTGTGTGTGTGTGTGTGTGTGTGCTAGTTGTGTAATAATGTGATCATACTTTGTACACTCTGTTGACTCATATCAACACTAAGAGTAGACTTTATTAGTGTGCTTAATACTATAATGCTTTGGATTTTTGACTTGAATAACGGACTATGAGACTGATTCTTTTGGGGATCTGAACCCCAACACCATCCAACCTGATGCAGTTTACCAGAGCCTGAACCCCAACACCCCCAACCTGATGCAGTTTACAGTGATGGGCAGTAGCTAGCTACAAGTAGTGAAGCTACTAGTTAAACTACATTTCTGAGTAGCTTGGCTGTAGTGTAGCTATTTTCTGAATCTGATAGCTTTTCAGTAGTTTGGCTACTTTTTTGGCCATGTAGTGTGGTAGCTTTCCCATAAGCTACATTTTCAGGGCATCAGTTCACAACAGCAAATCTTTCATCTAGGGCATGCACCGAGGATCAGTTCTTACAGTACTGTAATGCATTTATTACCGGACAGGTGCCATAATTCAAAAAAGTGTCCAGTGAAAATCAACTGTGTCTATCATGTGTCAGTTTGATGAAGTTTAATTTACAAAATATCTTAGCCATATAAAAGTAGGCTACATTTTGATATAATTAGTTAGTTACTATTGTATGCCTGATAGTTTGATCACTAATACTTGTACAATTGGTTGCATCACAGAATTTATTCATAGGCCTGAGAAAACACAAAAGAGCTTAGAGAGCTCAGTAGGCTGTGCAAACAGGTGCTCATCTGTACATGGTGAAGTGTAAGTCCAAAAAAGAGGGAAAGAGCAGAGGCACTCTGAGATTTGGGAAGAATAATGGCCTTCATCAAATCTCAGGGTGCTTCTGCTCTTTCCTCCTTTTTTGGACTTATTTATTGGCCTTTTTGTGTATTAAAAAGTAGCTTCACAATAGTTAAGGAAAGCGGTTCCGTTCCATCAGAACAAGAACTGAGAGATTAAGGAAGAGCTACTTTCCACAAGCCATACGGTTTATTAATGCATGACCTCACACACACTATACTTTTCTTATTTATTACTATTAATGATTTTTGCTTGCACAGAAGGAGTTCAGCCCCAATCTACATTTCACTGCTTTTTGTACTAACAATTATGCATGTGACAAATAAAATTCTTGAATCTCTTGAATCACACTGTGTATTGGTAAACTGGCCCTCAATATTTAGACAGAAATTAAGACACTCTAGACACTTCCACTTTTAAACGGTCGCGTTCTCAGAATCTGAACAGTGTCCTGTTTCCTGTCTTGGCATAATTTGTCAATATTTATATGTAGGCTATGTTATGTGGAAATCTTTAGTGTAACACGCATACACAAGGAAGGAATTTCCCCTTTTTTTCTCAACTTTCATCATACTGGTTATCCCGTTAGCAAATAAGGCCCACGCTGCATTGAGAACTGAAAGTATTCATGCTCCTGGTTAGAATTGCACAACTACATACAGCAACCAACAGAGAACCACAAAGTCCTTTCTCTTTCTCAGTAACACAATAGTTCTGTACCTGACAAATACCATTTCGGATATACCATTTTTTCTGTGATTTTCACCTGTTTAGCTGGTAAGTGACAATTCTATGACCAATAGATGACAAACTGTTGATTAGTAAATACAGTGCCAGAGATTAGATTATAGATTAGAAATAGAAATTACAACTTCTGCTTCGTGCTGTCTGTCTGTTTTGGGTAGACAGAGAGAGAGAGAGAGAGAGAGAGAGAGAGAGAGAGAGAGAGAGAGAGAGTTCAGTGCACACTGTTTTCCTACGTCTTGTGTTGCCATGGTTGTGGCCAACAGCTGTCATGAAAATTCACCAATAGAAAAGTGGAGCCTGTCTTTACTTAGTAACCAAAACAATATTCAATAATATTTGGCAATGGATCATGGGGTCTGCGGGTTATTTAGCAGTAGGCCTATACTGTATAACCACACATTTCCCACTTCTGAAATATTTTGCATTAAAATTTCCAATGCCATGAATATGTGTGACAAACCAGTGGCGCCTCCAGGCGTACGGCTGTACGCACTGTGCGTACCTTCGGAGAGAGAGAGAGAGAGAGAGAGAGAGAGAGAGAGACGCGCAAGCGAGAATCGGGCGGAGAGATTTGTCATTTGTCATGAGATTTGTCAAGTTCTGAAGTAGCCTACTGAAATGTTTTAAATGTGTCAATAGGCAAATGTATTTTTAGGAGTTGATAGGCTTGCATGGCCGTAGGCTACTTATCGACGACATGATGCGTCTATTTGTGATTAATGTTTTCATGTAGGCTATTCGCCTATTTTCTTTTGTTTGAAAGCTCGAGAAAAGCGAAAGGGGCTAGCCTTTTTGGCGAGTGCCCATGCCACGCCGATATCACTCTAGGCTATGCATTATAATAGTAATGTAGTGGGCACCCTTCTTTCGCGCGCCAGTGGAAGGGAAAGGGCAGGGGGAGAGGCCCTGTCCCAGCTATAGTGCAAGAAGTTGGTGATTTGTGTGTACCCTACAATTCAATCCTGCAGGCGCCCCTGTGACAAACAAAGTATGATTTTGAGTATGTTGTCAGCATGTAGTTTGCTTAGTGTTTCTAAGTATGTCTTAGTACAGTATGTTCAGTATGTTCTCTTCCTGTGAGAACAGGGCTCACTATAGCCTTCCTGGAAGAAAGAAAGAAAACAAAGAAATAGAGAAAGAAAGAAGGAATGAAAGAAAGAAAGAAAGAAAGAAAGAAAGAAAGAAAGAAAGAAAGAAAGAAAGAAATGGCAAAGAATGAATGAGACATAAAAAAAAGAAAGAAAAGGAAAGAGAGAGAGAAAGAAAGAAGGAAGGATGGAACGAATGAAAGTAAGACAGAAAGAAAGTGTTCAGTCACTGTGGTCAGCTGCTGCCCATGAGAAAAAGACTTCTCACTTTGTCCCTCTCTGGTCTGTGGTGAAGAGTCTGCCTTTGAAAACAACTACTTCTGCTTCAGTCTAATGTAGCGCTGTTAGGACTGGAGAGAGACACACACAATGGAATGATTGTAACTAAGGTATGCTAAATCTATCTATTTATTTATCTATCTATCTATCTATCTATCTATCTATCTATCTATCTATCTATCTATCTATCTATCCATCTCTTCAATACTCATGCTGGTGTTGGTGCTTGATTGTGTTGTCAGTTGAAAACATACAGCGCTGAGTACAATTATTCATAAGAAAACATTTTGTTAAAACCACCCCACCTCTCCTTCTTTAAAGCCACATCTTTATGGTGTCGTGTCAAGTTTACAAAAAAGGAGTTTAGAAAAAAGAAAGAAGAAGTGTGAATATTTGCTGGCTCTTCCTCTGTATAAGTTAACCACACAAACCATTTTCTATAAATATTTAGTGCTGAGATGGAGAGCTCACCATATCTCTAACTGAACTCTGCATTCATCACATGGTGAGTTTTTGATAGCAAGCTAATGCTTATATTATTGTGTATTTAACTGAAACTGGCAAATACTTATGCTTGTAAAAGTTTATTTCCTTTCTAAGTAGACAGAGTAAGCTTTTTGTGGTTACTGCTAAGTTAGAGGCCTTTCCTGCTTTTACAGTGCATATACACATGCTTACATACACACACACACGCACGCACACACGCACACACACACACACACACACACACACACACACACACACACACACACACACACACACACAAACCCCACTCAAAGACACACATACAGTACATACACACACACACACACACACACACACACACACACACACACACACTGACCCCAGTAATGGAGTAAAAGAACATTGTTTTGTGTATTTTGTGTATTTTCACTTCGGCAAAATTTGACTCTTAATCAAGTACAAATGTCAGAAAGTTCTTTAGATTATCTCAACATAAGCTAAATAATATGACATGATTCAATGATAACTGATAGTAGGTTGGGAGTAATGTAATAAGGAACATCCGGTATGAACGCAAAACCAGGTCGGCTGCACTTCACCACACCAATTGTGTAACACAGTAATTTGGCAGATTACCTAATTTACACGAAACGGTTATACTATTGGCTTTCTGGTTATTTCTGCAACATTGTTATAAACACACACACTCACTCTCTCACACACACACTCTCTCTCAAAAAAACATGTACGCATGCATGCACACACACACACATAAAATAATATGTAATCCACATGACTCACTGGAAAGAAAGAAAGTGTTTGCATAAAAACAAGACAAAACCATTTATATCATTTTTGTTTTTAATGTTGAATATCTCAGGATTTGTCATAATGAAGTCTGTGCTCTTGGACTGGTCGGCCCTGCCCCTTATGTTGGCCATTACACTGGGTAAGTACTTGTAGCTTTTTATAAGATTTGAGAGGAGTACTAAAATTAACACATTTGCATATCTGAACAAAACTCTGTATTTGAGAGGAGTACTAAAATAAATAGGTGTGCACATCTGGACAAAACGTTTTTTTTTTTTTTTTTGGAATGAGATCACTATAATATATGAACTTCTAAGTAATCATAGCCCTGTTGTTCCATTAACTCATATTAGTTTCATTTCCCATGGTTAGCCAAAGCCTTAGCTGCTCTATCACAATTTGGTTACAGTAATGTAAGACAAAATTATTGTGAACTACAACAGCACATGGTGGCCTACATGTAGATCAACATGACTATGGTTGTACTATATCAAATTGAAATAGTGTCCATGTAGTTGGTAGATCATTTAAAAAATGTACATGAATTTACATGTTATATGTTTTTTCACTCATTCAGCAGTGTGATTAGTGTGATAAGATTTGTACTAAATGTGTTATCCATAGTGTAACGATACATTTATTCTAAATCATTAAATTGTGAATGAATTCATATAATATTATGATTGATTTTTAGATGTCCTTCCTATGAGTAATGCAGGAGTCTGTGATACAGACTGGGTGAGGCTCTCTCATTACCACATGTGTGCTGTGAGAGGATCATCAGTGGTCATGTCCTGCTCTCTCACTCCCCCTGCTGGTAAAACTGTGACTAAATTCTTCTGGCTGATTAATGCTGTAAAAGGGTGGAACCCAATGATATTTCTAAAAATAAATCTTACACTGGGCGTGTGGACTACTCTTGGAATGAGACCAACAACATGGATAACTGCACCTTGAAACTTTCAGATGTGAAGATGGCAGACAGTGCTAACTACAGAGTAAGGGTTTTAGCAGGCACAGACAAATGGCAGAGCTGCTCTCAGATACTATTGGCAGTCACAAGTGAGTTTTCCATTTATTCATGATAACAGTAACAGCTGCTGACAAAGCTAAACTGATTACAATTATTTATAGACTTAGTTCATTTTTAAACTCCATGTCTCCTCACCTAGACTTGACAGTCTGGATTCCTGAGCCAGTGGTTGAAGGTCGGGAGGTGAAGCTGACTTGTAGAACCACCTGTGCAGGGAACCCTGCAGTCACATGGAGAAAGAATGGAGTAGATTTACCTGTTAACCAAACACACAACTCTGAGCTTCTCCTCCACAATGTCAGTACTGAAGAGGAGGGAGTTTATACCTGTGCCCTAAAAGGCCATGAAGGACATCCATCTAAACCAGTGAAAATGACTGTCATGTGTGAGTATTGTTCAGTTCATTGGTAGGCTAATGGGTATGATATACATAACTTACAGTATGTAATGTAGTATCAGGTTCTGGACCACTTCTTGTAAAGACTATACCCAGGTAGAAAACTAGAGTATACTGAGCACCTGGTATAGTCTTTGCAAGAATTGGCCCTAAAACCTGATACCGATCCTGCTGTCCAGTTCCAATAAGCACCCAGACTTGAGTGGTGTGTGTGTGTGTGTGTGTGTGTGTGTGTGTGTGTGTGTGTGTGTGTGTGTGTGTGTGTGTGTGTGTGTGTGTGCGTGCGTGCGTGGTGTGTGTGTGTGTGTGTGTGTGTGTGTGTGTGTGTGTGTGAAAACCACATCAGTCATTATCTTCTCTTATTCTCATCCAATTTCTCCAGTCCCTCCAAAGAATACCTCAGTCTCTGTCACCCCTCGTGTAACCAAGGGCAGTTCAGTGACTCTGACCTGCAGCAGTATTGCCAACCCACCAGTGGAGAACTACACCTGGTTTAAGGTGAATGAATCCACTCCAGTAGGATCAGGACAGCAGTACAGCATCACTAGCATCAGATCTGAGGATGGAGGACAGTACTACTGTGAGGCCAGGAATAAATATGGAGCGAAGAACTCCACTGCCGTGCCTTTAACAGTGATGGGTAAGAGGGTTTAAGAATGGAGCACCTATCTCCCTTAGTAAATCTAGTTGGAATCACAGCATCACTAGCATTAAATCTGAGGATGGAGGACAGTACTACTGTGAGGCCAAGAATAAATATGGAGCGTAAAAACTCTACTGCTGTGTCCATCACAGTTGAAGGTATCAGTGAATCCCTATTTCACAGTCACAAACACAGTCACAGATGAGGGTATCATGTTTATCTTTCATGAAATTTCAGGAAGTTCGTCTTGTTTGTCTTAAACCATATGTCCATCACAGTCAATGGTCAGGGCAGTTTTCATTTATTTATTCATTCATTCATTCATTCACCATGACTCCTTATTCTTGATGTGCTTGTGTGTGTGTGTGTGTGTGTGTGTGTGTGTGTGTGTGTGTGTGTGTTTTTTTCATTCATTCATTCATTCATTCATTCATTCATTCATTCATTCACCATGACTCATTATGCTTGTGTGTGTGTGTGTGTGTGTGTGTGTGTGTGTGTGTGTGTGTGTGTGTGTGTGTGTGTGTGTGTGTATGTGTGTGTGTGTGTCTATGTTGTATGTGTTTGATTATTCATCCCCCACAGACCCCATCCCTATACAGTACATGTTGGCAGGAGTCTCAGTCTGTGTCGCTGTAGGTCTGCTTTGCCTGCTGTTCTGGATGAGGTACTCAGTACTGCTGATGCTACAGATCAGTTTCACTTTATTTAATGCCATTTTTGCATATGTTATGAATGTTGCATTTATGTAGTACACCTCAAAGCTCATTTCAGCTTATGTCATTGTCATTACCAATGTGATCTTTTAATTACCCCCATTCTAACAGGCGCAATAGGAAGAATGGCATAGACAAGGTAAAGGTAAAGTGTCTATGCCTTTTCCATTTTTCACGTGAGCAAAAATAAATAAGAATTTGTTTTCCGGGTTCGACTCCGACCCGAGGTCATTTCCCTATCCCACCCTATCAATCACACTCTCTCCCACTTGTTTCCTGTCATCTCTACATTGTCCTATCTAATAAAAGGCCCAAAAAATATCTTTAAAAAAAAAAAAAAACGTATGTGAATAGTTTGTTTTCCACATATGGCTTTGCAAAGGCAAATACATCATCATGTATGAATTCATCTCATCAGGATCAGGTTACTGGGCCCCCTAGAGCTAAGGGCGATGGTCAGTGTGCCAATGGCCAGGACCAGCACAACAGGCAGTCTGCAGGTGGAGGAGAAGAGGACGATGTGCAGTACGCCACTGTCCAGCACAAACCCAAGACACCGATTACTGGAGAAGATGAGAATGATGTCCAGTATGCAAGTGTAAACTTCATCAAAAAGGCAGAAGTTGCAGGACATCCACGGGGGTGAGTGTTAAATGGACAAATCTAATGTTATAGTTTTGGTTAGTTTGTACACGTTTTTTGTATGCAGCAATAGGGACTTCTTGATGTCTGTTGTTTATTTATGTAGGCTATATGTTTGGTTAGAAATCTTGACATCAGGCAACTACATACAAAAAAGCTATTATATTATAATCATCATGAGATTTGATTACATGTTACATGTTATTTATTGATTATTACAACGTGCCTCGCTGGTGCAGATATTTAATCTACTGTGCTGATGTTTTCCTGCAGTTCTCCTGTCCAACCAGAGGGGGACCCTGTGATCTACAGCACTGTGCAAAGAACAGCCTGACCCCTATCCACCTTTGCATCATAGTTTCAATGTAACAGGCACATTCTGATATAAAATTTCACTGAAACCACAGTGTTTGCAAGAAGCACTTTGCACCAAGCAACCCAGTGTTGATATTTCACCTTAACTTTGGACAGACATATAACTTATGCAAGCTTGCTCAATATCCTGCAGTATTGTTTCCCTCATTTTTAGTAAAAGAATACCAAGTAATTCATTTTGCTAATAAACTATTCCACAAAACGTTTAAGTGGGGTTCTATTTCTCTTCATTTCCCTATTTCAATGCTGATTTGGCAAGTACTGCGAGTATGCAGTCTCTCTTTTATGTCAGATGTTCGGATCTTTACAGTGTACGCATAGCCATATTCATCTTCACTACTATGATCTCTTAAAAACAAACTGCACTGCCACATAGAGAGTAAAGAGTGGGAGAACAGTATGTCATGTCAATGCACAAACAGTACATGGCACACTTTCCAAAGCTTCCAGGATGAACAGCTGATTCATTACAGATACCAGAGTTAGTAGATTTAATACACATATGATTCTGCTTGGGCTATAAGTGGGGTGCATGCAAAGATTGCAGGAAGTGAAGCTGAGGACAGCGTCCACAGTACTCCAGCGTCCATTTCAAAAAGGCACAAGTTGCTGTAACTTCACAGGGGTGAGGTTTACCCCAACAAATCCCCTGAAGAAATGTATACAGATTTCAATTTTTGTTTATTCATATTTGATTTTCCATTATTGTGCAGAAATTATTTAATTAATGAATGGATAGCATCCTAGATTAAAGTGATATACTGTTGTATTAAACATTATTTTTTTTAACAAATGAAACTTGCAACTGTTGTGTTCATAAGTTTGTCCTTCTACTTGCAGTTCTTCTAATGAACCAGAAGGGGCGCTCTTTGTGATTTACAGCAGTGTGTGGAGAACAGCCTAACCCCTATGTACTGTAGCCTCCCATGTCCACCCATTCATAATAGTCGCATCAACGCTTGAGTCCTCAATCCTTCTGATGCCTCCCAGATGAAACAACTTGTCTTGGTAAACAATAGAGGCTATGGATTTGGATTACAATTTTACGGATCAAAATGCAAACAATGTGCGTTATCCAAACGAATAACACCGTTGTGTCCAGTGAGGAGTTCACTGGTGTGGGGACCATTGTAACCAGTTTACACTTATGGAAATGAAATAAAGACATCTTTTTGTGTCTATGTTTGGTCAGAGTTCGATTATTACTGTAAAATACAGTACCACAAGCAAACGGTACTATAACGCATTGGTATTTTTATTGGTAATGTTGTTCCCCTCTATGCACAGTAGAGGGCTGCCTACCCCATCCTTTGAATGCAAAACCCACAGTGCCATCTAGAGGTGATGACTGGTAATGCACCATTTATGTTTTTTTTTTCACTGATGAAAATCACAACCAGTACAGGTCCCAAATACTATGATGGATGAGGATGACTTGGATGAGGGGGGGGGGGGGGTTTGCCTTTAATCTGATATAACAGTATAGAGTGACAGGAAATGAGTGGTAGAGAGATATGGATAAGGATATGGATAAGGATCAGGATTGGGTCCCAGAGTTACGCCTTTGTCTGCTGATGCACGGCACCCACGAGGATGACTTTTAACAAAAAATCGCATTCTCTAGGTTTTCGTGGTGCACTGCCCTGATACAACATTACCCCATCATGTAAATTCTGAAATGCTCATAGTGACAACAACAATGTTTGGTGAATCTCCACACACACACACACACACACACACACACACACACACACACACACACACACACACACTCACCCATGTGTTCTTGTCCGTGTTCCTTGAGTCACATCTGGGTGTACTGGTGTTCCTCTTATGGTGTGATAAACATGCATACCTGAGCATACATAAATCAATTAAAAAAGGATTTTTTTATTCAGTGATCCCCAAACATTTAACTATTGCGTACCCCCTCTATGCCTGATAGTACTACTGCACCATAAACGGCATAATCTAAGAATTCTACTCATCTACTCTACTCATCTACTCCTCTATGTATTACTGCATAAACAACAAAAGAACCCATCTAGCCCCTATTCTGTAGCATGATATTTATTGATTAAAGTCTAATTGTGAAAGATGAGCAGGGCAGCATTTATCTACCGTTAAGAAGGCTTTGGGAATCCCAAGACTAAACGGTAGCAAAACTTTAGACCTGAGTGGCCGAATCATCCAACATCATCCAAATACTTTAGGATGATGTTCAGAGTGCAAATGCCCAGGCCATGAACACAATCCAGGCACAGGAGTAAGTCTAAGCCCATCCACACCCAATAATAACTTTTAAGTTATTTACATTTACATTTATGCATTTGGCAGACGCTTTTATCCAAAGCGACTTACAAAAGAGGGATAACAATCAAACTGCAACACGATACAAATAAATGCCTACTAGGAGTGCCATTTGCTGATAAGAGCGCAAGTGCAAGAGATTAGAAGTGCTTGGTCGGAGTATTCCAGGTAATTTGAGGAACTAGGACAACAGATACTCTTGAAAGAGCTGGGTCTTCAAGAGTCTCTTGAAAGTAGAAAGAGTGTCTGTTGTTCTGATAGTCTTGGGAAGACTATTCCACCAGTTAGGAACAATGCATGAGAAGAGCCTAGATTGACCTGTGCGTGGTGTTGGTCGTTCTAAGCAGCGATCCTTGGTTGAGCGGAGCGATTGGAGGTTAGCATATGGTTTGATGATCGCTGTCAAGTAGATTGGAGCAGTTCCATCCAGTACTCTGTAAGCCAACATCAGTGACTTGAATTTGATGCGAGCAGCCAGGGGCAGCCAGTGGAGCTCCCTGAATAGTGGAGAGACATGTGCTCTCTTTGTCTGGTTGAAGACCAGGCGTGCAGCAGCCTTCTGGATCATCAGTAGTGGTTTTACCGCACAGGCTGGTAGACCTGTTAAAAGAGCGTTGCAATAGTCAAGGCGAGAGATAACCAGCGTCTGAACCAGGAGCTGTGTTGCATGTTGAGTAAGGTATGGCCTGATTTTCCTAATGTTGAATAGAGAGAAACGGCACGACCTAGCAACAGCTGCAACATGATCCGTGAAGGTCAGCTGGTCATCAATTAATACGCCTAAGTTTCTTGCAGCCTTGGTAGGAGCAACAGATAGGGAGTCTATCTTAATGCTGATGTTGTGGTGCAGGGTTTGCCTGGCTGGGATGATCAGCAGTTCCGTTTTTGAGAGGTTCAGTTGAAGGTGGTTGTCTTTCATCCATGCAGATATGTCTGAGAGACAGTCTGAGATCCGAGTTGTCACTGTAGAATCACCAGGAGGAAAAGATAGATAAAGCTGGGTGTCATCTGCATAGCAGTGGTAGGAAAAGCCATGTGAGTGGATGACTGGACCCAGTGTTGTTGTGTACAAAGTGAAGAGGAGAGGCCCCAGTACTGAGCCTTGGGGTACTCCTGTGGTGAGGTAGTGCTTTGCTGAGGTTTTGCCAAGCCATGACACATTGAACGATCGTCCAGTGAGGTAGGATTCGAACCAGGAGTGCGCTTTGCCACCGATGCCCATGCTTCTGAGTTTATCCAGAAGAATCCTGTGGTTGACTGTATCAAACGCTGCTGATAGGTCAAGTAGAATAAGAACTGATGATTGTCCTGCTGCTTTGGCTTCTTTAAGAGCTTCTGTTACTGAGAGGAGTGCTGTTTCCATTGAGTGTCCACTTCTGAAGCCAGATTGTTTGCAATCCAGGAGGTTGTGCTGAGTGAGAAATTCCACGACTTGTTTGAAGACCGTTCTTTCGATGGTTTTTGATAGGAAAGGAAGAAGAGAGACAGGTCGGTAGTGTTCCACTTGCGTGGGAGAGAGAGATGGTTTTTTGAGCAGTGGTCTTACCTGAGCTTGTTTGAAGGTGGTGGGAAATGTCCCTGAAGTTAGAGAAGCGTTATAACATGAGTGGTTGCCTTCACAATTGTAGGAGTAATGTCCTGTAGAAGAGTGGTTGGAATTGGGTCCAACTGGCAGGATGTCGGACGACTGCCTGTGAGAAGCTTAGTAACATCACTTTCTGATAGAGAAGCAAATGAAGTAAGTGAAGCCGGAGGAAGCCTTTGTGAAGTCATCTGTATGGGTGGGTCCGAGAATCTGCTGCTGATTGCTGCTACTTTGTCAGTGAAGAATTCAGCAAAGGTGTCAGCTGTGAGGTTGGTTGCAGGAGGCGGTGGTGGAGGGTTCAGTAGCGGTTTGAACGTGGAGAACAGTTTCCTGGTGTCCGTAGCATTGATGATCTTGTCCTGGTAGAATTCCTTTTTTGCAGAAGTGATGCTGGATGAGAAGGATGCTAATAATGCTTGTATTAGATCTGAAGGGTCCTTAGTCTGGCGCCATTTCCTCTCTGAGGCTCTGAGGTTAGTGCGCATTGAGCGAAGAGAGTCAGTTAGCCATGCGTGGGGCTGAGTGGATTGAGTTGGTCTGGTGGTCAGAGGACACAAGCGATCCAAGCAGGAGCTCAGCGTAGCGCAGAGTGACTCTGTTGCTTCATCGACCTGGAGAGAAGAGAAAGCGGAAGGAGACGGAAGCGTCGATGCTAACAGGGATGAGAAGTTAGCAGGAGAAAGGTTGCGCACGTTGCGACGGAAGGAAACGGTAGGAACAGATGTGGAGGGTAGCTGAGGTAGCCTCACCTTGAACTGAATGAAATAATGATCAGAAAGATGTAGAGGAGTGACCTCCAAAGAGTTTGTGTTGCAGTGTCTTGTAAAAATTAGATCAAGTTCCTTACCTGCCTTGTGTGTCGGAGGACCGCAGACTCGCTGTAGCTCGAATGAGTGGGTCAGAGCTAGGAAGTCTGCAGATGCAGGTCTGTCTAGATGAATGTTCATATCTCCAAGAAGGAGCATGGGACATTCATGCTCTGGGATGGAGGAGAGCAGAGTGTCTAGCTCATCCACAAAATCCCCCATTGGACCTGGTGGACGATAAATAACAACTACATACATTTTAACCGGTGCAGTTATCAAGATAGCATGGTATTCGAGAGAGTTGTATGAGACCGATGGTAACAGTTGAGTAAATTTCCAGTCATTGCAAACCAATAGCCCTGTTCCACCCCTCGTCCACAAATTCGAGGAGTGTGGGAAAGAGCAAGGTTGGTGGAGAGAGCTGTTGGTGTAGCAGTGTTGTGAGGTTTGATCCATGTCTCAGTGAGAGCCAGGATATTGAGAGAAAGCTGGTTTGCATAAGCATTAATGAAATCGGCTTTGTTGACTGCAGACTGACAGTTCCATAACCCAATAGAAAATGAGATGTCAGTGGATGATGAGGCATGTTGTAAAGAACGAAGGTTAGCAAGGTTGCGGTTACGTCTGCAGAAATGAGACCGTCTCCGAGTGGAGATGACAGAAATAGGTTGAAAACACATTTGACCAAATAAGAGAGGAAGAATCTAAGCTGCCCTATTGTCGGTGGCCCTTGCTCGGTGGACATGCACAGGTAGACATGAAACGTCTTTACCCGAGAATGTCTTCACACCAGAAGGGCTGAACACGAGGGCTGACGCTTCCGCTGACGCTTTAGTGTGAATGGTACTACTATGCTATAAATGAATTGATTGCAGCTGTTTGCTTGATAGCACCCGGTTGAGACCGCCCACTGAGAATCATGCAGAAACAAAAGCCTGTGGGAGGAGTCAGTGATTGCCTCTCGCCATAGACAATTGCACCTTAATGGTCCTTCACTGTTAAGCAGTTCACGCTTCCTGATTGGTTTCAGGTGACACTGAGATCAAGTGCCCTCTGAATCACCAGAAAATTAAACAGCAAGTCAATTAGCACAAGACACAGGTAGTACTGCACCTTACCTGTACAAATGAGCAGTCCCTCTGCTATTTTACGGTATGGTAGCATAGTAGTATGTCCTTTTGGTTTGTTTTGACTCAGTTTATGGTCAAAGGTCTGTATTGTCTTGCAATAGATGTTATTTTTGTTGTGCCACTGCAGTGCTCATGTGCAACCACAGGGGGAGCTGTCTCTTGCCGTCTACAGCAGTGTTAAAAAAAAGGGCCTCTGGAAAACCCAGCTGAAGTAGCCATAGGGGAGCAAAATGCTTCAGACCTGATTGATGGTTTTCATTTTCTACTCGTCCATTTTAAAGTTATTTTTTAGGCTATTGAAGTTGCATGATGTTTGCAAGGTTTATGATTTTTTTATGGTACTAATATTAATGATTAATCCATATAAAGATTACTAATATAAAGTTTATAATGCATGTATGTCACCAATTATGTTCTCATTGATAAAGAAATTATTGAAAAAAAAAAAAAAAACTTAAATGTAACTAACATACCGCATGTCTCATGTATCTTACACCATATGGTTCAACTGACTTCTTCCAAAGGTCACATAAGTCCAATAAGGGCATATTTTGTGCTGTCACCTGTGATAAACATTAATCTTTCCTACAAGTCATAACAACTTCCTTATGGATTGCAGTGTAGGTAGATGTGTCCATTCCAGAACAACCAAGAGAACAGTATCAATGACAGATCTGAAGATAAATTGCTATTAGTAAAGCCACGGATCAGTAACAAACCAAAACAATACATTGTAAATCACACATGATGTACAGATTGCTGTTTTACTCTGTACAACCAGCAGAGGGCTCACTTTACTGGTTCCAATACACTTACAACTCTGAGGGATGGATGCTTTATCATTATTACCGGCACTTCTGCTCTGTTGCTCTGTTTTAAAAATATATCTCCTTTCTCGTCAGTTCTTTCTTTGTTTTTCATTCAACTAGTTTGTTGATTTTCATCTGAATGTGTCAATCTCCCAAGGACATTACTGTGACAGAGGGGACATTACTGCAATCATGAGAACAAAATTACTGCAACAGACAGCAGGGAAATAGACTAGCTGTTTAAATCGCAAAAACACACACATATACTACTCTGCACTTAGTCCTCCATTTTTCTCCTTTATTTAGTATTCCTATACAAAGTAATTATAACAAATTAAATTTCACAAGAGAGGTCAATGTTGTCAGAGAAAATTCACTAAACAGCAGCAACTGGCCAACCACACTGAGCTCTCGCTGTAAATGAAACCACAGCCTGTGTAGGAGCACTTCTCTGCTGCAGCATTGTGGTAAGACTAACATGCACATCTGACAAAGACTAGAAGCACCTGTGACTGATCAAGGTAAAGCATACATGCCATAATTTATTTATTAATTTATGTTTTTTTTTGTATGTAATTATTGTAATTATCAGCACAATTGTGTTGTTTACAACATCTTGAGTAATCTTCATTGTTTCAGTATGTCCCAAGTTTTGCTATCTGACTATAATACGTTGTTTAGGCCCTGTTTAATCTCTCTCTCTCTCTCTCTCTCTCTCTCTCTCTCTCTCTCTCTCTCTCTTCTCCCTATCTGTTTCCCTGTTTTGTGAATACGCAAACATGATCAGGATTGAATTTGAATCTGGTTCATGGTCAGTGTTCAACCGTACAGATTTAGGGCGGGTTCCCTGATAACGCTCACTTGTTGTTCACTTTTATTAGTGTGTTCCCTGAACTATCTCCTAGAGTCTTCTTTACTACCTTGTTCTTAGCTATTTCTTAACAGGCCAAATCCATGTTTCTGGCATTGATGGTTGTCATTTGCGCTTCTTTTGAACATGTGTGAAAATGTCTGTTCGGGAATTAAGTTGCAGCTATAAACAACAAGTGCATGGTTGCATTTTAGAAGGGCTGATAAAAAGTCTTGTTGGTTGTGCTAATAGGTTTTAGCAGTTTTAGCCAAACTATACATTTTATGTAATGGCCTGTGCAGTAGCCTATTGTGCAATATTGGTTTTAGCAGTGCCATAATGACTATAAGTACACAATATTCAGGGCCGGCCAAATCGCTACAGAGCCCAGCACTGTGTTCTCTGTGCGTGTAGGGGGCGGGGGAGTAGTCTTTTTTTGCCATCAAGAGTGCCTAAATCCCCTAAATCATATCTAAGTTTATTGGAAGTCCACAGGGTTCACTTTTAACCTTATATCACTGCCTGCACTTCTCATAAGCATTCAACTAACAGCAACACAGAGAAACTAAGCACACAGAAATAGCCCCATTAGAAAATATATCGCTGCTGCTGCTGCTGCTGTGGTGAAGTAGTTTCAGGTCACAGGCCCTGAAGATAGAAAATACTCTCCTGTGGTGATGCACATGAAATTTAGGTCATTCTAACCATACAGAGGCCTTAAGGGCTTGTACAGCGTAACATTGCTTACATAATTCACCTACTATTAAGTGTTTGTTTTTCTTTCCCAGTAAAATATTATGTATAATAAGATGATAATATAATAGTACTATAACAGTAAAATATTTAATTGTATTATGTGTATTTTATTTTTATAAGAAGGCCTACATATTTAATAGAACAATGTATTAACTAAAAACAACAATAATAATAATAATAAGAAGAAGAAGAAGAAGAAGAAGAAGAATAACAACAACAATTCAATGAGTTATTTAAAAAGTGGTCTGGGGCTTTTCCTAAGTTCAGTGAAGAATATATAATTAAATAAAAAAAATAACAATTTAATCAATCATTTAAAAGGTTCAGTGAACAATGTGAGAAAGTGCAACATTGTGCAAATCTTCCCTCTGCTCATCGTTTGAGCTTTTTCTAGCAGTAAAAACCACGGCAGCTGTAAGTGCATTCTTCCGCTTTAGCATTCAAAATAAAACGCTTTGCATTTCTGGTCACGATAGAGGTTCATCTGTATCTTTGATATAAACAATCATGTCAGATATCATATTGTTCATATCCTACAAAAGCATATTTATCATTAAGAAATTTTGAAGTTGTGTATTTTCTCTCAACAATCCCAGTCGCCTTTTTTGACATGCAGTCAACATTGTACCACTGTATGTGCAATGCAAAATGGTTTTGTGTGTGTGTGTGTGTGTGTGTGTGTGTGTGTGTGTGTTCACCATATGAAAGATACATGTTTTTTTATCACAAATTCAGTTCTTAATTCCTCATATTTCAAGAAGCTAGTAAGTGGCTGAGTGTGGCCTAAGCAATGTGCGGGACCCTGGTGTAGATGGCAAAGTACACCTTTAAAACATAATCTAAATAATGAAATAAAAAAATGTAGTACAGTTTATGGAGCGATATTTAATGGACACATTTACAAATTGTATTTTACAAATTCAACATATCTTGCAGGTTGGCTACATTAGGAATAATCATGACAGCACTTTGGCATGTTCTGTCCCTTGCTTTTATAATTACACAAAGTAAGTATGTTGCAATCATATGTGTATTTAATTATGCATTTATGACTTACTTGCTTTTGGAGAATTACTGTCCAGTAACACACTATAAACATTTGGACTTACAGTACATATAAGTTGGTAACACTTTATTTTAAGGTTCACATATTGAGTGTGCCACGACACCTTTTGTCTTTTCACAAGGTTCACATATTAGCCACTAATACATACCTAATTGATGCCTGTATCAGTGACTTGTAAGGCATGTGTTATAGGCAACATTAATCATTTGTTAAGCGTGTATCCACAAATGTGTCTGTCTGAATAAGTCCAGAATAGTGGACGAATTCCTGTAAGTACTGCATAGGTATTACTGATGATGATGTGCTTCCAGCAGCCTGCAGGCTTAATTAGTTATGAACAACTCATTTGTGAATACATCCCTAACAAATGTATAATGTAGCCTGACACATGCCTTACAATGCACTAATATAGGCATTAATTAGGTATTTATTAGTGGCTAATATGTGAACCTTAAAATAAAGTGTTACCTATAAGTCTAATATGCTAATGTAGTACTTTCTTTGTGGATTTGCAACCATTTGAGTGTTTGTGTGTCATATCCTGTGTGCAATTTTATGCAATATACATTTATAATCTAGGTGTTTTTAGTGATTGTCCTAAAGATGACTGGACAAACATCACCCGTAAGCAGATCTGTGCTGTGACTGGATCATCAGTGGTTATTCCCTGCTCTCTCACTCCCCCTGCTGGTCACACAGTAACTCAAGTCTTCTGGCTGATTAATTCTCTAAAGGGAGAGAAAACCCCTGACATTGCTCAAAATCCATCTTACCTTGGCCGTGTGGAGTACTACTGGAATGAGACAAGCAATAAAAACAACTGCACCTTAAAACTGTCTGATGTGAAGATGTCAGACGGTGCTAAATACAATGCAAGAATTATATCTGGCAAAAAGAAGTGGCAGAGCTGTACTACAGTATATTTGACAGTGACAGGTCAGTATATCAGGAAAAAGGAAATGTTATCAATGTTTTCTTTCAGTAAAAAAGAATAACAAAATTATGTTACATACATTTATATCTAATTCATATTTGCATTTAGATCTGGCTGTCTCTGTTCCTGAGCCAGTGGTTGAATTTAGTCAGGTGAAGCTGAGCTGTAAACACACCTGTAATAAGAAATCCATAGTGATCTGGAGAAAGAATGGAGAAGATTTACCAGATATTCAAACACACAACTCTGAGCTTCTCCTCCAGAGAGTCAGTACTGAAGATGAGGGAGATTATTCCTGTGCTCTAGAAGGCCATGAAGGACATCCATCTCAACCAGTGAAGCTGACTGTAATGTGTGAGTTTTGTGTGAAAATACATGTATATGACAAATTTACAAAGCGTTTGAAAATAATGTAGTACAGTTAGTATTCAGGATACTGGGTACAGTGTAATTAAAGATAATTTAAACAGTGTGAATTCATGATAATGCATGCCATTCCTCTAGTTCCCCCAAAGAACATGTTTTTGTCAAATACAGTAGGGTCTACTCTATATGATGCAATTGCACCTGGTTAGTTTTTCTTTCCTTCCTTAGATTCTCCAAAAAACACCTCAGTCTTTATCACGCCTGATGTCATGGTGACTCAGGACAGTTCAGTGAATCTGACCTGCAGCAGTGATGCCAACCCACCAGTGGAGAACTACACCTGGTTTAAGGTGAATGAGTCCACTCCAGTAGGATCAGGACAGCAGTACATCATCACTAACATCAGATCTGAGGATGGAGGACAATACTACTGTCAGGCCAGGAATAAATATGGAGCTGAAAACTCAACGGCTATGTCTATCACAGTTACAGGTATAACTCTCTTTCTCTTACCGGTAGTCATGTTTATACTCATCTCCTCGTAGTATGTACTCATTCTTTCTGTTACGATATAACTTGGACTGCTACTTTACTGTAACACTTTAATGCTGACATTCCTTAACATGCTACTTGTCTGAAAATTGTGGTTTTGAATCCTGGCTGGCAGCGTTGTGCTCTTGAACATGACACTTAACCTTCAGTTGCTCCAGAGTAACTGGCCCTTATGTACTGTAATTGATGGCCAGTGTGCTAAATGTAAAATGCAAATGTAAATTCCAATCCCTCACAGAAAAGCATGTTGAGAGCCGTAGCACTGTGGTGCTGAAAGTGATATCAGGAGTCTCAGTCTGTGGAGCTGCAGGTCTGCTCTGTGTGCTACTCTGGATTAGGTCAGTAACCTCAGACACTACTCAGTTTTACTTTGCCTCTGTCAATCAATCTTCATATCATACCATCATATTACTTTTCAACTTTTAACAGGCAACACAGGTTGAATAAAAACAAGAGAATGGTGAGTCGGCCATTTCATGAATTACTACGTAAATATGATTTTTATACTTATAGCCTCTTTATGTTTTAAAACTGCGAAGCTTGAAATATGCTTCTCCTTGTGAGCGTCTCTGTAGGTGCAAGTGGATAACCTCTACTCCAACACTGGCTTCCAGACCACTGGTAGTCATAGCAGAGCGGCTGGCAGTGTCCGGTTAAAACAGTCCAGACAGGCTACAGGAGGAGCTGTGGGTGATGAAGATGAATATAGCAGAGTGCAGCCCAAACACCTTAGAAATCCTGCAGAAGCTGATGGAGACGATGTCCAGTATGCCAGTATACGCTTCATAAAGGGCAGACCTGCTCATGGGTGAGTCTCAAACCCTCAAAGACCAGAAACAGGAATTATGAAATTATAAAAGGATATTAAGATTCTAGATAATACAATTTATAATTAAGTTTAGTTTCCAAGGGTTTGTAAGTTATTTTTTTCCCCACATTGAAATAATGTGCTTAGTAGTGCTGAAGTCTATGTTACTTTACTGTATTCCTGCAGTTCCTCTGACCAACCAGTGGGGGAGCACCCTGTGATCTACAGCACTGTTGAAGCAAGAGCCTAAATATACCATGGGTATATTTGCTATGTGTAACATATGCACTATATGCCCCCTTGTGTCCAATGGAAGGAAAACATTAAATTATATTCTCAATAGAGAACCAATACTATTGATGGGAACAGAAAACATATTGTACTTACATACTATATACAGTAGACCAAACACATTCAACTAGAATTATTCTGCATTGCCATGTATATTTTTGTGAATGAAAAAATCAGTAAAATGTTGTAAATCAAACTCATTCCACTATTTGTTTTTATTACCAGCTAATAACTAACTAGGTAACTTCTGTGATAGCCATGCTTTTCAGTGCTTAAGATATTAGGAAGATTGTTTCTTTAGAAACTTTTGTCATTTTGAACAGAAAGTGCATGAGTACCTCTAACAACAGAACTGCAGTTTGAAAATGCTAAAAAAAAAAAAAAAATTGTACAGAGAGACAGGACAAGTGATATTCATTTAATCATTAGAGGGGCTCACTTTTTGGGATCACTAATGTCTCACAAAGTGTAAGAAACGATATTAAACAATACACTAGGCTATTACTGGAGGAACCCATAGCAATAGCATCAATCATTTCATTTGGTGTTGACACTTAATGGTTTGAATGTGTTCAGAAATCCTTTACGATTTGATGTGTTCTTAACTGAGTACATTTGGGAGGCTGAAGTACATAAAAAAAGTAATTAAAAAACATTTCAATTGTGGTCAGTGAACGTGACGTATGTCAGCATTACCAATGTCAATGAAAGCACGTCCTCTAACCCACAGTGCTCTTGTGCTCTTTGTTCATTGGTTGGTGGTGGTGTTTTCTTTTACCCGTAAAACCACAATGCTAGCCTATAAGAGCATTGTTCTGTCTCACTGTTCAAAGTTTTACAGAACTGATCAGGATAGAGGCTCATTTGCAACTTCATCAGGTACAGTAGGCCTACAACAACAAATGATTGATATTAATTGATTCATTTGCAATTGATTTGTTTGATATTGAAATTTAGTCTCTGCCTTATACCCAGTCAAAATTAGTGACATAATTATGTACATCACATGTTGAGACACACACTTACACTGTGCAGTTGGCTGCTGCTGTAGCGGTGCCTGGGGAGCAGTGAGGGGTTATGTGCCTTTCTCCAGAAATATGTTGAAAGTACAGTATTTCACATATAGCAGATGAAATTCATTAATTAATTGGATGTGCCTCTCAATAATAATCAAGTATCTCTCCTGTAATGTAAGATTATTGTCTTCTCTATGGTTCTCTTCTTTGGCAATTCATAAAGATGGCAAAAAGCACCTGTGAAATTTAATTTGGGAAATGAAATGTTTAACTTACAGTATAGCAATCTTACAATTTTTAATGAATGTTTTTGTGAATTTTTACAGTCATGATCATGGTACTTTGTTATGCTGTATCACTCACAGGCCTATTGGTTATCACACAGGGTGAGTATGTTGTAATGATAGTTGAAATGAAAAAAAAAATTGCAGTAAAAACTTTAACAAGGGAAGTTTGGAACTATCTTAGATACAATGTGGTCTCTTGATTACCAATCATCATACATTGCAATTGAATGTCATTGGTCTTCTAGGTGTTCTTAGTGCATGTCCTCAACATGACTGGACAAGGATCACTAATGAGCAGATCTGTGCCGTGAGAGGATCATCAGTGGTCATGCCCTGCTCTCTCACTCCCCCTGCTGGTCACACTGTGACTCAAGTCTTCTGGCTGATTAATGCGGTAAAGGGAGTGGAGCCCACTGATATTGCACTGAATCAGTCTTACACTGGCCGTGTGGAGTACTACTGGAATAAGACAAGCAATAAAAACAACTGCACCTTAAAACTGTATGATGTGAAGATGTCAGACAGTGCTAAATACAATGCAAGAATTATATCTGGCAAAGAGAAATGGCAGAGCTGTACTACAGTATATTTGACAGTGACAGGTGAGTATATCAGGAAGAAGGAAATGTAAATGTAAATAAAACAAAATATAAGATATTATTATATAATAACAACATACATTCTTTTTTGTATCCTTATTTTTTAAAACAACATACATTCTGTTACATACATTCATATCTAATTAATCTCTTTGCAATCTAGACCTGACTGTCTGGGTTCCTGAGCCAGTGGTTGAAGGTAGTGAGGTGAGGCTGAGCTGTAACACAACATGCAGACTGGAAGACAACCCCACAGTGATCTGGAGAAAGAATGGAGAAGATTTATCTGATATTCAAACACACAACTCTGAGCTTCTCCTCCAGAAAGTCAGTACTGAAGATGAGGGAGATTATTCTTGTGCTCTAAAAGGACATCAGGGACATCATCCATCTAAACCAGTCAAAATGAATGTAATATGTAGGTATATAAAGTTTAGAATTTATAATATTATAAACATATATCACTAATTTATTAAAAGCTTTTTCTGTAGTAATTTAGCAGTGAAGATGACTGCCTTGTGGCATCATGTAAACATTAGTCTGTAATTAGAGATCAAATGTACAATTGAACTTAACCAAAAGTGAATTTCTGATCATGTCCTTTCTCCAGTCCCCCCAAAGAACACTTCAGTTCTAGGTAAATCTGATGTGACAATAACCAAGGGCAGTTCAGTGAATTTCACTTGCCTCAGTGATGCCAACCCACCTGTGGAGAACTACACCTGGTTTAAGGTGAATGAATCCACTCCAGTAGGATCAGGACAGCAGTACAGCATCACTAACATCAGCTCTGAGGATGGAGGACAGTACTACTGTGAGGCCAGGAATAAATATGGAGCAGAAAGCTCAACGGTTGTGTCCATCACAGTTACAGGTATCCCTCTCTTTAATTTTTACATTCTCTTTACACCATCTCTTCATTGAATGTACTCGGTATTTTTTCCTGTTATGATATAACTTGGACTGATAAATATTTAAATCGTCATTCCGACATTCCGTTCTAGCATGCTAATTTCCTGAAAATTGTGGGTTTGGCACTGTTGTTCTCTTGAGCATGACACTTTACTTTAAGTTGTTCCAGGATGACTGAACCTGATGTAATTGATAGCCAGTCTGCTATATGTAAAATGTAATGTAAATTCCAATCCCTCACAGAAAAGCATGTTGAGAACCATAGCACTGTGGTGAAAGTGATTGCAGGAGTGTCAGTCTGTGGAGCTGCAGGTCTGCTCTGTGTGCTGCTCTGGATTAGGTGAGTAGGCCTACTGATCCTCACCCAGGTCTACATTTTTGCAACTGTATAGGCTTGAGATTCCCAAAGCCTTCTTAACCTTGGGTAAATGCTGCCCTGATCTTGCTCCCCTCATCTTTCACAGGCTATTGAGGTAGTCTAAATAAATAGTCAAATTGACACAGAGAACAACAGTCTTGGTACTGGAATATGACTTTAATATTACTACCCTTTCCTTGCAATAAATATAATGCTATACAGAATAGGGGCTCTATGAGGTCTCAGCTCTCAATATCAGCATATGTATAGGCTAGCCTATATATCTGGGAAAAATAATAAAATACAAAATAATATGTTTTGTTGTTGTTGTTGTTGTTTATGCAGAAAATAAATATGCAGACGAGTAGAACTCTTAGATTAGTCGTTTGAGGTGAAGCAGTACAATCAGGCATAGAGGAGGGACGCAATAGTTAAATGTTTGGGGATCACTAAATAAAGATTCCCTTTTAATTGATTTATGTATGCCCAGGTATGCATGTTTATCATACCATAAGAGGAACACCAGTACACCCAGATGTGACTCAAGGAACACGGACAAGAACACACAGGTGAGTGTGTGTTTTTGGAGTGTGTGTGGAGATTCAGCATTGTTGTTATCACTATGAGCATTTCAGAATTTACTTAATGGGGTAATGTTGTATCAGAACAGTGCACCACAAATAACAGAGTAGTTCTCAAAAACCTAGAGAATGGGAGTGTGTATTGGCTTTCACTGGAAGTGTGCAGTGGTGTGAATGACTTACATTATTTTCTTTATTTAAGGGTGATGTGGACTATGAGAATTATCCACAGTGCCTGGTGCCTGATGACATCCAAATGAATTCAGTCTGCCAGAGCCTGAACCCCAACACCATCCAACCTGATGCAGTCTACCAAAGCCTGAACCCCAACACCATCCAACCTGATGCAGTTTACCAGAGCCTAAACCCCAACACCACCCAACCTGATGCAGTTTACCAGAGCCTGAACCCCAACACCATCCAGCCTGATGCAGTTTACCAGAGCCTGAACCCAACCTGATGCAGTTTACCAGAGCCTGAACCCAACCTGATGCAATCTTTTCTGTCTATGCCTGTTCTGAAACCTCTGACATCTCATGAATGAGTTATGGATGAGGAATAAACTGTTTAAGAATAAATATGTGCTAAGCTGAAGTGTGCAGACTACCTTGCCTGATTTTGGATATGTTCCTAGCTTTGATTATTCTCTAATGCTGCACTACCGCTAAACAGTAGGCCTGACAACCAAAAAGATTTTAGAGGTAATATCTAACTCATTCTTCCGGCTGGAGAGAAAAAAACAACAACTTTGTAATATTTACGTTTACGTATAAATTAAGCAGACACATTATCCAAAGTGACTATTTACATTTATCCAAAGCTATAACATACTTGGAGTGTTACTAGAATGGTTAAGCCCCCAATGAGCAGTCAACTAACAGCAACACAGGAGAGAAAGGAAGTACAAAAATAAACCCATTAATGTCAACAGCCAGATACACTGCTGTGGTGAAGTAGTTTCAGAACACAGAATACCACAGGAGATGAAGATTGAAGAGACTCTCTTGCGGTAACGCACATGAAAAATAGGTCATTCTAACCATATGGGGGACATTTGGAACTCACAAATGTATGCAATACCACTTTAAATTTATACAGTTATATTGTTGTTACTGAAGGAATTTTATTTCGCTGTATTTTCGGTTGATGAATGATTGAACATGTGACAGTAATACATTGCTAATAGTCTCTTACATTGCTTGAATTCTAAGACCATATATTTGGGAGGATACAGTAAATTGCAATCAAAGAAAACAAACAATTAATCAATAATAATATTAATGTGTGTGTGAGGGAGAGAGAGAGAGAGAGAGAGAGAGAGAGAGAGAGAGAGAGAGAGAGAGAGAGAGAGAGAGAGAGAGAGGGAGCAGATCCTAGTTCTGGGCGAGGACACCAGCACATACATAGCTGCCAGTTATGGGTCCTCACTCCATAACCTGAGAGAAGGCATTATACATAAAATAATCACCATAAAATAATCACTACCATCAACCCGTCAACACAACACCGGCCTCCAACCCTGGTCTGTGTGTTACACCATCTCTCTTCTTTATACTTTTTATCATCTTTAATGTTTAACATACTTAAGAGTGTGTGTGTGTGTGTGTGTGTGTGTGTGTGTGTGTGTGTGTGTGTGTGTGTGCGTGCGTGTATGCGTCTGTGTGTGAAACCTATGGCTGCACCCGTGTGTGTGTGTGTGTGTGTGTGTGTGTGTGTGTGTGTGTGTGTGTGTGTGTGTGTGTGTGTGTGTGTGTGTGTGTGTGTGTGTGTGTGTGTGTGTGTGTGTGTGTGTGTGTGTGTGTGTGTGTGTGTGTGTGTGTGTCCAACATGACGTAATGGCCTTATGAAGGACATAAACATGTATCTGGAAGTATTGACTTACTTTTTCATTTGCATGTTGAACAACAACAACACTGAAATGAAGCAAACACAATGAAATATCAGATCTACACAGATTTTTCTTTTAAATTTTTCTTAATCCAAAAATTAAACATTTCACAACTCTACACAAGGCTTAAGTTTCAAGGAAGCATGAGTTGAATGAGAATAGAACAAGCAGCCCCAGACAAAACCAAATATCCACCACAAACCTACATAAAGTACATCAACAGTCATGCTGTACGCCAAACACAGACTCTCTCTCTCTCTGTCACACACACGCACGCACGCACGCACGCACACACGCACACACACACACACCACACACAATAGAACACACATACAGTCACACACACAAACAAAACACACACACACACACACACACAGAGAGAGAGAGAGAGAGAGAGAGAGAGAGAGAGAGAGAGAGAGAGACAGACTGGAAATTTCTGAAAACTAATATTATTGCACACAACGAGCCATCATTGCTTATGGCTAATATAAAGAAATAGTGAAATTACAAGGCCTGAAGACTAGCTTCTTACATTCTTAGCTCTGTGCAATATCAATATTGCTACTGTAATGAGCGTAACCATCATGCCCACCCCCACCACACGATTTTGCCTTCCGGCTTTAGTGCAACCAACACTGAAAATATATCTCAACCCGGTAAGACATTAATATACCTCTGTTATAATATTTAAAATATTCTGCTGCTGAAATTGCTTTCAACAAATATATGTATATTAATCAATGTGTATACAAAAGTGTTGTGCCTGTACTTCTTATTGCTAATGTACCGTGTTCACACTTAATTGACTGTTCTTGCTGCAGGCAGTTTTACAATCCTCTGATGATAAAAATGGCTTCATGTCTGGTGCCTCTTCTGTTGCTTCTGTTACTGCCCATTGTTCAAGGTACCAGTCGCTTTTTCTTTAGAAAAAAAAGTGAAACATATTTGTTTGGTGACATGCTGATGCTTTTGCTTTAAGTTACTGTAAACATCAAGTTGACAGAATGTAGAGCGGAAATGATGAAGCGCTTTCCGAAACGTTCTTTGTTCCAAATACACTTTAATATAAGTGCTTAGTGTGCTTTTTAATGTTTCACTAGTAGATGGTATATGTCAATATCTCTACTGCTGAGGAATTGTTTTGCAGTACTTGGCTACAGTAGTCACAGTGAGTTAAAGGCAAGTATAGGCAAGCTTTAACAATGGCAAGAATGTGTGGAAGAGGTTTGAAAATAGAACATGCAGCCTATGCACTAACCAAAACATTTGTTATTCATACACTATAGGTGTTTGCTTAGGTGTAGTTAAAAAATGTAGTAGACCTGACCTATGTCACCTGTCATAATATGTTATGGTTGTTCATGGTTTAAATTATGTACTACACTAGGGGAAGTTCCCAACCAATATCAACATTTAACATATTTGTTTCATGTTGAATTACATATCATGGTGTGTCCTTTGTCCTCTTAGGAGAATCTGGCCAGGCATGGGGAGTGACTTTGACACATACCCATATCTGTGCAGTTACTGGATCATCAGTGGTCATGCCCTGCACTTTCACTCATCCTCCTGGTCTCACAGTTACTAAAGTCTACTGAGGGATCAATGCCACAGAAGGAGTACCACCCACTGATTTGGTAGATACTCCTGTGTAAACAGTGCAGTACTCTAGAGGCCAGGAGAGGAACTGCACCCTGACTCTTAAGGATGTGAGACTCTCAGATACAGCTTATTATTATCCCATGATTGAAACAAATGAGCAGGGACAGCTCTGGCAATCAACTTAAGTCCATCTCCTAGTCAAAGGTGAACGTAACGTCCATTAGAACAAGCTGAACTTAAGGAATTATTGAGCACAAACATGAGAATAGACAACAACATCATCTGCATATGTTTCTGAAAAAAAAATATTTCACAAAATATAAAACACCATTGTATTATTCTTTGTTGTCAGATGCTGCAGACCTTTTCATCCAGATATCTGGACCAGTTGTAGAGGGGGAGCAAATTAAGCTGAACTGCATGACTCATTGCCTTTTGAGACAAAACCCGAAGATAATATGGAAAAAGAACGGAGCAAATATACTATATACAGAGAGAACTAATAATGATTTCATACTTCATAATATCAGGACTGAGGATGAGGGCAACTACTCCTGTTCAGTAGAAGGCCAAGACCATCATCCATCGCCTCAAGTGAAGCTTAATGTCATGTGTGAGTAGACAAAGTTTTAATACAAGTACAACTATTGTTTTCCTATGGTTGTTACAGGTGCCATTTATTTAACACATTGTAACCTGTGTCTTGAGAAAGTGTAAGTGGACCAAGAGGTGCAACCATTCAATATATTCTGTAATGTAGATATCAAAGTTAAATGATAATTCAGACTAAATGAAATGTGTTAAATGTGGGAAGCAGGGTGCATTATGGCTCAGTTGGCTAAGGTGCTGTACCATAAATCTGGGGACCTAGATTCAATTTCAATCCGAGGTCATTCCCCAATCCCTTCACATCTCTCCCTCCCATTCATTACCTGTCTCTTCTCACTATCCCATGGCAATAAATGTGAAAAAAGCCCCAAAAGTCTTTACTCATTACTACTGAAAATGTCTCGTCCCATGTGGTTTTGAAAATAGGAGGGGGAATGTTGTAGACGAATAACTAACAGTAGGGTGGGTGGAGCTATGTAACCAAGCGATGAGTTTCAGGTTTTGAAAATAGGAGGGGACATAGTGTGTGGTTTCAAAGCCGCAAATACACTACCAGTCCGCACCTTCTTTCAACCGAAATAGGTTCCAATGTTATGGCCTTACTATATATATTGTATTAATGAAGAAACATTGTATTTGTAAGACAATATGTGGATGATGAATGATCAATGTATTTCTTTTAGATCCTCCAAAAAATACAACAATTTTTGCCAGTCCTTCCTCTGTGATCTTTGAGGGCACTTCAGTGAATCTGACCTGCAGCAGCAAGGCCAATCCAGCAGTAGAGAACTACACTTGGTATAGGCGTGAAACAGCGCCATCTCTGGTGGGAACAGAGAAGATTTACTGGATATTGAATACCACCTCTCAACAGAGTGGGTACTATGATTGTGCAGTGGAGAATCAACTTGGCATCGAGAAGTCTACTGTTTTTCTGGATGTTCAGTGTGAGTAAAAATAAAAATATGTGTTAAGCAAACTACAGAATCTACAGAAGGATTTCAGTGCAATTGATTTTCATATTTCATATTTCCATTCATATTTCCATTTCCTGCAGTTATCTTTTATAACTTCAAAGATGTTATCCAAACACAGAATTCACTGTGTGGTGCAAGCTCATTTATTATTTGGTTGTTCTATGTTTTTTGTTTGTTTGTTTGTTTTCTTTTAATTTTGATAACTCAAGGAATACAAATAACCTTTGCATGCAAGGACCATGACTGCTGAAAATCTTTTGCTTGTATGTGTTACAGATGGTCCCAAGAACACCTTTGGATCTGTAAGTCCCACTGGTGATATAGTGGAGGGAACTTCAGTGACTCTGACCTGCAGCAGTGATGCCAACCCACCAGTTCAGAGTTATATCTGGTATAGGAACAATACATCTAAGATGCCTGTAGCAACACAACAGGTTTACAGAATCAGGAAATCAGCACAAATCAAACTGGATATTACTACTGTTTGGTTAATAACAGTCATGGAGAGGGAAATTCTGAAGATGTGTTTCTGAATGTCCTTTGTAAGTATTTGCAATGTTGATCCTGTTTGTGGTGGATTAGGTGATAGGTGAATCCCAATTATCATTTATGTTATTTCAAAATTATGATCATTTATGTTATATTGAAATGTTAAGACTGGACGCAAAGAACTAAAAATAATAAATACATTAATAAAATAAAATAAAATAAAATAAATAAATAAACAAAACATTTAAGTTCTGATATTATGAGTTCTGTTTACAGGTAATCTATTTTTCAGTAATCTATTTTTCATTAATCTATTTTTTCATTGATTGTATTTAAACAGATCCACCCAGAGAATTCGATATTTCACCTCATCCTATTGTTATAAAAGAAGAAGGAGATTCAGTGACTCTGACCTTCAGAAGTGAAGCCAACCCACCAGTAAGCAGTTACACCTGGTACCTAAAGACCAATGATGAAACTAGTGAAATAGCTTCAGGAGAAAGCATCACCTTCACTCTAAACTCTTACAGCGCTGGACATTATCACTGTGTGGCTAAGAACAGAATTGGCTCCATCACCTCCTCTTGGGTTTATGTGTCTTATCAAGGTATTTGTTGATTTGTTTCTGTTGGCATTATTAATGAATTTAAGCCGTCAATCTGTTATAGGGATAACCCACCATTGGGGATATACTCAATTTCACCAGGGTTTTACAGCCTAGCACAGAGCATTGCAACAAACCAAATAATTCTGATAATTAAATTATATTTCAAATCTATTGACCATCTTGAGGCTGAAATAGCTTAGAATTATCTGATATCAAAAACTGAAGTAAACCAAAATACTTACTTTATTTGTAAACAAACATAGCAGTTTGGACTTGACATGAGGATTCACTTCATTGTTGCTTGTTTTTTGAGACAATTTGTAACAGTGAATAATCTGTAGCCTATGTCTTTGCATCAGGCTTGTGGTATATATTATTATTTAATATTATTACAGTAATGCAACAAGATACGTGTTAAATATAAGGCTTTGAATAACATGCATGCAATAGAAATGTAGTGCTCACATTTCCATGTGTTTTTTTTTCTTTATTTCTCTAAAACTGATGCAGGTGTAAAGCTGCAGCGTCTGGTTCTGGTTTTTCTCATCATTATTGTGTTCATCGTCGTTGTTACCGTGGGACTGGCAATAAAGCTCTCTACGTAAGTGGAAATTAGCATTACATAAAACTCCACTGCTGTCCATGACACCACAGTGGCTTCAATTTTGACAACCAATATGTTGTCATTAAAGAGCATCAGCATTTATTTATTTTATTTATTTAAGGAGAAGAGGATGACCAGTGACCCGAGAAGCGCAGACAGAAACACACAGGTATGTCATCAGATATGCCATCAGAATTAGACACAGGTGTGATTATGCATTAATGACTCTTTTTTTTAACAGTCAGATCTGTATTTCAGCTCCTTGGGCCCTGTACAGCGAAAGTTATACAGCTTAACCCTTACAGGTGATTCATTAACCAATGTCTCTCTTTCACATGTACCCACAGGAGACTGCTGCCAGTGATCCTGTCAGCATTGACCCCACCTCTAGTCTTGCCTCCCCCGACCCAGATGCTTAGTCTTTGTGTTATTACTAGTTCTATACAGCAGAGGGCCCTGATGTTGTGTATGTGTGCAGTAGAAAGCATAAATGGCACAGAAAAATATATTGACTACAATGACAAGCAATTGTGAACACACTGAGTGCGGTATTTTGTATTTTGGTGCCCCTTGTCTAATGACTGACTGAAGCGTTCATACACTTGTGTGCAAGTTGTGTCAGCTGAGGGCAAAATTAATCAATACTGTAAATCAAAGACTGTAAAGTTGCAAGATAAGGTTCAAGGATTTCATGAAAATGCACAATTATAAGCAAATATTGTAAATCCAATTTTTCAATTCTGGATTTTTTTCTATTCTTGAAGTAGAAATGTGGCCACATAAGGAGCACCCTAGAGCAACAAGACTGAGAAAAAAACTCCCTTACCTAAGTAAGTGTGAGTGTACCAGACTGAATGAGTGCAGTCAGTGTAGTGTGAGTCCAGAGGTAGGGTGAGAAGTGAGTGTGTACATGTACAGGTACAAATAATTTTTTTCAATATGAAGTACTATTCTATTTTAGGCAGTATGCTGAAAGTACGTTAGAGGCTTTCTGGTTTATGTGTTTGTTTGGGAGGGGGTGAACATGTAATCGCACGGTGATGGAGTGGAAAGTGATGATGGAGAGGCATTGTGCTGTGTGCATGGTCAAGTGTCTGTGTGTTTGGTTTGGGCCAATGAGGTGACAGGGGAGAAGATAATGACAGGACTATTAGTGTAGGTGTGTGTGTGTGTGTGTGTGTGTGTGTGTGTGTGTGTGTGTGTGTTGGTGTGTGGAGGGGTAGAGGGCAGTGACTAGTGTATCTTGAGAGGACTTAAAAAGTGTACTGTATGCGTGAGGGGGGTGATGTAAGTAATGGTGTGTACAGTATGTGTGATGGGGTGGGGGGACAATGTACTGTATGGGAGTGGGGTGGGGATGGGCACAGAAGGATGGACAATCTAGTCAGATAGATTAGATAAAGAGAGATAAAACACATTAATAAACTAAGGTCCAAGGAGATGTAAGAAGTGGAAAAATCAGGTGTACAATATGTTTCTGTACCGAGAAGTGGGAAAAAGGTCAGGGTGTGTGTGTGTGTGTGTGTGTGTGTGTGTGTGTGTGTGTGTGTGTGTGTGTGTGTGTGTGTACAAGATGTGTGTTCGTGCTAATGGGTTATAGCACTAAAGGGCTAGTAAAGGTCAAGTGTAAGTGTTGAATGAGTGCAGTAGTGTGAATCCAGAGATAAGATGTGTGAAGAGTACTGAGAAGTGAGTGTGCATGTGCAGGTACAAATTATTTTTTTCAATATGAAGTACTATTCTGTTTTAGTGCTATTCTGTTTTAGTTGCATTCTCTCAGCTAACATCGTCATAAGCAAGTCCTGCAGCTAACATCGTCATAAGCAGGTCCTCTAATAGAGGAAGTCCAAAAATAAACCCGTTAGCAAGAAAACCACACGCAGAAATGTTGAGGCAGTTTCATAGGCCTGTCCACCCCATGGTCTAAGTCTCTGGGGAGGTTGTGCTTATATATTGTTGTTCATTGCATTGTTCCTATCCATTTGTGACTTGTGAGTTCAATGCATCTTATCAGGTAAACAATATTGATTTGCTGACATATGATATTATTATTATTATTATTATTATTATTATTATTATTATTATTATTATTATTATTATTATTATGCCAAACAAATGTCTGACATGTTGGAAAGAGTATGGTGTATCTATCTAAACCTACTTTTAGTATCAAAACAATTTCAGATGTTTGTGCATGTTTGTGTCATAGAGGAACTTTATACTGTAAGTCGCATGGAACATCTTATTAAGAAATTAATTTGCTATGCTGTAGGTGAGATTTAGAAATGTATTTGAGAAAAATTTCAACAGATCTTTCAAGTTTTTTTGTGATTAATCATGATTAACTAAATAGTTTTATGAGATCAATCATGATCAATTATGAAGAAAATGTAAAAGTTTAGCCTACAAATAATTAAAAAAAAAATGGTAAATTACATCTACATTTAACTAAGAGAAGTTGTGACATAATATATATTTTAATGGTTATTTGTTTACTGTGTTATGCTGTTATGGCTGATGTGGTGACCGAGGTGGAAGTTTAGAACTCCGCCGATACATTTCCATTAGTGCTGTCAAGCGATTAAAATATTTAATCGCGATTAATTAGTTAACTCATAATTAATCGCGATTAATCGCAAATTTCTTTCTATTCTAAATGTCCCTCGATTTCTTTTTGTTCCATTTTTATTTATCTATTTTATCTTTATATATGTTATCAGCATTCATTGGTGGGGGTGAATACCAATTTAAAATAAAAGAAAACCCAGTTACAGCATCAGAAATTATTAACATGTTCAAGTACTGCCAGATGTTGATGCCTTTTATGTTGCTAGTTCACAAGTTTACAAAACAAAAAACAACAACAACAAAAAACTGGATGGTGGCCCTTTAAATTAGGCTATACTAACCTATATTTTAAAGAGGCTCAATGAAAATATGGCATGGTCTACATGAGTAAACCTACATTGCATGAGCATACCTTTAAAATGCATTTTGCCATATTGCCAATTGCCCTGCAAGAAGCTCTCATTTTAGTGGCAAGGTCATACGTTCAGAATCAGGTAGGTTATATGCGTCTCGTTTGCACAAATTCTCTCTCTCAGTTGCGCTCCAACCTGTTTCATCTCTCTCACTCGCGCTGCAATCTTGAAACTGATATTAGCCTATTTGCGGGGTATTCGGTTCAAGAGAAGGGATTTCTAAGTGACAACATCAATCCTCTAGCTAGTTAACAACCTAAATATGCGAACATGCGAGTGAGCGTCAACGATTGTGTCGGTAAAATATTTGTTTTCACTGACATCAAATGATGCTCACAAACATTCTCTCTCTCAGTTGCCCTCCGACCTGTTTCACCTCTCTCACTCGCGCTGCAATTTTGAAACTGATATTAGCCTATTTGCGGGGTATTCAGTTCAAGAGAAGGGATTTCTAAGTGACAAAATTAATCCTCTAGCTAGTTAACAACCTAAATATGCGAACATGCGAGTGAGCGTCAATGGTTGTGTCGGTAAAATATTTGTTTTCACTGACATCAAATGACGCTCACAAACATTCTCTCAGTTGCGCTCCGACCTGTTTCACCTCTCTCACTCGAGCTGCAATTTTGAAACTGATATTAGCCTATTTGCGGGGTATTCAGTTCAAGAGAAGGGATTTCTAAGTGGCAACATCAATCCTCTAGCTAATTAACAACCTAAATATGCGAACATGCGAGTGAACGTCAACGATTGTGTCGGTAAAATATTTGTTTTCACTGACATCGGAGCAGCAGAGCAGAGTGCAGACAGACACCCTTGCCGTGTGTACAGTGCGTGTGTAGGTTACTGTAGGCATGAGTAACCTAGTTCCTAGGCTAAGCAGTAGGCCTACTTCAAGCCTAATACAAACACAGGACATACTGAAACGTCGGGAGGTGTTGGAATGTCGGAGATATTTTTTTCACATTCCATTGATAATGACGGGTCGAATGCGTTAATCGCGCGTTAAAAAAATTGACGGCGTTAAAATGGGTTTGCGTTAACGCCGTTATTAACGCGTTAAACTGACAGCACTAATTTTCATTGAACCGGTCACCTTGAAGGCCATTATCCCGCTCACCTCCTGTTTGTATTTATTTCAGTTATATTTAATGTTGAAAACATAAAAGAAACCTGTCACTCCAATTTAAAAGAAGTTCACCTATTCAGTTGGAGTATTTTCATGTGAAAGTATATCAAAAAAGGCTGCTTACTGTTGTCCTTTTTAAAGTGTCAATTCCAAGTATTGATATGGAACGGTGGTGAAACAGAACAGAAAAAATGTCTCAAGTAGCAGGTTATATGAAGTTAATGGCCACCCCATCAACCAATCACAGAAGATAAGAGGTTTTTCTGAAGGGAGATAATTATTCTTAAAAAGGAAGAATATACCCGCATACTGTTGCTGCTGCTACCAGTGATTTTATGAGGCTACACAACGTTTCGGCCGTAGTACGCCTTCGCCAGATAATTATTCTTGAACATCAATTTTGCTATATTTGTGATTTCCTTTGCCAAAAAAAAATATCTTTGGTAAAACGTATCATTCTATTATTGTTGTTGTTGTTGCTGTTGTAGTTGATATTGTTGTTTTTTTATTTGCATCATTTTACACTTGACAAGTGAATCGTATCACGCACTGATGATGGCTTAGGCCGAAACGCGTTTGCATTGGACATGGTGGTATGTCAAATCAATAATGAGATATAGCTCGTGAGTGCGGATTTTTCTTTAAGTTTATAGCTTTCTTTTTTCACGCACCCAAAGTTTTTTATTTTACTTTTAAAGTTGAGCGCGCCCTCCCGACACACACTTGACAAGTGTCACAGAACTGTGACCAAAGAGAAAAAAGAGTACCTGCCCTTATTAAAAAAAAATAAAGAATGCTGTTTACTAGGCGTACTAATTTTATTTTAATGTTCTTTAGTAAAACACCACACGTTATTTAGCATTATGCTACCATAGCTGTCATAGCCCATCACATACTGTATTTGCATGCATCAGTCACTCTAAAGTTGAGTGTAAGCCTATTCATATATATTTGTTTTACTCTGGATGGAGTGCCTTTTCCATCTTTACTTTAGTTACTCAAACTAAGCTGATCAGTGCATGTCTATGCAGAATAAGGGTAATAAATAACAATTATGTGGTTTTGAAGCTCAGAAAAATCTCTTGTGCGTTTATTCCCATCTTAGTGATCAGATTTGTAGGTCTGGATAATAATAAAAAAAGAAATGTAAGGTGAAGAGCACAAAGAATTTTCAGCATTATCTACCAGTAGCCTACTATCATGAGTTTGTATTCATTGGTTAAGACAACATAACAGTATGATATACAGTATAATAGACAATAAAGTATAATAGACAATATAAAGTCTCAATGTAACTAGTACTTCATGCCCAATTCCAAATGTAGTGGAGTTAAAAGTACAATATTTGTCTTGAAAATGTAGTGAAGTGAAAGTCACAAGTTTCCAAGAAAAAATATACTTAAGTGAAGTACAGATACTTGAAAATCGTACTTAAGTACAGTAATTGAGTACATTTACTTAAGTATTGTCCGCCTCTGTGTGTGTGTGTGTGTGTGTGTGTGTGTGTGTGTGTGTGTGTGTGTGTGTGTGTGTGTGTGTGTGTGTGTATGTGTGTGTTTGTGTGTACAAGATGTGTGTTCGTGCTAAAGGGCTATAGCGCTAAAGGGCTATAGGTCAAGTGTAAGTATATGTGTGTGCGTGGTGTTGGATCTGTTCATGAGTGTACCAGACTGAATGAGTGCAGTCAGTGTAGTGTGAGTCCAGAGGTAGGATGTGTCAAGAGTGCTGAGAAGAGAGTGTGTACATGTACAGGTACAAATTATTTTTTCAATATGAAGTACTATTCTGTTTTAGTACAATTCTGTTTTAGTTGCATTCTCTCAGCTAACATCGTCATAAGCAGGTCCTCTAAGAGAGGAAGTCCAAAAATAAACCTGTTAGCAAGAAAACCACACACAGAAATGTTGAGGCAGTTTCATATAGGCCTCTCCACCCCATGGAAGTCTGTGGGGAGGTTGTGCTTATATATTGTTTTTCATTGCATTGTTCCTATCCATTTGTGACTTGTGAGTTCAATGCATCTTATCAGGTAAACAATATTGATTTGCTGACATATGATATTATTATTATTATTATTATTATTATTATTATTATTGTTATTATTATTATTGTTATGCCTAAGCCAAACAAATGTCTGACATGTTGGAAAGAGTATGGTGTATCTTGCATAGTTTTAGTATCAAAACAATTTCAGATGTTTGTGCATGTTTGTGTCTATCATAGAAGAACTTTATACTGTAAGTGGCATGGAACATCTTATTAAGAAATTAATTTGCTATGCTGTAGATACAGTCTGATGGGATTTAGAGATGTATTTAAGAAACAGATCTTTCAAGATGTTTTGTGATTAATCATGATTAACTAAATAGTTTTCTGAGATCAATCATGATCCATTATGAAGATAATGTAAAAGTTTAGCCTACAAATAATTAAAAAAAATGGTAAATTACATCTACATTTGACTAAGAGAAGTTGTGACATAATACATGTATTTTAATCCTCCTGCGATCCTTGGGTTAATTTGACCCCAAAGCAATGTTAAACATCATAAAATATATATTTAACTTTTTTCTTTTTTCTTTTTTTCAAATTGACCCCAAAGGACCATGCGTGTGACTTTTTTTCATATTATTGCTAATAACAGAAAAAGTTTTTCATTCCAAGTGTTACAGATAAACCAAATATGTGCTAAGGAGTTATATAAAGCCATTTCAACACTAAAATTCAAAGTTCTTTCACATTTTGAGGCAGTTTGGTGATTTTTAGACCATATTTAGACAATAATTTGCTATATTCGCGCACCAGGTATTCTGGGTTCACAATGAAGTATATGTGAGGGTGGCTTTCTATTGTAGGGCATTAGGTTGTGTTTATTAGACATCAAAGTAAGTGCCTGTCACAAAAAAAACAGGTAACAATATAAATTGCTATTATTTTTTTTAGGATTTATTTAGCTGGGGTCAATTTGACCCCAAGGATAAAGGGTGTGAGTAAGATTTGAGGGACGCAGGAGGGTTAATGGTTATTTGTTTACTGTGTTACTCTGTTATGGCTGATGTGGTGACTGAGGTGGAAGTTTAGAACACCGCCGATACATTTTCATTGAGCCGGTCACCTTGAAGGCCATTATCCCGCTCACCTCCTGTTTGTATTTATATCTGGTATATTTAATGTTGAAAACATAAAAGAAACCTGTCACTCCAATTTAAAAGAAGTTCACCTATTCAGTTGGAGTATTTTCATGTGAAAGTATATCAAAAAAGGCTGCTTACTCTTGTCATTTTCAAGTGTCAATTCCAAGTATTGATATGGAATGGTGGTGAAACTTAACAGAAAAATGTCTCAAGTAGCAGGTTATATGAAGTTAATGGCCACCCCATCAACCAATCACAGAAGATAAGAGGTTTTTCTGAAGGGAGATAATTATTCTTAAAAAGGAAGAATATACCCGCATACTGTTGCTGCTGCTACCAGTGATTTTATGAGGCTACACAACGTTTCGGCCGTAGTACGCCTTCGCCAGATAATTATTCTTGAACATCAATTTTGCTATATTTGTGATTTCCTTTGCCAAAAAAAAAATATCTTTGGTAAAACGTATCATTCTATTATTGTTGTTGTTGTTGCTGTTGTAGTTGATATTGTTGTTTTTTTATTTGCATCATTTTACACTTGACAAGTGAATCGTATCACGCACTGATGATGGCTTAGGCCGAAACGCGTTTGCATTGGACATGGTGGTATGTCAAATGAATAATGAGATATAGCTCGTGAGTGCGGATTTTTCTTTAAGATTATAGCTTTCTTTTTTCACGCACCCAAAGTTTTTTATTTTACTTTTGAAGTTGAGCGCGCCCTCCCGACACACACTTGACAAGTGTCACAGAACTGTGACCAAAGAGAAAAAAGAGTACCTGCCCTTATTAAAAAAAAATAAAGAATGCTGTTTACTAGGCGTACTAATTTTATTTTAATGTTCTTTAGTAAAACACCACACGTTATTTAGCATTATGCTACCATAGCTGTCATAGCCCATCACATACTGTATTTGCATGCATCAGTCACTCTAAAGTTGAGTGTAAGCCTATTCATATATATTTGTTTTACTCTGGATGGAGTGCCTTTTCCATCTTTACTTTAGTTACTCAAACTAAGCTGATCAGTGCATGTCTATGCAGAATAAGGGTAATAAATGACAGTTTTAGATGCAAGATTCAACTGAAACAAGTTTCAACATTTTGTTTCTCTGCACCTTTATCTGGTTAGTGGTTGTGGGCTAGTATATAGCCAGACAACATAGGCAATACATACAACCTGATATCAAAGTAACTCAGAGCGAAAGCTGTATGCTAAAGGCTTTGTGTATTCTGTTTGTGGTAAGTCATGAACCGGCCTGCTTGAGAGTGGGGCTGTGGTTGGCTGAGAATGTTCCACCAGTCTGCTGCAAAGCATGCACCTTTCTTTATTATTTTTTTATTATCTTTTTTATTTGTCTTTTTTCCATTTGGTTATGTCTTCTGGCTCTGCTTTGAGGCTTGGTTACTGACAAATAACGTCATCGCTGCCTGAGAGCTTCAAACCAAATAAAACTGTTGAATGACAAATTATTAGGCTACTATGGAAAAAAAAATATTACAGGAACACCATTAACACAGAAACCAGTTGTGCTGTGCTGCAAACATTGCTTCATACTGAGTCAGTAACACCAATATTTCAGTGTTGTACAAAATTCTGATCCCAAATTCCAATTTGATTCTTGAATTTGAATAGAGGATAGGTACAAACAGGAAGTGGAACTGCGATTCAAATTGAAAGTGCTCAAAGTAAAATTGTAATTCCTTGAAATTCAAAGGAATTCATAATACATCAAATTTAAGCTATGAAACTTTACAATATAAATTTATATTACAACAATTAATATTATGTTCCATCTGTTACTGTAACTCATCATTATGCGGCATGAGCCACCAGACGTATAAAACGACAATTTGAAGCATTTTAATGCTTTATGACACTTCAAGTTTTATAGGCTTATGAGGTATTTATGAATGCATTATAACCCTTTATGAATACATTTATAATGATCTATGAATACTGGGTTCATAGAAAGTGTTACTGATTTTTTTTGTGTCTTTTGAATGTGTTTCTTGAGTCTATACTGCCTCTACACACACTTTTAAGGGACTATATTATGCTTTTTCCAAGCTAACTTTTTTTAGCTCTAATGTTCAGAACAGGTTGTTTCTCATGGGCGTGTGCAACAGGTAACTAGACCCCTGCAGTCAACACATTGAGTATCTCCCCTGTAGCCTATGACAGGTCACCCCTAATTAGTCAACTGATCATTTTCATTGTTCTCAGCTGCAAAGTACCTGCCAACTTCTCTCTCTCTTTTAAACATAATGTGAATTCACCACTGTTGTATCTTTAGTCAGATAGGTAGAGGAAGTAGTGTCGTAAATGTAGGCTATAAAATGGTTCACTTACGAAAGAGATAGATACAGACGGCAAGTCTGGCCACGCCCACAAATATAGCTCCGCCGTGGGGGATAGATACAGACGGCAAGTACGGTTAACGCCCCCAAAATGCGAGGGTGGAGTCAGCGTGGGGGAAAACCGAGGCTAAATTAACATTATAGTGAATGGACAAGGTAGAAAAAGGTGCTTAACAATAATAGATCGCTTTGTAAAATTGAACAAAGTCCATATTAGGTATTTTGTCTAATCATGACCTGTTTGCCTGCTTGGGTTTAGACTAAAAAAAACTTTCCATGGTTTGTTTATTGCAGTAACACTGACAGAAATGTCATGAGCTGTCTCCTAACTGTCATAACTGAAGCAACTTTCAATCACAAGTCTGATTAGCTCTGTTTAGCAAGCTAAAGTTAGCTACATTTACTATGGTGATGAATGAGGTTGGCTAGTTAGCAAGCTAATGAAGCTAACAAGCATCAACTAAATTGTTGTCAGTATCGCGTTTGGAGGGGTGTCAAGTTCAGAATTCACATTGGACCATCTGAACATCATTACTACCTTAAGGTATTGCCCTCAAAAATGTGTCAAGGTCCTTGTAGATGGTGCTCAGTGTAACTTGTAGCTTAGCCTCTTATTGACTTCCACACTGTGTGACCCTGCTTCTTCCCCCATGAGGGACTATTTTTCTCTACTTCCCCCACGGCAGAGCTATATTTGTGGGTGTGGTCAGACTTGCCATCTGTATCTATGTAGAGAAAAATAGTCCCTCATGGGGGAAAGAGCAGGGTCACACAGTGTAGAAGTCAATGATATCAATGAAGTCAATGATATGCTAAGCTAAAAGTTACACTGAGCACCATCTACAAGGACCTTGACACATTTTTGAGGTCAATGCCTTAAGGTAGCAATGATGTTCAGATAGTCAAATGTGAATTCTGAACTTGACACCCCTCCAAACGTGATACTGAGGACAATGTAGTTGATGCTTGTTAGCTTCATTAGCTTGCTAACTAGCCAACCTCATTCATCACCATAGTAAATGTAGCTAACTTTAGCTTGCTTAACAGAGCTAATCAGACTTGTGATTGAAAGTTGCTTCAGTTATGACAGGAGCAGAGACAGCTGTCAGTGTCAAGGTCCTTGTAGATGGTGTTCTGTGTAACTTTTAGCTTAGCATCTCAATGATGTCATTGACTTCCACACTGTGTGAGCCTGCTCTTTCCCCCATGAGGGACTATTTGTCTGTACTTCCCCCACGGTGGAGCTATATTTGTGGGCGTGGTCAGACTTGCCGTCTGTATCTATGGTGACATGCTTATGAAAAAAGAGTTCACACCTTCAGTTTGAGGCCTGGGCAGGGTCCATTGGGCTGACGTTGATCACACTGCTTGGGCTACCGCACAAGTACTAATGGCTAAAACAGAGGCGCTGCTAGAAATGCCGGGCCCAATGACAGAAAATAATTTAGCTAAAACAGACAGGAGTGCTGCTAGAAATGTCAGGCCCAATTACGAAAATAATTTAGCTAAAATACACAGGGACGAAGATACGTACAAATGTCAGCCCAATGATGAAATGTATTTTTTTATCTAAAACAGACAGGAGCGCTGCTAGAAATGTTGGGCCCAATTACAAAACAGAGAGGAGCTCTGATAGAAATGCTGGGCCCACTGACAAATAATGTTTCCCCCACCCACCCCCAAACATACACTCTAATGCAAACATTTTCTCAGTGGGGCCCTGGTCAGTTTTTTTGTGAAGTGTATAATTCCACATGTTCAGTCATAGTTTTGATGCCTTCGATGAGAATCTACAGTTCAAAATAAATCAACATCATCCAGCTGCGTCTCATCTAAAACGCCCAGTCCTCGATAAAACGCCCTCACACAGTACTGCCCCTTACTTCGTCACTGTCAACGTGCTGCTTTGTTATTGAACATCCGGGTTCTCATGTGCTATCGCTAGCCTCGATAGATAGGAAAGTGAAAGCATTTGGCGACTCGTTTGTATTTTGTCCAGAGTAAAGTTCGTGAAAATGATTCTTATTCCGATTGTAAAAGAAGTATTTGCAATATTTAAGTCATGCAGATTGTTTGATGTCAAACGGAAAAAGAGTTAACAGGACACGTAGGCCTACATCAACCAAATATTTTTCGGTGTATCCCTATGTAATACCAGTGAATACACTCAATGAGGCCCCTTCCTTTACATTACAGATAGCCTACTGACTGAATCCGCAGAGCTCATAAGTCACGCGGCACGTCCCTCTACGTTATAGTATGATAACGATAACACAAAAACAGTTTTATTCCGCCATTGAGACCATACAGAAAACTTGCACTTCCTAGGTTGCATGTTGAACGTCGCTTACGAGCTGGGGACACTTCTATGCCGCCCCCACCACCTTTAGCACACATTGGATGATTAAATAAAACAGAATTGTAACTCTCAAACAGTTTATTTCAAACAAACATGAACAGTGAAGTGAAGTTTAGTTTATTGGTTTATTTGACAGGGGCCATGTACCAGTTAGCTACAAAGCTATTTTACATCTGTGGACATATTAAAACACATTTCAGACCGGCATAACAAATAAATAAATACCAAAAACACATTATAGACCAGAATAGCAAATAAATAAAAAGCAATGAATAAACAAGAAATAAAGAATGAATAAAACTGGATTAAAGCTATGGCACAAGGTCAGGAATCAGCTTGGCAGTGTTAAGTTTCTCTCCTTTTCCCTAGTTTCTCTTCTTTCTTTTTCAAACTGAACAAATAAAATCCTTAAACTTCAGATACTATTATATTATATTGCAAACATATCCCCCAATCCTCTCTCTCTCTCTCTCAAAAAAGAAGCATGTCTCAGAACTCAAAACAAAAAAAGCCTGAGATATCCCTACCCCCAGTTTTAGAGATAAGAAATTAGAACTTACACCTTGCTCTGTTAAGGATATGGTATTATTAACTAATTTGCATTAACTTCAAGGATTTCAGGACAATTTGTGGTCAGATACATTAAAATGCTGTGCAGTGAGTTGGGAGACTGGCTGGACTGTGTGTGTGTGTGTGTGTGTGTTAGTGCCAGGCAGGGAGTCAGACATCTTCTATGATGATATCCTATTAAAAAAAAAACAGCATTCCCATGTCCAAGCAGAGCGTCTCCTTGATGATCCTCTGCAGGATCTCCGGGGGGAGGACAGGCCTGTCCATCGCTGCCACTTGTTCTGCGGGGCTGAGGAGAGGGAAAGAGAGAATACACCAAATAAAAAATAAATGCAAGGTTTGCTTTGAATGATTTACTGCTTTGGGCAATGGCTTAATATTTAGATATTAGTTGTTTTTGGTCCAAAGCCAACCACTTTGCACTGCACTCACACATGCCATTAGCAAAACCTGTAGCAAATTGAAGGTCAGTCAGATGAGTGGTTCAAGAGTTACACAGGGAGGCAACCATCTTCATGAGCAGCCAATATGAACAGAGAGAAAATTATGCAATATGTATGAGTAGTGAGAAAATTATGGATACAGTGTATAATGACATTTGTTGTTTTTGGTCCAAAGCCAACAACTTCGTACTGCTCTCTCACATAGTAGCAAATTAATGGTAAGTCAGATGAGTGGTTCAAGAGTTACACAGGGAGGCTACGCTGGATGCATGAAGTGAAAACCATTTCTGCCGTAACAATTAACTTCCACTGTGATCAATGGAACTGGTTACACCACTGCAGTGCAGTGAACATCCTAAAAACAAAATAGACCACTCTTTCATGTGCTCATGATATAAATTGACTTAATGTTAATGTAAAGCATCCTGTGTAGCCCGTGGGTTATGCATGGAATAGACAAACAGGGTAACAGACAGGCCTTCCATGCATTAATAGATAGATGTTGGCAAATGGCAAAGTACATTCTTTAATACCTTTCTCTGCTCAATGCTTCAAGGGTGGGACCAACATGCGTTGATGGCGAGGGCAAGAAAGGTGTTCCAGCTTGTTCTGTTGGGGTACAGAAAGAGAGAGGGTGAGGTTTAACTACTATCTTCATGAGCAGCCAATATGAGCAGAGAGGAAAATACTCAATGTTTCTTTTGTATAACTTATTACTATGTGGGCAAATGGCAAAGTACAATGTAATACCTCTCCCAGCATGCAGCCTCCAGGGTTTGGCTGACATGTGCCACAGATGTGCTACCTTGACTTGTAGGGCTACAAGCGGGGTGGGGGTGGGGGGGGGGTGTTGGGTTAGCAATCATCTTCATGATCCCCCAATATGTATGAGTAGTGAGGAAATTATGGATACAGTATATAATTGGCTTAATATTAAGATATTTGTTGTTTTTGGTCCAAAGCCAACCACTTCGCACTGCTCTCACACATGCCATTAGCAAGACCTGTAGCAAATTGATGGTCAGTCAGATGAGTGGCTCAAGAGTTACACAGGGAGGCTACGCTGGATGCATGAAGTGAAAGCCACTTCTGCCGTAACAATTAACTTCCACTGTGATCAATGGAACTGGTTACACCACAGAAGGCAGTGCAGTGAACATCCTAAAAACAAAATAGACCACTTTTTCATGTGCTTATGATATAAATTGACTTAATGTCAATGTAAAGCATCCTGTGTCGCCCACGGGTTTTGCATGGAATAGACACACAGGGTAACAGACAGGCCTTCCATGCATTAATAGATAGATGTTGGCAAATGGCAAAGTACATTCTTTAATACCTTTCTCTGCTCAATGCTTCAAGGGTGGGACCAACATGTGTTAATGGCGAGGGCAAGAAAGGTGTTCCAGCTTGTTCTGTTGGGGTACAGAGAGAGAGAGAGAGAGAGGGTGAGGTTTAACTACCAGCTTCATGAGCAGCCAATATGAGCAGAGAGGAAAATACTCAAAATTTATTTTGTATAACTTATTGCTATGTGGGCAAATGGTAAAGTACAATCTCTAATACTGTACCTCTCCATGCATGCGGCCTCCAGGGTTTGGCTGACAGGTGCCACAGATGCGCTACGTTGACCTGTAGGGTTACAGGAAAGGGGGGGGGGTAGTGGGAAAGGTATTGGGAACACCCAATATGTATGAGTAGTGAGGAAATTATGAATACAGTATATAATACTTCAGTAGGGATCCCTGCAACAGCTGTTGGCACCACCACCTCCAAATAGACAACATATCAACCTGTACAGTAAAAAGATGAACTATGCATATGAATATTGCATATTCAATTTCTACGCCGAGAGGAGCTAGAGCGAGGCGAAGCGGTTATCAATCGACCTAAAAACTGCTGTACAATCACCACAATGACTCTTAAGCTGCTAAATAAAGGTAAATTGAACTAAAAATGTTAGTATAGTAGCGTAGCATAGTTCCCTTTTAAAGATCTCCATAGCTTTTTACAAGGTTATAGTACTGGCAATGTACAGAGATGTAGTCCTTTCCTTCAATAGCTAAGTGTATATGGTGAATGTTAACTGTAGGCTCCAAATAGGATGGCTGGAATATTAAAAAAACATATTCCACTACATATTCTTTTAAGATTCAGAAAACTCACCTCCCCAAAACCACACGTCTTTTCCAGTGTGGCGTACATTGCATACTGAAACAAACAAACAAACAAACAAAAAACATCAGGACCTGTTAGTTGGTCTGCAAACGCAATATCAGTAATCATTTTGTAAAATATTGTAGGCTCTCTCACCATCAACATATATACCCCACAGCTGTTGCTTTGGTACTGGCAAGATGCACCCTGTAATTGAGAAAAAAGAACGCAATTTCTTAACAATGATTATCATTTGATGGCTGTAGAGATTTGCAGGCACACATTTTACCTCATCAGCCAAACAATTCATAACGTTAGCATACTTTCACAGTTCAGGTTTAATATCTGTGCACAGGTCCATGGCACCGTTGTGCTTAACCACGTTAACCTTGCTTCTCAATCGTATCGTATTTCATGATGGCTGTATACAGATCTCCACCCTCAATAGCTTTGATTATGTCATCAAATCACAGTTAACAATCAAGACTGTAGCAGTGTAAGCAACTTGACTGCAAAGATTTGCAGGCACACATTTTACCTCATCAGCCAAACAATTCATAACGTTAGCATACTTTCACAGTTCAGGTTTAATATCTGTGCACAGGTCCATGGCGCCGTTGTGCTTAACCACGTTAACCTTGCTTCTCAATCGTATCGTATTTCAAATAACAGTTTTGTTTAGCACTTATATTATGGGGTACTTTCTTTTAGGTAGCGTTAGCTGCTAAGTGTACACCACATACAGTAGGACGAGAGAAGAGAACACGACCCTAACGTTAGCTGCTAACGTTAACGTTATATCTGTCTGTCGAATTCGAATGCAATTAAGATTACAACCTTAATGTCAGTAACCTGACTCCCGCGCAGATGAATGAATACACGAGTGTCTGCGAAAGCTAGGCTACAATGTCAGTGCATGTTGTCGAAATAAACAATATAGCCAACTTACCAACATAATCTTCCTAGCAAGATGTCACCATTGCTGACCACGAGTTAGAGCGGTGTGCGCCATAGCTTTCAGAAATGGATTTGAGAATGACATCATACCCAGTGTCCCTTGCGAAATTCTTTACGATTGGCCAATCTGCAAATTCTTGGAACGCCCATGGGCGTTCTGGCATTAAGGCGGAACCGTCAATACTGCAGCTGGACCCTTCTC
>JAODXP020000033.1:11942903-11976640 GCA_027497455.2 Sardinella longiceps | reverse complement strand
GTGAGGCCAGGAATAAATATGGAGCTGAGATCTCAACTCCAGTATTGGTTGAAGGTATCAATACACCTATCACTCCTTAGTAATGATTGGTCTCATGTTTTCATGAGGTGCTGGAATGCCCAATAGCCACATATGAACTGTTTGGCTACAGTACATTCCAGCCCCTATGCTAAGCTAAAGCTACAATTGGGGTGGCCAGGCTAGCAAAACGTATACACTGAGACGAAAATAATCTTAACCATATGTATCTCCAGGTAAGATGGTGAATAACCCAAATTCAGGTGAAATATTATTTTCAGTGACAATGTAACTAGCCATTTCCATTTTCTTCTCAGGAGTCCAGGGTGCCGGGCTGGTTACCGTGGTTACAGTTTCAGTTTGTGGAGTGTTGGCTTTGGTCTGTGCCGTTGTCTGCATAAGGTGAGTAGAGACAGAAATGACCATTGAGTAAATTAATATTTTGATAATTGATTAACTGTTTACTTGATATTAAATAGATAAGGCTATTTGTTTTTACTTTTTTTTTTACTTGCTTTATTACTAGACATCGTTGCAAAGCAGGACAAACCCACATGGAAGATAATGTAAGTTGTTTTAGGGACAGTGTCAACAACTTAGTCTACTAATCTTTAATGAATCATGTATGATGCACAATATAGTCTAAATGCCTTTCATCTGTATCAACACAATTATTTTTTCTTTTTTTTCCAACACAATTTTTTTTTGTCTTTGTTGTAGATTTATGCAAACTATATGCAGAATCCTCTGGATGGGAAATCTGGTGTCACCCAGATGGAGTCAGAGTTCCAGAACCCAGACCCCAAGACGATTCAACCCAATGAGGAAATTTACCAGAACGTGGACTATACCACCATCCATCCTGATGACATTTACCAAAACCTATAAATTAGATGCCTGTGTTGACCTATCATTTTGACTCTGTTGTATTTGGAAGTCTACTGTCAAGCATCTTACAGAATGGAGTTTTTGAGTGCATGAACTTGTTTGTAGTGTTACTGCTTGTTATCAGTGCAGGTAGCCTATTTGGATGCTATCCACCTTATTCCCAACTTCCATGATACCACTAGGAATTACTTTTGAGGCTAAAGTTTTTGAGGGAACAGGGAATTTCTGGGTGAATTTTTGCATGCTCCAAACTCGTTGTGTTGTGAGCGGTACCGGAGCGGCTCATTCTGTTCGCTCCGGCCTTTGGATAAAGCTCCGCTCCACGCTCCGACTATATTTTCCTCGCTCGCTCCCCACTCCGCTCCGCTCACATACTCTGCTCTGTTGTATAGTTAACTATTTGGAAGTCTACTGTCAAGCATCTTACAGAATGGAGCCATTGTTGAGTTTTTGAGTGCATGAACTTGTGTGTAGTGCTATGCCTCCTTGTGCCTTTTTGATCTCATTGTTTGAGACAAACACTGATTAGGTTTCTATGCTAATTTCTTGATTTGTTTCACTTGTAAATGCTTGATGTTTTGTTTTTTGCCCTTAACAGCACCTTCCAGGCACCACTGTCTGAAAGGCACCACTTTAAAGCGACTTCCCCACTGTGTGAGCCTGTCGTTTCCCCCAGAGGGGACTATTTTTCTCTATTTGCCCCACAGCGGAGCTGTATTTGTGGACGTAGTCAGACTTGCCTTCTGTATTGATTTTGAGGTTTTTTTTTACCTAACACTTGTAGATTATGTAGACGAATACAGCTTTAGACCTAATCCCCTTAATCCTCGCCATAACCCTAGTTTTGGGGTGGTACTGCACCGTTTAGGGCAAGTAAGACCAAAGATCGTTGTAAATTGATAATAGATTTCTTCGACATCAAGTAAACAATGTTATTTTACCACCTGGTTTGTGGATGTACAAAGATATGAAAGGTAATAAATTGTTTTGTAGTCTCTTTTTCACACCCTTTTACTCACTTTTTAATGAATAAAATGAATTACCATTACCTCCGTAATAAAACTGTTGCCACCCTCCATCATCTGAGGAAGAGAAAACTACTTGTGGTTTGGCGCAGATCTATAATGGAAATAGAAGCACTTGGTAAAAAAAAAAAATCACACTCCACATTGACACAAAATACAGTTTTATTGGCATTGTTATGCAATTTGCACAAGTTAGTGTAGATTTGGATAGAGATACAACATTGCCTTAGTTTTAAAAATAGACATAGAGTGTGTGATTTGACTCTGGCTATTGACAAGCCAGTGTACAATGTATAATCTGGCCACAGAGGAAGTAGCTCAAGAATCTGCGTTGTCTATATAACTGCCTCTGCTACCACTAGGATACGCCTAGATTCTATGTGGCCAAAAAGTTGCTATCTGGCTATCTTTACATTTAAGTGCTGATGCTAAGCTAAAAAGAAAGACCAAAATGTTTTTACTAATGCTGGCAAAATTAACTGATTAATCACGTGATTAATCCAAAAAATTTAACTCGGATTAAAAAAATTAACTCTGATTAATCCTGATGGATATAGTTCCGCTTTCATGGCATTTATTATGTTCAATTTCAGATAGAAAATGGCTCGGCTATCAAGTCAAACTATACAATGTAGCTCCTGACTGTCCAACAACATGTTTGGGGAATCATTGGGGGTAGGGGACAGGTGTGAATTGCCCCATTTGAGACAAACAAAGCCAACTATTTAGTAGCAGGGCCTTTACAGGGCAAAATAAGGATCCAACATACCCTAGCATCCAAATTCTTACTGGAGTAAATGAGTTGCGATTAAAAGTGATTAATCACGATTAATCATTGAAAATTTTAGTGATTAATCAGATTATTTTTTTTTAATTTGACAGCACTAGTTTTTACCCATATATGTAACTCTAGGTAAGTGGGTGAATAACCAGTTTTCATAAAACAGTGGAATATTCCTTCACATAGGATTAGACTAGTGATCCCCAATTGGCGGCCCGTGGGTCAGATCAGGACCGCAAGAACATGAGATACAAAGACGACGTGCCTATATTCCGTTTGTGTGTCTGAAGCGATTCTGAAGCAGTTTGCGAGACACTGCCAGTATTTTTTGAGGTAAATGATCACTATAACTTCATAAAATAGTTAACTGTAAATAGCTATGCAACTATGATGCATACATCAATGTAATTTATTGTATATTTAAGAAAGTCTTTTTGGTGTCGGTGGCACTCATTTTATATGTATGTTGTCACTTTAGGCCTACCTATTCTCCATTTGCTATAGTCACAGCTGTGGCCACATCAAGGGGAAATCCCACACGACTACGCCTAAAGTTTATTTTGATGGCTGGCCTATTTTCTATGACATCAAATGTCTGTTGCCATAGTAACAAAACATTAAATGGAGCATTCTGCGTTAGATCTGGCAGGCCACATAGTCAAGCTCGCTATCAGCTGTTACATCTCTAATTGGTTAATGCCAGCCCAGCCCACGTCAGCTGTTTTTTTCGCTGCCACTCGCCATAGGCTGCTTGTCAATAGGGCGCTCTATTTAAGCTGTTACTCTCTGGTTACTCTTCCTGCTGCTTCAGTTGCACGCTGCTTTCGCAACCCACCTCCTCCCCGCCTCCACCCAAAGAGAAAAAACTGGAAATGATGTCATACTGTTGTCATTGTTGCTTGCTCTGTTCATGTGGGAAAATGCATTACGCTTCCATTTTATTTAAATGAGGGTAATTCTCCCTGAGTTGCTGCTGTTCCCCATATTGGCTTCCATGGAGCTCATGGAAAAGAAGGGGACTTCCTCTGAACAGAATCATACCGCCAAGTTAAATTATTTGCATTATAAATAAAGTGTTATATAAACTATCCGCTGTTTTCTTGTTTCATTTTGACTTAGTGGACCTGACAGAAGTGCATTAAGAGTCAAGAGAAAACATCAAACTCATAACCTCAGAGTGAATGCACTATCACCAACGGCTGTAGGTTATTTTGTAACATAAAGTAACCATCATGCCATCACAGAGACTGAAACAAGCTAACAGAGATATGACAGGTGCTTCAGGTCCTGGTTAAGTATTTTATTTAGATTTATGCATTTAGCAGACACATGTCAGGCATGATTGTATCTATAAAATAGGCTTAACACAGCGCTCTCTGCATTATCACTAGCCTGACATGCCAGACTAACACATAAATATACAGTATAGTCTGGTGACAAGTGAGACACCCCCGGGAAAAACGGCTAAAACTAATCTGTCCAACTAGCAACTAACAAGCGATTCACAACGCTAAGCCAGCCCAATAACTCACTGTCCATATAACGTAGTGATTGGGTAAACACCACGATGTCTGAATACAACCTACAGTGTAAACAGCTCAGATAGCCTAGACTCTAGACGTACCCCTAGCGGTAGCAAATTTGAATTTGCACAGAGGATACGTCTAGAGGCCACTGATAGAAACCCGTTGTAGTCCTTCCTCTGGCGGCGGATAACCAATCACAGCGCGGTATGTGTACAGGAAATCGTAAGGCGGGCTTTGTACGATGACGACAGCCCTGCTCAAACCAGAGCGGAATCGTCTTTGGCTTTAGTTTTGGACGAATTGCACTTGTCATTTTCTTTGAAAGTGAAACAAGAAAGTGCACTGAAGTTTTTCGCTCTGAAAAAGATGTCTTTGCCGCGTTACCGACGGGCTACGGGAAAAGTTTGATATACCAGCTGGTACCACTGGCCGGAACGCTAGCCTATTACGTGGAGAGGCAGTTTGAAAGACAACGCAATCACCCGCCCCTCCATTGAGATACAGTCTATCAGTGGTCTTCAGACTATACATTCTTATGATATAGTCTGGCGTGTCAGGCTACAGCTCAGACACAATCAAGGTCTAATCTAGGGCTTATCCTTACACATACTCGCTGAGCAAATTCAATTTGCTACCGCTAAAGTGCATCAGTTCTAGGCCACATTACCACAACAGTAGGTTAAGAAAAGGCTAGTAGGCGTATCTATAGCCTAGCCTAGTGCATCAAGCTAAGTAGGGGAAGTTACATCATTGAAACGAGTGTGAAAGAAGGAAACATACGAGGGAGAGAAACATAAAGAGGAAAAAGGAAGTAATTGTGTTAAATTATACTTGGAGCCTGTGAAGGAAACATTGTAGAGGGACACAACAAAATATAATGTTTTGCAATACCAAAGAAATCTTCTGATTCTCCGCTTCTAGATTATATCAGGTACAGACTAAAATTCCACGGAAATAATACTGAAATTCATTGAAAATCGTGTGTACTTCTTATAGCCAGACAAACCTTGAAACCAAACCAAACTAGTTGTAATGTTTCATGTTTTTTGTTACTGTAATGATCTAACCTTGAGACAGACAACTCTCTGATGTAAAATGAATGCTTTGGTAAAGAAGGTCATAACCAATCCCTCTGCCTACGCTTAGCTTCGTACAAGGATGCTGGTTATTGGAATGAAGTGTTACAGCTGAGATTATATTATACTAAATAATCAATAATAGCATCCATGTGTGGAAGCACCCTTGACAACGCAGATTTATCTCAACAGTTTCAGTGACTTACTAACGGAGCCTGTCTGTGGTGCACAATAAAAAGTCATTATTGACATTGCCTGTGCCAACTGCAGACTTTTCAGAACTGACATACTGGCTTACATACATACTTACTCACTAACACTACTAACTGACACAGCCTTAGACTGTGGGAAAATTAATATAGGCTAGTCATTGTATCGTTTGTTTGCAAACAAGCCAGCAGAGGTCTAAATTGTGCATGCAGCAAAGAAAAAAGAAGGCGTAATTCAAATAGTTTATAGACAGAGGTCAAGAGGTGTTGATCAGGACTTTAGTCACTAGGCAACACAGCCTTAAGTGTTAACCACAAATAGTGCTCATCACAGGAAACATGGCAGAAAGGCTACTTTGTTAAACACATTACTCATAATTCTGTATTATATGCTGTAGGACATTCAGGCAGTGATGGCTAAAGCTTCATTCCACACTTCCCTTCTCATTCTGATGCTGATTAAAGGTGAGGAGGAGTAGACATGATACGTTTAACACAAACCAGCCCCATTGACAGTATTGGCAATGATTATCACCTGTGTTGTCTGTTCTCTGTTGCAGTTTCTATGGTGACTACGCAAATATATCCAGGGGAGCCCTGTGTGTTCCCATTCTACTATGGTGGTATACGGTACACGGACTGCATCTCTGATGGGTTAAATGAGCCAATGTGTCCCACTCACATCATTGGGTTAGAGGACAATTGGCGATACTGTGACAGTGAGTAAAGCATGTATTACTGGAGTATGTAGGAAATGAGTACAGCATCCTGAATCAACATACACATATTTTCATTACATCCTTCAACAAGTTTATGTTTTCACTGGTGTGGGTTTCTTGTTTGTTTGTTTGTCTTGTTTGGTTGTCAAAATAACCCAAAAAGTGCTTAGCAGATTAGCAGAAGTTGTTTAGACAGTGTGGGTGGGGTGGGTACATTTTAGTGTTTATCTGGAACACCATCTGGTATTACGTAAGTAATCCTTTTGCGAGGGTGGAGATGTTCTCTTTCCCAGTGCTTTTTTAGTTCCTGTTTTTTTCTTCTTTTATCTTTGTAAAATATTTGCATGTATTTATTTATTTATTTATGTGCTGTCAAACGATTAAAAAGATCTGATTAATTACAACATTTTGCCATGATTAATCATAATTAATCATTTTTAATCGCACCTCATTTCCTCCAGGAAAAAATTGGTTGCTAGTGTACGTTGGACCCTTATTTTGCCATGATAAGCCAGTGATGCAAAATACCTGTCTGTGTTCAAATGGGCAATTCACGCTTATCCCCTACCCCCACAGATTCCCCACACATCAACCCTCTGTTGAACCCGCTGTTCTTGGACATTAGTAGCCTGATTTGATCATCCGCTTACTCTTCGTTTCACTTAGTGTAAAGCGTCTGAAACATCTCCATGGGAAATTGTTTCCTCTCTAGAGGGTGCTATGCACTATAACCTCACTCACGTCAGATGCAGCGCTAGCCTGACATAGCCCAACCATAATACTGCTGTTCATCCGTATTCATGGTCTGGAGGTTCTTTAACCTGACGCGATTATACTGCGGAGGGGAGGGCATTCACTTCTGGTTTGAAACGATTGGACAGCTCGTCTAATCAGCTTCGCTTATTGGCCGGTAGACTCTCTACCGATGTAAACACGCCCCAGAGGACCGTTCCCAGACCATGGATACGGATGAACATTCGTATTATGGCGGGCTATGTCAGGCTAATGGCATCTGATATTGCGTCCATTGAAAAGGATTTCAGGACTAATATTGAACGGATGGACCAACCAGGAGATCGTACAAACTGGGCGGGATTTTTGATGTAGCTCACCTATTGCATACTTAAAAAACACCACTAACAGTTATATATGAAAGAGACATCTATATTGCGCAAGTTAAATCAATTATTGTGGTAATTATGCCGGAGATACTGGCATTTATCTTTATTTGGAACAGATGAAAATCTAGAAACCGTGATGGCTAAGGGAATGCAACTGGTAAGTTTCAATGTAAGTGGTTGAAGTAAAATGACGGACAAGTGGTTTGTCCAATTATATGCAAGAATTTTTGATGACGTCCAGTCTTCTGAAACAACTCTTTTACGAAGGAATCTGAAATACCTGCGCCCAGGGGCGCCACATCGTACGTGAGTGAGGTTATATTTGCTAATGTTTGTTTAAAACGCATTAAAAAAATGTTTTGTTATCTTAACTCAAGGTTAGTGATGTCCGGGCACAGTATCATGGCTTCAGTTTCTCACTCTGTTCGTTGAATTTGGTCTGCACGGATCTGTGTCAGTGAAAACGAAACTCAATCGAAATGTCTGGAGGAACGAAATGAAATGAGCAGAGCCAGCAGCCGGCGTTTGCCTGGATAGGACATTAGGGAATCTTTCTGCAGTCTGACTTGATAGCTTAGCCATTTTCTATCTGAAATTGAGCACAATACATGCCATGAAAGTGGAACAATATCCATCAGGATTAATCCAAGATTAATCCTTGTTTGTTTTGTGTTACAGGTTCAAGCAGCTGGAATTTGTTTTACTCCTCACAGAGAATATGTGTTTTAGAGGGATCTACAGTGGACATGTTCTGCTCTTACACGTATCCCTCTCATCTGACAGTGCAGGAAGCCTACTGGACAACCTCATCCAGCGATGCAGCCACTGATATCTCTCAGCTCTATCAGTATAGTGACAGAGTTACGGTGAACAGTAGAAATAAACTGTGCTCTCTACGTATAAACTCAGTTAAAGATTCAGATAATGGTGATTATTACTGCAGGGTTACTACTAATGTTGAGAAGGAAACAAGGACTGGGACACCAGGAGTGAAAATTTCAGTCACAGGTAAATAATTATTCATCTCTCCGTGGAAAGCTTTCCATTCTGCCCCACATCAGCTGAATATACTATTAATTTGCACATTATTTTATGAAGTTAGAACAATAGAGCAATCTGTCTTGCAATGTTAATAAAAGCAGGAATATTTGTTATGCACTCTTTTGTACCCACACACTCATGCTCACTCAGAGAAACACAAATGGACATAAAGACTTTTTTATTTTTAGAAATTTGAGATTATAATTTCATTTTGGACCCAAAATAAATTGAAAGTTTTCCCCAAATTAATTTTCTGTTTTACAGCCTTGAAGGTTTTATCTCCAAGTGGTCCAGTCAAAACAGGAGATCAGGTGACTCTCACCTGTAAAACCAGCTGCTCCTTGAGTAGCAGACCTTCATTCATCTGGCGTAAAGATGGACGTCCTGTAGAGAAGAAGCAGATCATCAACAACCAGCTGCAGCTCCACCCAGTCAGCAGAGAGGATGAGGGCAGCTACACCTGTGCTGTTAAAGGACTTCATTCAACACCTGAGAGGCTTATTGTCATGTGTGAGTATGACAAAACATTTGGTAAAGCTGTTTTTCACTGTTCATGAATTACTGAGTAAGGATTAGGTAAGTACATTGTAACAAAAAGTATCAAGGGAGAAATTATACAGTACTTACAACCTAAGTATGATGGAATAACACAAATTACACAAAAGCTATCTGCTGTCCAACATCACCTTCCAACAATGTAGCCATCAATTTGACCTCGCCATAAATTCTTAGACAGGTTAATTTATTTTAGATTTATTTGCATGCTAGCATGCATGCTAGCTAGACTGTTTATAGCAAATGGACTAATAGCGCAGAATTTCTGAACACTGGGCTCATATGGAGGTGGACTATTCGTCAGAAATTTGTACAGGTATAATTTTTTTTAAAATATGGGCTGTGTCCAAAACGGGAAGGTAATGACTTGCTACCTCACTGTCTTCACTGTCTACGAAGTTACCTGCTATAGGAGGTATCAAGGCAGCTGTTAAAAACTTAGTTTCGGACACCCTATCAAGTGATGGCCGACTGCCATTAAGACAGTTGTTGGACAATATGAGGAGGAGGTTTTGCGAAGTCTTGAGGAAATGGCTGAATCAGGCTCCTCTGACACATGCACAACAGCAAGAGGACTCTTGGAACTATTTCAGAAAGGCAGGTTTTTCTCGCCTCTGAAGTTCTTTAAGAGCTTGAGTGTCTGAATTGCTCCCATCAGGGCAAGACTGCTAGTGTCCCAGGGATGCTGGCAGCTGTTGACTGTGTCAGAAAAACAATTCAGGTGAGGAGATCTGATTTACACAACTGTTTGCGACAAGATATGCGAGTTAGAGTTAGACATTGAGCCTATCCAGATGCCCCAAATTCACAGACCCCCAAAACACCATACCATAGGAACCTGCATTTAGGCCAACTGAAGAGTACTTCAGAATTAAGTTCTTCAAACTATTAGATGCAGGTGATGTACAGCTGGCTAAGCGATTTGACAAACACAGCTTTGATACTTTCTGTAATATAGAAAGGATGATTATCTCTGGAAAGATGGAGGAGGATGTTGTCAGTTCTTACCCAGAATTAAATCACCATTCACTAGAGGTGCAGCTGGCAATGTTCAAACTGCAGTATCTTTGTAATACAGTTACTGAAGTAGCAGACTCTCAGAGCAATGTTCCCAGAGGTGCATGTGTTATTCAGTAGATTCAAAATTTTTACTCTTTGTAAAAGTGGTAGTAATTGTATCAGATGCTATGTATGGCGCAGAGCAAATTTCCGTAAGGACAAATAAATATCTATTCCAAGTTTTTAGTTTGATAAATGTCATGGCAAATCTTAAATCTGTTTCCTGCATTTAGATCCCCCTCAGAGACTGGAAATTCAAGTCAATCCATCTGGTGAAATAACTGAGGGAAGCAGAATCACTCTGACCTGCATGAGTGAAGCTGACCCACCAGTACACACATACACCTGGATCAAGAAGAATGGAGCTGTAGAACCGAAGTCAGGAAAGGAGAACACACTCACCTTTAGCAAGATCCGTTCTGAGGACAGTGGAGAGTATCTGTGTCGAGCAGCCAATAGGATTGGCAGACAGGATTCTCCTACTGTGACTGTCCTGGTTTTATGTGAGTTCAAAATTTACAGTAAAATTCCTGTGATTCAGAGAGCAGATGCAATCATACTGTCTTTTTTTTTCTTTTTCTTTTTTTTTTTAAATCATCTACATATGGTTGTAGTATACTAATTTTGAAAATATATTAACCAAGTTTGAATATTGTTCCAGATCCTCCAAAGTACATCAAAGTAGTGTCTGTTCCTCCTGGTGAAATAACTGAGGGAAGCAGAGTGACTCTGACCTGCGTGAGTGAAGCTGACCCACCAGTACACACATACACCTGGATCAAGAAGAGTGGAGCTGTAGAACTGAAGTCAGGAGAGGAGAACACATTCATCTTTAACAAGATCCGTTCTGAGGACAGTGGAGAGTATTTCTGTCGAGCAGCCAATAGGATTGGACAACAGGATTCTCTATCTATGTCTGTTCAAGTTTTAAGTGAGTTGAAAGAGCATCAACAATGTTTTGTTTTGGTTAACTTTAATGTGATATTAATTGAAGCTTACCTAACCCTGCTGAGGAATACCTATTTTTTCATCATTTAGAACCTCCAAAGAACCCAACAGCCACTAGTCCCCTCGGTACAATTGTGTTGGTTACTCCTACTGGAGAGCTTCCCATTGGTAGTTCAGTGACTCTGACCTGCAGCAGTGATGCCAACCCACCTGTGGAGAACTACACCTGGTTTAAGGTGAATGAATCCACTCCAGTAGGATCAGGACAGCAGTACAGCATCGCTAATATCAGACCTGAGGACGAAGGACAGTACTACTGTGAGGCCAGGAATAAATATGGAGCTGAGAACTCTACTGCTATGTCCATCACAGTCACAGTTAAAGGTATCTCTCTCTCCCTCTAAGTTAAAATAAAAAGTTGCTTCTATTATATGAGAATTATGGAATATGAAGTTAGCACAGTGTTTATGGATTGATGCACATTGTAACCAGGTAGCCAGAAAAAAAATACTCTATGAAAGCTGGTCACAATGGAGAATGAAACAACAGCCCAGACAACAACCCTAGCCTATAGAAATCAACCAATATGTTTTTTTTTCATGACTGATGGCGACACCGATATATGGAGGTCAGGGTCAGCTGATGGCCGATTCATGCTGCCGTTTTTTTGGTTCCATGAATATCGGCTGAGTGATATATCAGTCTATCTCTACTAGGCAATGTAGCATACCATTTAAAATTGTGTTTCTTTCACCTAGTCTGTAGATTAGGTTTATGTCACAAAGTTTTAATGCCATTAGATAGACTACACCTCTAATTCAATTTTAGGTGTGACATTCCTATGATTTATGATGCCCTGATGATGTCATGATCAGTGGTTTAGACGGTTTAGAGGAAGTTAACTATCTGCTTAGTCCTTGTATACAGTGTTTAGACAAAAATGTACATGTTGTATTAATTTGGGATCTTAAAGGTATAGTCTAATCCGGAGTGAATCAACATGTAGCCCTGCTGTTTTATACTGCTAAGCGCTACTGAAAGCCACGTCAATGATCGAACTTTGTGCATCGTAGACCGAGTTTGCGAGACGGCAGCTAACACTAACTGAATGAGGCATGTCAAAAACGAAACCTAATCAATTTGCTTTCTTTTGAAATGCCCCCATTCTGTTACTGTTAGCTGCTGTTTCGCCATCTCAGTCTGTGTTGCATGAATTCGAGTGACTGAGGTGGCTATCAGTAGTGCTTGGCACTATAAAACTGTAGGGCTACGTGTTGATTCACTCCCGATTTTTCCTTTAAGACACTCTGGCCCAGAATTTGTGTCATCCACTTGGTTCTTAAAGGATTTATCTGGAGTGAAACAATCCTGTTTCACCTTGCTAAGTGCTGTCATTAGCTATATGAATGGCCAAATTTTGTGCAACGCAGACCAATTTGGCAAAACAGCAGCTATCGGTAACTGAAGCAGGCATATCAAAATGAAACCTAACCAATTTGGTTTTGTTTTGACATGCCCCATCCTCTTAGTGTTAGCTGCCGTTTTGCCAACTAGGTCTGTTTTGCACGAAATTCGGTCATTGTGGTGCCAATCAATAGCGCTTAGCACTATAAAACAGCAGGGATACGTGTTTTCACTCCGAATAATACCTTTAAGTGACAAGAATAAACTGTTTCCATCAGCTTTATTCATATTATAAGCATTAAGCATCCAATTTGATTTAAGCCTCCGAAAGCCTTTTGCAATGAATTTAAGGAAATATTTCATATCATTTTGATGAACACTATTATCACTCCAAATCCATTTAATTGTTTTGGCCTGATTTCTTTGTACTTGGTAAAAAATACTTAAACTGTGGTTAAACTGCGATTACCTGGAAATTATTAAAACAACAAAAAAATTTAATCCTATTTATATACTATTTGCGTTAGAAAAGAGAAGAAGTTTTGCTGGTGTTTCCATGAGAGGATTTGTTATTCTCATTAACTTAAATGGATGTTACAACTTGGATGCTCCTAGCTTGAGATTCTTACTTATATTAATCCATGTTTCCTTATGGAAGATCTGATATCACCAAGTAATTAAGAGTCCAGGATCAATGTCAAACGTGTTGCCCTGGATCAATGGGCTAGGGTTAGGGTTAGGAGTAAGGTTAGGGTTAGAGTACATTGATCCAGGACAAACAAGTTTGACATTGATCCTGGACTCTTAATTACTTGGTGATATCAGATCTTGCTTCATGTTTCCTTATCTACAGCACCACAGAGTCCTGTGATGGTTATGGTGGTTGCAGTGTCAGTGTGTGTAGTGTTGGCTTTGGTCTGTGCTGCTGTCTGGATGAGGTGAGTAGAGACTTAGATGGTGATTATGTAGAGGTTAGTGGAGAGACTTATTTGTTTTGAGGAAAAAAAGATCTATCTATCTATATCTATCTTTCTATCTGTCTATCCATCTAGGTATCACTGCAAAGGTGGACGGACTCAAAGGGAGAGTACAGATGTAAGCTATTTATAGTACCGTGATATTAGTTGCATTATTAATAATAATAATGTTACTTTCAAATTCTGTTCAAGGAATTTCCACCCAGGCATTCAATATAAGGTTGTGCTGTATTGTAATGGCCTGAACACTATGTCGACATCAACACCTCCTCTTCCTGTTTTTATTTCAGGATGTTGTGGTCTATGAGAATGATACGCAAGGAGGAAGATCTGATGCCATCAAGATAAGTTCTGTTTATCAGAACCTGAAGCCCAGAACCACCCAACCTGATCCAGTTTATCAGAGCCTGAACCCCAACACCATCCATATTGCAGTATACCAGTGCCTGAGAAAATGAATGACTACTGTGTTATCTGTGTATTTTACGCTAGTGTCTATTTGCACCCAATTCGGCAATACAGTCATAAAAGGCAATTTACAGCCACAATAACAAGCATGCTTTTCTGGTTGTGGAATAGACTACAGCTATACAACAATTCCTTGATAGCTTTGGCACTGGAGAAATCAGATGATGTAATTGTCTAATCTTCATTCATTGAATGCATACACTATCTAGTTAGAAATGGATTACAGCATTGTCAGAAATGACTGAATTTGCCTGGGTTTAATTTATTAACTGGATTAATACATTTTGAAACATTTACAAAATCATAAATGCCAATGAGTTTAAGAGATGGCTATTAATTTTTTTTCTTCATTCTATTTTCTTTATTCTACTTTCTGATTCATTCTGAGTGAAGATGAATAAACTGTTGTTAATTAACACCATTTATTTATTTTGTGTGTCTTATATTCATGATTCTACTAATGAGAGATTGTCACATTGTAGAAATTTTGCGGAGCAGCGCCATCTTGTGGGTATAGCAGGGGTAGAGCCCTCCAAATTTCCCTCAGGCTTGATTAGAGATGACCAACATCGATGAATAATTAAGCCATTGGGTGAGACAGTGCAATGTTGGTGGCCGCAGACTAAGTACTATCTGTCACAACATTATTGGAGTCCCTACACATGGAATCGGGCATTAAAACATCCAACTTTTTCAAGTAATTTAACTTGTGAAAAGCTGTATTCGTCCAAGTTCATCCAACTATCATACAATTCCACTTTGCGCAACTTTTTGGCAACCTTTTTCAAGTTGTTGGTCTTCCTTCAAAAAAATAAAATAAAAAATCAACTATCATCCAACCATTAACAACAGCCACTGCTTGCAAGTTGTTGGTCTTCCTTCAGGTTTTTCTCTTTCCCCCCCACATAATCAACTATCAACCAGTCATCATCATTAACAATAGCCACTGCTGTTATCTCAGCTTCCCCTCACTCTGCCCACTCGTCCTCTTTCCTTTCACCACTTCTACTTCTCCTCTTTCCTTCCTTTCACCTCTCGTTCAACTCTTTGTCCTGTCGTTTTACTCAGAAACAACATGCCATTCCCTATTATTAGGGTGCCTGCCCTGCTTGCATCGCCTATTACTGTAAAAGTCAGATCAAAGGGGCAGAGCATCTTTCATAACTCATCAGGTTCGGCCTAACAAGAGACCCAATTCTGGGCAGAAATCTCAACAGCAATAGCATTGCTCTGAGCATGGAGGACAGTACTACGATGCCTGGAATAAATATGGAGCTGAGAACTCTACTGCTGTGTTGATAAAAGTACTGTCACTCTAATACACCAGCATGTTTTTGTGTATGTGTGTGTGTCCATATAGCTCTTTTTACAGTACCCTCTGGGGCTGAAATGAAACGTGACACATCCTATGCTGTTTTGCTCTCTCTCTCTCTCTCTCTCTCTCTCTCTCTCTCTCTCTCTCTCTCTCTCTCTCTCTCTCTCTCTCTCTCTCTCTCTCTCTCTCTGGTCATTGGTAGAGGAAGCTGTTGCTGTGGTTGTGGTTGGGCTCAGTTCTATCATGAAAACAGAATCACTTAATTTAAATCATGCTTTAGATGAATACAATTATTATATGCTCAGCACAGACTCAACAGCAGGATCCAAGGTCAGTTCTGTAAGGTCACTGGCCCCTTTCGGCCCCTTGGCTTGTAGCCCATGTGTGTGTTTGAGGGACGAGAGGAATGAAGCACAAATAATAAAGATGTACAGTTGATTGTGCAAACAGAGGGCAGGCATAATGCCCTTGTGGATGTGCATGTTTAATGTGCTAGTGAGTTATGTTACATGTCAAATATTATATATTACATGTAATTCAATGTAAGACCCTGGGAAGAGAGAGAGAGAACCCATCTTTTCAGACAGATGAGTGTTTGGCCGCTACTCATTCACTGGGGGAAGTGACATCAGTGAGACAAGTGTGAAAAAAGACGGTAAAATGGAACACATCAGCATACATGAGAGAAGGAAAAGAGTGAAAAGGAAGTAAGTCTAAATGTTAAAATAGACTTAGAGGCTCTGAAGGCAGTGTAGTTGAAGGACATGGAAACGTATGTTATGCACAACCGAAGAACAACCCTTCTGATTGTCAGCTTCTAGTTCATATCAGGTAGGCTACAGACTAAACTTACTGTAAAAATATTCAAATGCATTAGAATACTGTGTAATGCAGGGCAAACTAAAGTGTTTAGAATATACGATAGCCTAGTGTTTAAATTTTAAAGGCAAATTCAAACTGAAGATCCGCAACAAGATGAGACGGTTTTACAGAGTAGTTGCAGTGGTGTGAATCAATCGTCACAGGTTGTTGCAAATAGTTGCAAGCCGTCGCAAAAGATTTTACTTGTCAAATTACAGTTTGAGAGTGGCAGGTTTTTAGAACATCGCAGCCCGTCTCGTCACGGATCTTTAGTCTGCAGCCACCAAATTACAGACAGTTCATGGATATGAGTTTGATTAGTAGTTGCAACCAGAACCATAGAGCCACGTGACTAATTTCTGGACCCCAGAAATGTGTTGCATCTCTCTCTCTCTCTCTCTCTCTCTCTCTCTCTCTCTCTCTCTCTCTCTCTCTCTCTATGGCTCTGGTTGCAACTTAACCAAGTAATCCTGTAACTGCTGCTGTTGTATTAGTTTAATAGTCCAATTCCTATTCTTCCTGTCATTGGGTAGCTTTAGGTATAGCTGTCTGTCTGTTCCCTTACTTAATGAGTTAACCTTTTTAAAATAATAAATGTTGGTAGGCTACAAGTAAAATGTATTTTCAATGTTCCATTCAGCGTATTAGCTCATTTTACAACAGGTTTTCAATTAAAAGACATATCGCCTAGAAAATAGTGCAATACTAGAACTGGAGGCCTTAAAAGTTAACAGGATTCTCTATGGGTATACAGCCTACAGGGCTTTCGTCCATTTATCTAATCACACATCAAACAGCTCAGAGACAGAGGTCAGGAAGTGCTGATTAAACAGCCTACATCACTAGGCAACGCAACTTCAAGTGTTAACCACAAATGTTGTGTGCAAGCGTCAGCTTCTACATGCACAAATAACAAACAGAAGAAGTTATGTCCGTGTTCAACGCACAGAATTTGAATGGCTACTTTATTAACACAATATCCATGACTGAGTCTCTAAGTTTTCACGCTGCAGGAGATTCGGCCAGTGATGACTCCAGTCACATTCCACACTTCCCTACTCATTCTGGTGCTGATTAAAGGTGAGGAGGAGTAAACATTATACACAAACCAGACATCATACACAAACCAGCCCCATTGGCAGTACTGGCAATGTCACCTTTGTTGTTCTCTGTTGCAGTTTCTATGGTGACGATGCAAACAGATCCAGGGAAGCCCTGTGTGTTTCCTTTCCTCTATTATAACAAGGAGTACACAGACTGCATCGGTACTAATACAAACCGATGGTGTTCACTGACCTACAATTACAAAGACAAATGGCGAATGTGTGACAGTGAGTATTACTGACTCAATAGCATATACATAATTCATGTTCTGTATGAAGGTAAAATTATTTATCATATTGTGTCTGTAAATTGCTGACTATCTGAGAAAAAGGTCAAATTGTAGACCTGTATAAAGTGTTTTTATGTTTCAGGTGAAAGCAGCTGGAGTGTGTCTTACTCCCCCAGAGTATCTGTGCTTTAGAGGGATCTTCAGTGGACATGTCCTGCTCTTACACGTATCCAAATCATCTGACAGTGAAGAAAGTCTATTGGATAAACTCCCATAGTAGTGAAGCTTCTGCTATCTCTCAGCTGTCTCAGTATAAAGATAGAGTTACAATGAACTGTAGAGATAAAGACTGCTCTCTAAATATTAATTCAGTTAAATATTCAGATACAGATTTTTACTGCAGGATAACCACTAATGTTGAGAAGGAGAAATGGATAGGGGAAAGTGGAGTTAAATTATCTATCACAGGTAAGGTCTTGTAAAGTTGTTGAACTTTTATTGTGCTTTTTAGTACATTTGTGGCCTAACATAGCGCAGACATAGTTGATGCTGGATGAGAGACAAATTACAAAAGATTAACATTTGGTAACACTTTATCTTACAGTGTCATTGTTACAGTGTATTTACCTATGTAGGTACATTGGTACCAAAAAAATCCATATTTTAGGTATAACAGTAGTAGATGATATTACATATTGTTACACAGGTTGTACCACTGTACTTACATACTGTAGGTAAATACACTCTAACAATGACACTGTAAAATAAAGTGGTACAAGACCACATTAAATATGCATATACATCCCATAATTTGTTTCCTCTCACAGACTTGAAGGTGGAGGGTCCTGAAACGGTCAAGGAGGGAGATCATGTGACTCTCACCTGCAGCACCACCTGCACTCTACCCAGCAGCCCTTCATTCATCTGGAGTAAAGATGGACGTCCTGTAGAGAAGAAGCAGATCAACCAGCTGCAGCTCCACCCAGTCAGCAGAGAGGATGAGGGCAGCTACACCTGTGCTGTTGAAGGACATGAGCGTCTACCATCTCCACCTGAAAGACTCCATGTGGATTGTGAGTATGATTCCATAAAGGGAAATTGACAGTCCTAGTGTGAATGCACAGACTTTGCTTAATTTTTATTTTTTTTAATGACATTCCTATAATATAAGTTTATGACAAACGTGGTTTACAGACTCTTACACAAAGTGTAACCAAAACACCAAAGTGCAATACCATGACTTAATGCATGTTTAAGGGAAAATATGTATGTCTCCAAAATCTGTTAGTTTGGTAAATATGGTCTGCTTGTTTAGATCCTCCACATCACAAATTTATATCAAATTTATATCAATCCATCTGGTGAAATAACTGAGGGAACATGTTTTATGTACGTACCACATTTGTATTTGTTCCAGATCCTCCAAAGAACATGAGCATTGTGCCTGATCCGTCTGGTGAAATATCTGAGGGAAGCAGAGTGACTCTGACCTGCTTGAGTGAAGCTGACCCACCAGTGCACACATACACCTGGATCAAGAAGAGTGGAGCTGTAGAACTGAAATCAGGAGAAGAGAACACACTCACCTTCAGCGAGATCCGTTCTGAGGACAGTGGAGAGTATCTCTGTCGAGCAGCTAATGGGATTGGAGAAAAGGAATCTTCTGCCTTTTCTGTCCATGTGTTATGTATGTATCACTGTAAAATTAATGTGGTTGACAGAATGGAAGCAAACACACACCAGTATCTAATTATTTTTAAAATTCAGCCACTTAATGTCATGTAACATGTTTTACATCCCTACCACACTTCTATTTATTCCAGATGCTCCAAAGAACATGAGAATTGTGTCTGATCCATCTGGTGAAATAACTGAGGGAATCAGAGTGACTTTGACCTGCATAAGTGAAGCTGACCCACCAGTACACACATACACCTGGATCAAGAAGAGTGGAGCTGTAGAACTGATGTCAGGAGAGGAGAACACACTCACCTTCAGCAAGATCCGTTCTGAGGACAGTGGAGAGTATCTCTGTCGAGTAGCCAATACGATTGGTCATCAGGATTCTCCTGCTGTGACAATCCAAGTTTTATGTGAGTTTCAAACAGCCTCCACACATGATATTTTGGTTTATTTTTTGCTTTCCTCAATTGAAGATTACCTGTTCACTCTTACCTATCTAGATCCCCCAAAGAACACAATAGTTGCCACTAGCCCCTCAGGTCTGATAACCCAGGGCACCACAGTGACTCTGACCTGCAGCAGTGATGCCAACCCACCTGTGGAGAACTACCTGGTTTAAGAGTGGAGTAAAACTCTCCCTTGTTGGATCTGGGCAGAATCACAGCGTTAATAACATCAGACTTGAAGATGGAGGAAAGTACTACTGTGAGGCCAGAAATAAATATGGAGCTGTGAACTCAACTGCTGTTCATATCACAGTGATGGGTATGTAACTGCAAATGTGATACATACTGTAAGTGTGTGTGTGTGTGTGTGTGTGTGTGTGTGTGTGTGTGTGTGTGTATGTGTATTAAACCATAGTTTCATTAGAACAGGCTACCTTGTGGGGGATGAAATTTACCATTCCTCACAAGTTTAGTGATATAAACACGTTATTCCCTCCCCATTGCCTGAGGCCGAGTTAGAAGGCATTGTCTAGTAGTGGCACAAACAATGACATCTGGTGGTTGAAATAAATAGTATCCAGGAACTGTAAATTGCTTGTAACAAACCAAAAGCTTAAGAATGTTTTGTAGGTATGTAAGGTATTATGCCTACATTGGGGGCCTTCCCTTTAGTAAAAAAAAAAAAAAAAAATCAGCAAAACTCTCTTACAGTGTGGGTAATTCTAGTCATGCCGGTTCTGGGTCCTCTGATTGTGAGGTACTAGTACTAACCCGTTCATGTTTTTCTGTCTTTTGTCATTGAAGCAAATCTTCAGCAACTTCCACAAGTTGCATGACAATAACGTATTGAATCTTGAATCTCGTATTATGTTTCTCATCCATGTGGGAAATCAAACACTGATGGGTTGCACTCAGGATACAGTATGTCATCAACTCATCATCTCGGGTTATAGTTTTTACATCAAAACCGCCTTGGGTTTTAACTGGGACGGTCAAGTGCAACATTGTAACATCAAAGTAAAATGTACATGCACATCTTAGTGTTTATTCTGACTAATTCATTAAACTCACTGAAATCATGTTTAATTGCAGGGATCCAGAGTTCGGTGACAGTTATCGTAGTTGCGGTTTCAGTCTCAGTATGCGTAGTGTTGGGTTTGGTCTGTGCTGCTGTCTGGATGAGGTGAGTAGAGACAAAGTTGGCGATTAATGAGTGGTCTTTGGCGTTTTTCATGTTCTTTTTGCAAAATGCATTATTTTCTCCCAGATATCGTAGGCAGAGAGCGCAGCCCCACCGGCCAGATCATGATGTAAGTTCCTGGCGATGGTATAAAAATCTAAATCTGTATTACCGGTTCCTAATTTCTAATCCTGTATATATCCTCTTTGCCAGGATAAGGATGATGCCCAATACTCCAACATTGGCTTCCAGAGGTCTGCTGGTCAGAGCGGACCTGCTGCTGGTCCCCCCAGTGCTGAAGCTGCAGGAGGAGCAGAAGATGATAATGTCCACTATGCCAGTGTTCAGATCAAACACAACAGAAAAACTCCAGAAACTAATGAGGATGATGTCCAGTATGCAAGTGTTCAGACAAAGCGTCCCAGGCAGACAGGAGGAGCTCAGGGGGATGATGTCCAGTACTGTAGTGTTCAGTTCAAGAAAGGGGCCCCTCCGTCTCACAGGTGGGTGGCTCTTCATTCCATGAAACAATATAAAACTAGAAAAGCGCTCAGAGAGCGCAGACCTCTGCCAAGGCAATGTGGTCAAAGATGGTGTTCTGGATCACCGCTCATCACCAAAATCAAATCAGTTCTTACTTGTCCCAATACACACGTTATCCGAAAATTTCGAGTTATGTTGTACACAGACAGACACATACTCACCGGCGAAAACATAATCTCCTTGACGGAGGTAATAAAATGTAACTCCTTAACTGATATAATGAAACCACTTTTACGCAGAAGAAAACAACATATAACAGAATCACTAACAGCATTTTGGTAATATTAGATGACTGAAGATATTGGTAGCATTCTAAATATATGTCTTTGTGTTGCAGTTCCACTCTTCGGCCACAAGAGGACCCATCAGTGACCTATGCCAGTGTACAACTGCGAGCAGCAATTCCATTATCTGACCACTAGATGGTGACAATGAGGCTGACTTTACTGTAACATCAACATAACACCCCTCAAGACGAGCATTCAGGTCCTGTGTAGCCTGGAATTAAACCATCAAATCATATACTGTACAATGGAAAGCATTCAAACAATAACAAAAAACTCACTTTAGCTTGAATACTCTGTTATGCCATAAAAGCTGCATCATTAACAGTTTGAATGCCAGGTGTTTTTAACAAGCTTTGGCCCAGAGTGCCAGCAATCCAGGCCACTGTTGCCTATTTTTATAGAGCCACAGCGTATTCTGTGTTATAGCTATGGACACATACTATGGGTCATTTGAAAGGTAAGACTCTGAGCTCTCAGTGGGTGAAAACCGTTTATTTCTACATGCCTCCGTTCCTGAGAAATCCCAAGCTAAACAGTGGGTAGTTTTCATCAAAATCCTTGTTTTTTTCTAGAAAAGGAGATATCGCTTCTTTTATGATTATGATGGAGTGTTCTCTGTCAAGTTTCGAGGAGTGACACAAGCCGAATCATGCCTGTGGTGAGACTGCCACCTAGTGACGAACCCGCGAAAGGACAACATGACATGACGTGCATTATTTGACACGAATGCTGCAATAGTAATCAAATGCTGCCTTGTGATGTGAAAATGTCCAGACAAAATGTGCAGATCGTGAGTTTTTATGAGTTTCCGATCGTAATTTATTTCAGTTCTATTTATCACAGAGTTCCAAAAATCATATATAACCTGTGTGAGGGTTTCTATTTTCGTAAATTAAAAAAAAGGCAAAAACGTAACATTACGTTTTTGGCACTCAACGCATGACAAGTAATAACGGCATATTACGTTTCTGGCATTCAAAGTGTTAAATACATATATTATTTTGTTGAGTAAGTTAAGTCTTTGCTTAGTTTTTAACCTGAGATTATCTGAAACTGTAAAAGCTTAAATGTGTCTGTGTCAATTTCTGAAGAATATAGCTATCCAGATACACATTGTAAATATTTACAATACTGAATTTTAAATATGTTTCAATAAATTGTGATGCATCCCCTAAAAGACTTTTCTGATCAATTGACTTGCATGACTCTCTTGAGTGCTGCACCGGACACATTGTTTATTTATCCTGCCAGATAATTACCAAAATGGGAACTGTAAGAGCCATATGGAGAAATTATTTTTAGTTTAAATAATTATTGGTTATTAGAATTAATGCTGAAATGTATAAATATGTAAATTCATGAAGGAAGAAATAGTTCATAATTGGGGAAATGTGTGTGTTTCACCACTAGGGGGAATGCGCTTGATGTTCAGCTTACAGTAATATAAAGCCCCTTTCCCATTGAGGAATATAGCGGGTTAAACACGCCTCAAGCGCGCTCCCGCTGTTCCGTTCCCATTGAGGAGCCGTATTGCCGCATCAACTCGGCTCGGCTTTTCGACCCACCTCGGGGGGTAGTCTTTTTGCCGAAGCGAGTTCAATGGGAACGGACAACGACCCGCGTCTGAAGTGGCCGTGACTGACAGCAACAGAGCAACAGCAGCATTAGAGTTCAGGCATTGACATTTAAACACTTGGGCTAATAAAAAAAAAGAAAATTGCTAGGCTACCGTTTCAGACAGGTAACTGCAAGACTGGCTACGTTATCCAAGCAGGTTCTGTGGATTAAAAAGCATGGTCCTTTTGAGCAGTTTACAAGGACAGGTAGGTTTGTGGATTTCTACTTCTATAAATGCTGCTACCATTGAGGATTTTTAAAGCTAAATTGGTGGGTTTTGACTAGATTGTGAGCTTGTTTGTGAGATGGTCATGTCACGACAGTAGGCTGGTGGTGGTGCGAGATTGTGAGCTTGCGGTGATGGTAGTTGTCAAAGTAGCTGCTTCATAATGTGATTTGATCAAGCCAAGTGTTGTTCATTCTCCATGGGTTTGCTTTCTGATTGTATGACCGGTTTTGCTATGCTTTTCGTGACTGGTTAGCTGCCTGTTGCTGCCTGTAGCTTAATTGCTAGTTAGACCACCGTATGGATTTGTTGTTTACATTCTCAAGTTTCCGTGGTTCAGATGAAAAAAGAGCAGCGCATAGGCTTAGGGACGGTCATAATGTGATTTATGGTTGATCAAGCCAAGTGTTGTTTATTCTCCATGGGTTTGCTTTCTGTTTGTATGACTGTTTTTGCTATGCCTTGAGTTACCAGTTAGCTGCCTATTGCTGCCTGTAACCTATCTTAATTGCTAGTTAGATCTCCATATGGATTGTTTACATTCTCAAGTTCACGTGGTTCAGATGAAAAAAGAGCAGCGCATAGGTTACGTCATTAAACCCGCCCGACTTTGCGTGTTACGTATTACGCTTTGTGCCTCTAGGTCAAACCCCCAGAACAGTCCAGCGACACGGCTTTGGGCAGGGGTTAGAATTGCGTTCCCATTGCTTGACGCGGGGTTGGACACGGTATTACGACCCGCCGTTATACCGCGTTGCAATGGGAAAAGGGCTTAAGTCACATGACAAGTACAGTCTCTCATTAGAAGGTCGGGTGGAGGTGATATAGATTTCTGACCAATTAGACTTTGACTATTGTGGAAATGTAGAACCTAGAAGTGATGTTTTATTTTTGTATTTGATGAATGTATTTTTGTATTTGATTTAATGAAGATTTTCTGAGTTGAAGAATTCAGACTGGTTGCTATTCACCCGCTCCATTTGTGGCATGCAAAACTAGAAGGAGCTGCCACTATAGGAACGCCCCCAACTCAACTTGCTCAACTGATGTCAGCTAGCTTAGTTGCTAACCTTCCTGAAAGCCTGACAAATATGGCTCCACATGGTTTTACAGTCTTGCTTTCTGGAGTGAGTCTAGCAGTCTGATGGCCTGGGGGAGAAAGTTGTTGCTGAGCGCTTGCCAGATGGTAGGAGGGGGAACAGTTTTTGTGAGGGGTGGGTAGGGTCAGGGCCGGACTGGGACAAAAATATGGCCTGGGCATTTTTGGCTATGGCGGTCCACCGTAAATTTATTAAAAAATAACTTAATGGCAAGCTAAAATAACACAAGTTGGACTCGTTGCATGAACACGAGAGATTTAATTGGAATAGCCCAATATCCTTCAAGAAAATTATGAGTAGACAATGACAGCACCGGCCCAAAAATGGCCATTGGCCCACGGGCATTGCCCTGTATGCCCTATGGCCATTCCATGCCTGGGTAGGGTCTTTGATGATGTTGATGGCTTTGACAGTGGGATGGATACAGGTCCTGAATGGATGGTTGGGCTGATCTTGTGAACTTCTCTGCTGTTGACACCACCCTCTGTAATACTCTCTGGTCAGCAATATGGCAGCTGCCATACCAGACTGAGAGTCTGCTGGTGAGTATGCTCTCAATGACACCCCTGTAGAAGGTGGCGAGTGCTAAAGGAGGGAGACTGGGATGTGTGTGTAGGTGTGTGTGTGTCTGTGTGTCCTCAAAATATTAAACATTTGCTCTATAACTCACTTAGGGTTTGTCACGTCACTGTTGCTGTGTGACAGTCTTACTCAAATTGTGCCCTCGCAGATAAAAGTAATTGGACACGCAGAAAAAAAATACATTGTTTTTCAGGGTGAGAAAAACAATGTGTGTCGGCAGGGCTTGATAAAAGAATGAAATGAGTGACTACTTGAGACCCCTGTGTTCCAAATTCCTTCATGCCACTCGCTACCTAATGCAGTCAGCAGGCTCATGCAACAGGGCTATGCTTGAATTACCCATAACTTTTCCTTTAACCCCAATGTTGCTAGAATGCACAGGAAGTCTATGGCCCCTTCTACTCTGTGGCCAAAGTTTGTGAATGTAGAAAGGCTCACTGAGATATCTCTATTTGAAATCCAGAATTTTCTTTTTTCTTCAAAATTGCAGTCCAGAATCCACAAACATCAATAGCCCCTAAATGTTTCAAAGAAGGCTTTTAAAGACCAAAAAAAAGACCTCAAATATGAGCATAGCATAGACCTAAAGGCATTACATTTAACCTTCACCCTAAACCTTAGCCCGTCAACCCTCTTCCTGACCCTACATTGGGGGGCACCGTTGAGGGCAAAAAATACCAAAGACCACAAATTTCCAAGGGCACCACTGACATTCTCTGAACTCAGTAGTTTACTGACAGGTCACAGATTCAGACCAGCCTGACTCAGAACGAACAGAGCCCTGTCTATCTTTGCACTTGTTTCCATCAGGCTACTCCATGACTATGGACTACATAACTATTAACCCTCTATAAACTTTGAAAGTTAAGTTTGAGTGACATTGGCTCCTTATAGTTTTAGTTTGCTCGCTACAGCAGGATTGTGCTGCTATGTTTTGAGTCTGTGTGGCGTGATCAGGGCTTGACCTACCTCTTTTTTCCCACATGGTGAGAATGCATTAGGCCCACTGGTGATGAAAATAAGAGCCTCTACACGCTGAAGTCTATCATGTGGCTACAAGGTGTTAGCCACACTGTGTAGCTACGTGATGTTAGTCACGCTGTGTGCTGACCATCAGCAAGCAAAGCCTATATTTATGGACGTCATATCGTCTGCATACTTCCACAGAAGTGTTCATCAAGATAAGTTCAGTCAGACAACATATATGTGAATTCCACATCTACATCTACAACCAGTAAAATGTGAAATATTCATTGTGTTGTACATTTTAATCATCATGTGTTCGAATGAAAGGAGCAGATTCTAACATTGATCCTAATTTAGCAAGCAATATACCAGAGTAAGTTTAAGCATAGTCCTGACTCCTGCTGCACGAGCCTTCTAACAGCAATATATTTCGCATGAAATGAAAGATTGAAATGATGAAATGAAGAGCACAGACCTAACGCGAAACACTTTACATTGAGTTTACATTTTAGTCTCCCTTTGAAACATTAAACTGTGAGGTACACAAGACTAGGGGCCTTTACTATGAATAGAGCTGGAAAAGGGAAAAAGAACTACAAAATTATTAAGTTATACTTTACCTTGTTTAAACTCTAAAACAAAAGAAAACAAGCCCTACCCATCTAAGAATCTAGTAGAGTGAAAGCAAAAAAAAAATAAAATAAAAAAAAATAATACAAAATACTATACTTTTAAAATATTTTAAAAACTTAAATTTACTGATTTTATACATTCAGTAAAAGATTGTTTTGTTTACTCTCAGTTTTTGTGGCAAAAAAGGGACTGGATAAATACTGGATATGTCAGGTTATTTATTACAATCTGTTGAAATATCACACACTCTCAATACTGTATATAGGCCCACTGGCGATGAAAATAGGAGGCTCTGCATGCTGAAGTCTATCAGCATACTGTAAATAGCTGAGAGATGCAGCTGCATGTGGCTACAAGGTGTTAGCCACACTGTGAAGCTACGTGATGTTAGTCACGCTGTGTGCTGGCCATCATCAGCAAGCAAAGACTATATTTAAGAACATCATATCGTCTGCATACTGCCACAGAAATGTTCATCAAGAGAAGTTCATTCAGACAACATATATATGCGAATTCCACATCTATATCTACAACCAGTAAAATGTGAAATATTCATTCTGCTATACATTTTAATCATCATGTGTTCAAATGAAAGGAGCAGATTCTAACATTGATCCTAATTTAAAAGGGCTTCAGTAGCCAGGCCATTGTCTTCCTAAGTACTTCCGCTAGATCCTTCCTCCAGTACTTCGTCAGGGGTTCCAGCCACTGGCTGCATTCACATCTTTCACAGTTGGCTGATCCAGTCTCTTAGAATTAAAACATCTCCAGCAAGCAATTGTTTTTTTCTACAGCCAAAATCCCAGACCCTTGTACTAAGAGATGCATAAACTAAAATCAATAAAAAATGTTAAAGAGAAAAAAGATTATCATTGTATATGCAACATGTAAATGTATATTTCTCTTCTGAAAAATCAATAAAAAATGTTAAAGAGAGATGCATAAACTAAGGGACAGGTTATAACTAGACTAGGGTTTCTGTAGGTCATCAGTGTTGATGGTCTACTCACTCCATTGTGTGTAGCTCAATTTATGTGTAAATTGCAGTTAGAAGGGAAGTAACACCATAGAGATAGGCGAGAAACAAGACAGGAAAGCCAACTTTGAGTTGAGAGAGAAAGTGAGAGAGTAACACAGGTCAGTGTGAAGTTTAACAGTGTTTAAGAAGCTGTAAGTGACACAGAAAACACAGAGGTTCCACCGGACGGATACAGACTATATTCTCATAGAGATCACAACCATTTTATGTCTGCTGAACGGTCAGTTGTTTTTAGTCTCTCTTTGACAAATCAAATAGTGAGTTAGTTATACTTAGTTATAAGTTACTAAGTTATACTAAGTTATCCTTTACCTTGTTTCAATTCTATAAGTAAAACAAGCCGTATACTCATCTAAGAATCTAGAGTGAAAGTGAAAAAAAAAATAATAAAACTTGAATTTTACTTTCAGTAAAGGTATTTGGTTACTGGACAGGATGTATGTCAGGTTATTGACAATGTGGTGAAATATCAAGCACTCAACTGCATATACATACCATACAAAAAGAGACTGAAACCTCTTTTTACATGTAAACGAAAAATGCAACTGCATAAACAGATATGGGTAATTCCATATCAGCTCAACACCAAAATCTTGATATCAACACCATGGTCCTCAAATTTCTTCTGATTTTTTTTGTCTGAATATTCTTCCATATCTCATTACAATAACACCAGAATTTCAGTTTGATATCTTGTTTAGTTTCTGAGATATTGCTCTTCAAACATGGATAGATGCAGTCAATTGGACCATAATGCCAGGCCCATTTCAAATGATATGGAATTGCCAATGTACTTTATTATTATTACCTCCGCCAGGGAGGTTATGTTTTGCTTGGCGTGTGTGAGTCTGTGTGTCTGTGTGTGTGTCTGTGTACAAGATAACTCGAAAACTACTGCACGGATTTGGATGAAATTTTCGGACAACGTTTGTATTGGGACAAGTAAGAACTGGTTAGATTTTGGTGGCGATCGGTGATCCAGAACACCATCAGTGACCACATTGTCTTGGCGGAGGTCTGTGCTCTCTGAGCGCTTTTCTAGTTTATAATGTGCTACATGTAAATGGGGTGAGATCAATGTCCTTGTGTCTGCATTCACTTTGCTTTAGCAAATTTGCTATTTTCTTTTACCTTCTCCCAGGCTTCACAGGGTTGCTCCACCATTTGTTTCTGTGGCATTTCCGGAAATTTGGGAATTTAATACAGCTGACTACCCCTTAGCATACTTAGAGTATAAGGACATGGGTCTATGCCAGTTCTTGAGAATATAAAAATACTAGTGCTGGCAAAATTAACTGATTAATCAAATGATTAATCCCAAAAAATGAACTCAGATTAATCCTGATGGATATGGTTACAATTTTATGGCATGTATTATGTTCAATTTCAGATAGAAAATTACTTGGCTATGAAATCAAACTAGACAAAGATTATGGCTTAGCTCCTGAATGTCCAACAACAGCAGAGGGTTGATGTTTGGGGAATCTATGGGGTTAGGGGATGCCCCATTTGAGAAGAAGAAAGCCAACTATTTAGCATCAGGGTCTTCCCCGGGCAAAATGAGGATCCAACATATCCTAGCATCACAATTTTTACTGGAGGAAATCAGTTGAGATTAAAAGTGATTAATCGCGATTAATCATTGGGAAACTTTGTGATTAATCAGATAATTGTTTTAATCGTTTGACAGCACTAAAAAATACCTTATCTGAAGGATTTCATTGCTTCCTTCTCCCTCTCTTCCCACAAACACAACACATACTGTTGCTCTTTAATTATCAAAGGTAATATCAAGTGTTGAGCTGATTTTAAACCAAAATGGGAAAGACATATTTTGAATACTTTAAAAAGTAATACTTTCATATTTTGAATACTTTCAAAATAGTGTGTGGAAAACAAGAAAACCCTACCATATGTTTTTCATGACTCTATCCTTTCTGCTGCAGGACACTGGTCCAGTGATGACTCCAGTCACATTCCACACTTCCCTACTCATTATGATGATTATTAAAGGTGGGTATTACCGTATATATGATACTTCCAACACAAACCAGCCCTTGGCAGTATTGACAGTGATAATGACATATATTGTCTGTTATCTGTTGTAGTTCCTCCATCAGTTTCCATGTTGACTATGGAGACAGCTCCAGGAAAGCCCTGTGTGTTCCCATTCATCTATAACGACAAGAACTACACAGACTGCACTTCAGAGAACCTTGGCAAGCCATGGTGTTCCACCAAGAAATATTATGAAGGCAAATGGAGATACTGTGACAGTGAGTGCACATTGTACTGGAATGAATAATATACAGTGCCATGAATTTGTAACATATATACTTTCATTTCACACATCTTCACAAAAGACATAGGTAAATTAACTACAGGTTATTTGTCAATCAGTATCTATAGGTATCTCTAGCCTAGAAATCTAGACCCCCTAGCGGCAGCAAATTGATTCTGCTACCACAGGAGTCTAGCCAGTCTAGGCAGAGCATCAGGCGAATCACATCGTCTTGAGGAACAAGTGATGAAATAGAGTTCAGTCTTTTTGTTACGCTACAGCAAAGTGAAAATTTGTGGAATGGTACCAATAAATGGAGTCGTTATCGTTTTATGGAGTTACTGAGAGTTTTTTGGATGTATCCCTGATATTTCCCAACTGGTTGTCATCATTTCAAGCCTAATGGAACTTTGCTACTGATCGTAGATGAACTTAAAGAATTCAAGCATAGCCCTGATGAATGAGCCTGCTAAATACACTAGTTAGCGATTAAAACAAAAGACTTTGGAACAACATAGACCGAACGTGAACGCAAATCACTTTACACTGAGTCAAAGGTACCTGAGATCTTACTTTCGGTATCGAATAACGAGGTTCCATTGATTCAGTGTAAAGTGCTTGTTCGTTTCTGCGTTCGCATTTGGTCTATGATGTTCCAAATTATTTTGTTCCACTCGCTAACTTGTTCATTTAGGAGGCTAGTTCAACAGGACTATGCTTGAATTCAAAGTGACCAGATTTCTTTGAGAAAAATCGGGGACATTTTGGCGTTCGGCAAAAAAAAAAAAAAAAAAATATCACTAAAGAATTAGAGTTTATCCATGAAGAGCATAGGGGTTATTCTTTTTCCCTCTCAGTAGGTGATATCATTACGATTAGCACTTATGTCTGACAAAAAACCTGGCCACATCATATGGACGGATGCTGAAAGGCTACCTATAGGCTATTTAGTATCAGGATCAGTTGATGGCCAATATGCTATTCCCAGTATCTGGATGTTTTCCCATTTGCATATGTCGTCTTGAAAACGCCACATGAGACAAGAAACAATAATCCAATGAACAGACAATCACAAGACACAGGTGAGGGGTGGAGACACAGGAGACCAATGGCGTTTTCAATATGACATAATGTTACAAAACATTTCATACGTCACCCATAGGGATGAATGGGGAATGTTGCGTTACGTTACGAAACGTAACGACCACTGAATTCGCCATAAGAAACACAGAACTAGGAACTTAACAGGAAACACAAAGTCACATGACAAACCAGTAACTAGACAGGAGACAAGATCGCGTGTTCGTTGTGACGAAAGACCACATGATAAAATAGCCTCGCTATACCCCAGTACAGAAACTCTGTACGGGTGTATCTTGCTAGGCTAAGGTATCTCATTTTTAGGGCCAAATTGTAGACCTGCATGTACATGAGACTGATGTATGTTTTGTGTTTCAGGTGAAGACAGTTGGAGTGTGTCTTTTTCTCCGCAGAGTATCTGTACTTTCGAGGGATCTACAGTGGACATGTCCTGCTCTTACACATATCCCTCTCATCTGACAGTGCAGAGAGTCTACTGGACAACCTCAGATAGTCCTGCAGCCACTGATATCTCTCAGATGTCTCAGTATAAAGATAGAGTTAGGGTGAACTGTACAGACAAACGGTGCACTCTAAAATTAAGCTCAGTTACACATTTAGATGAATATTTCTATTGCAGTATTACAGTAAATGTTAACCAAGTGAAATATATAGGGAAAGGCGGAGTTAAATTATCGCTCACAGGTAAAGTCTTTTGTTTCTATTTTATTATTGATATGCAGTTGTTTAACTTTTAGTGGAGGGTTTACTGATCTATTGCAGTACCTCCAATTTGTTTCCTCTCCTAGACTTGAAGGTGGAGGCTCCTAAAACTGTCACTGAGGGAAATCAGGTGATTCTCACCTGCAAGACCACCTGCACTCTAACCAGCAGTCCTTCATTCATCTGGAGTAAAGATGGACGTCCTGTAGAGAAGAAGCAGATCAACAACAACCAGCTACAGCTCCACCCAGTCAGCAGAGAGGATGAGGGCAACTACACCTGTGCTGTTAGAGGACGTGAGAATCTCACATCTCCACCTGAGAGAATTACTGTTATGTGTGAGTATACCAAATGAGGGGAATTCTTAGTCCACAGTGTCATACCTAGTGTATGATAAAAGTGCAATACAGAAGCTTACAAGTACATATGAGGAACAATGTGTTTAATCTTATACCAAATACCTCCATTGTATACGCATGTAAAGCTTCAAAACAGACAATGCAGCAAAACCACGTTACCTGCAATACCTTTTTCTGGCATTGTGCCTGTGATAGGTTCGAGCGGAAAAAAATGACCTAGGTCGAGATTTCGGTGACCTCTATTGAAGCTACGGCCATGCTAATCTGATTTAATAATCTATGCTAAGATAAAGCTAATAGTGACATGAATTCTGATAATTTCGCTGACTCTTCTGTAGTTGCAAAGTCTACTTGAGCAAATACAGTAGGCCTACATTAATTTGCCTGGCTCTGGCATAAGGAGTTTGACAGACACTTTTATTTATTTTAATGCAACACAATTATTTAGATGAAGACATACGGATTTTGATTTACAAAGACTAATATCATCAAATGAAACCAAATCAAATCCAATTTATCCATCTCATAGGTTTGAAGGTGGAGGCTCCTAAGAGGGTGAAGGTGGGAGATAATGTGACTCTCACCTGCAACACCACTTGCACTCTACCTAACAGTCCTTCATTCATCTGGAGTAAAGATGGACGTCCTTTACAGAAGAAGCAGATCAACAACAACCAGCTGCAGCTCCACCCAGTCAGCAGAGAGGATGGGGGCAGCTACACCTGTGCTGTTAGAGGACATGAGGATCTCCCATCTCCACCTGAGAGACTCAGTGTCATGTGTGAGTATGATTTCACAAAGGAAAATCAATAGTCCATTGTGTGTCCACCCAGGTAGATGTTTGGTAAATGTGTTACCATGTTTAGATCCCCCAAGGATCACAGAAATTCAAATTCACCCATCACCTGGTGAAATAACTGAAGGAAGCAGAGTGACTCTGACCTGCATGAATGAAGCTGACCCACCAGTACACACATACACCTGGATCAAGAAGAGTGGAGCTGTAGAATTGAAGTCAGGAGAGGAGAAAACACTCACCTTCAGCAAGATCCATTCTGAGGACAGTGGAGAGTATTTCTGTCGAGTAGCCAATGAGATTGGGCAACAGAAGTCATCTACCTTGTCTGTCCGTGTGTTACGTACGTATTACTGTAAAATAAATGTCCAGCCATCAGTCATCAGAAAATCCAGCCATCTTTTTATTAAATGGTTATGTCTTGTTTTAACCATGTATCACATTTGTATTTGTTTTAGATCCTCCAAAGAACATAAAAATTGTGTCTGATCCATCTGGTGAAATAACTGAGGGAAGCAGTGTGACACTGACCTGCATGAGTGAAGCTGAACCACCAGTACACAACTACACCTGGATCAAGAATGGAAGTGTTGAACTGAAGTCAAATGAGGAGAAGACACTCATCTTTAGCAAGATCCATTTTGAGGACAGTGGAGAGTATCTCTGTCGAGCAGCCAATAGGATTGGCCAACAGAATTCTCCATCTGTGACCATTCAGGTTTTATGTGAGTTTGAAAGAGCCTTAACATCTTGACATCTTCTGGTGTGTGTAAATGTGGAGATTGCCAGGAACCCAGCAAAGGCTTAACAATGTTTTCATACCTTTCTGTTGTGTGCGTAGATTAAATAATCCAGTAGCATAACGAAAGCTG
>JAODXP020000033.1:11892923-11942803 GCA_027497455.2 Sardinella longiceps | reverse complement strand
AAGAGGAATTGCCGGCGTGCGCGCACCTGTATTTGTAAGGTGAGGTTGATCACACGCACGTAGCGGGGAGTGGTTAATTTGCTACTCCGTCTCCTAACAGCTCACCCTCTCGGAGAGGATGACCCATACTGTGGCGTGTTGACCTTCATTCACAGAACCTGGGTTACCTGCGTAACCCTTCGTTAGGGTTAGGTTTGCAGGAACGTGACTGTGTATGTGTGTGTGTGTGTGTATATGACAATTCCAGTTTTATGAACGTGACATTTGCATGCATTATTGATGAACAAAATATTACCTCTACAAGCCTTGCAGTATTTCACAATTTTGTTCATTTCGTTTCTGTAGTCTTATTTACATGTAGACAAGACTTTTTTGTATTTCAAGTTTTCCTGAAAGGTGAATTTGATTTTTGTTTTTTTATTGCCCATTTTTATATGGCAATTCCATGTAATTCAATTTGTTTGAATGATTTCATTGTCTCTCTCTCGTTCTCTGTCTATCTCTCTCTCCCCACAGATACAGCACTGTACCTCTTTAGTTATCAAGGAGTGGCAGAGGTAGAAACATACAAACAAACAAAAAAAGGAAGCAGTATTTTGGATACTTTGATAAAGGGGACCCTGTTTTCAAAGTTATTTGTGGAAAACACAAAAAATAAACCCTGTAATATTTTATTCATAACTGTACCCTTTATGTTGCAGGACACTTGGCCAGTGATGACTACAGCTGCATTCCACACTTCTCTACTCATTCTAGTGCTGATTAAAGGTGAGGAGGAGTAGACATGACAACACAAACCAGCCCTTGGCAGTATTGGCAATGATTATCACCTGTGTTGTCTGTTCTCTGCTGCAGTTTCTATGGTGACTATGGAAACAGATCCAGGGAAGCCCTGTGTGTTCCCATTCATCTATAAGGGCAAGGAGTACACAGACTGCACTTCTGAGAACCTTGGCAAGCCATGGTGTTCATTTAAGAAATATTATGCAGGCAAATGGAGATACTGTGAGAGTGAGTGCACATTGCATTACTATAAATATTACCGTAATTTCCCGTACATTGGACGCATCGTAGATAGACTGTACAACTGTTTTTTTTTATGCAAATGTAAAAAGTAAAATTGTATATTAACCGCACTCATGTATTAACCACACTTAAAAATGTTAAGTTCATCAAACCTGGTTCAGGTCACGTTATCCCGCGTCACTTCAGCTGAGCTCTGCCTCTGCCTCTGCCCCCTTGCTTGATTGAAAAGTTAGCTCATATTAGCCAGCCAATTACTGTTAGCTAACATAACTTTGAACAATGTTTGGAAAGGCAGCTGGCAGCTTTAATAGTCATTTCATATTATTGACGTTAAGAAGATCTGAATTTTGGTGAACATGAATGAACCAGACACGCATGACTTGCCGGCATAAACTTCTGTGAAGTGTGAACCCGTTCACGTTTCTAAGATGTAGTTTCTAGCCAACTTAACACATAGCATCACACAGTTAAGATACAAATCAATTAATACGGGTAATGCATTGAATGGGCACGTAACATGTTTGCCAATTGACCTGGATAAGCAAATTCGCTAGCATAGTCTTCCCTCAAATCGGCATGTCTGACCAGATAGAAAATGCTGATTGATCAGTGGGTACAATGAAGAAAAAATCCCTTAAACAAGCCGCTCCCAAATATTAACCTCAGAACTGCTCTAATTTGTACCTGTGTATTTGCACTGTCATAACAGCTAGGCTAACTTTTATGATGTCTTTTAAATGGTAAATCAAACTGCTTCCACTTTAGTTGAGGAATGTAGTCATTACTGTCTCAATGGTGTCATGACAGCTAGTCTATCCTTCATGATGTCTTACTGACAATTCAAATCCTACCACTTTACTTGAGGACGAAGTATGTATTCACTATACTGTCATAATGGTGTCACGGCATCTAGTCTATACTTCATGATGTCTTATGACAAATCAAAATACTACGACTTTACTTGAGATCAGAATTTATTCATGACCGCACCATAAAGGTGTCAAGACAACCAGTTCAGGGTTAGCCCTGTGTTCCCACAGCTCTATGTTCCCACAACTCTATATTCTCACAGCTCTGTGTTCCCACATCCCTATGTTCCCACATTTCTCAGAGGCAACTAATCATGGCAACATAAATATACAAATTAAAAAAGAGGTGGATTATCCGGATTAACTACTGGTTGTTTATCTGTACTTCACAGATCTGTAATGAAAATTGTAGATCTGGATCTACACGAGACTGATGTCTGTTTTGTGTTTCAGGTGAAAGCAGTTGGAGTGTGTCTTACTCTCCGCAGAGTATCTGTACTTTCAAGGGATCTACAGTGGACATGTCCTGCTCTTACACGTATCCCTCTCATCTGACAGTGCAGGAAGTCTACTGGACAGCCTCAGATATTCCTGCAGCTACTGATATGTCTCAGATGTCTCAGTATAAAGATAGAGTTGTTGTGAACTGTAGAGATAAACAGTGTGCTCTAAAATTAAGCTCAGTTACACATTTAGATGAATATTTCTATTGCAGTATAACAGTCAATGTTAACAAGAAGAAATATGTTGGACAAGAGAGAGTTAAATTATCTCTCACAGGTAAAGTGTTTTTTTTTTTAGAAATCTTGTTTTAAAGTTTTACTATTATATGCAGTTGTTGAACTTTTAGTGTAGGTTTTACTGATCTGTTGCTGTACCTTCAATTTGTTTCATCTCCTAGACTTGAAGGTGGAGGCTCCTAAAACTGTCACTGATGGTGATCATGTGACTGTCACCTGCAAGACCACCTGTCATCTCACCGGCAGTCCTTCATTCATCTGGACTAAAGATGGCCACCCTGTAGAGAAGAAACAGATCAACAACCAGCTGCAGCTCCACCCAGTCAGCAGAGAGGATGACGGTAGCTACACCTGCACTGTTAAAGGACATGAGCATCTCTCATCTCCACCTGAGAGACTCAGTGTTATGTGTGAGTATAAGAAATGAGGAAAAATCCTCAGCCCACAGTGTCATACCTAGTGCAAGTTTATTATAAAAGTAGTAAAGTACAATACAGAGTCTTACAATTATACATAAGAGACAATATATTAGGGAAAATGCATATATGTATCAAAAAAGCTATTTCAATACATTGTTAGAAGTGAGTACGGTCATTTGTCAAAAATGTAAACAAATCTGTGCTACCTAGGCTGATATCTCATGGTTAGCCTACCGATGCAGCCAGCAAGCTAAATCTATTAGGAAAGTTTCTGACTTTCTGAAGTCAACACAAATCATGAGTGTTATGATCAAAACAATACGCATTGTTTGCCCAGTAGTGGTACAGAAATGTTTACACACAGCGTTTTAGAAGACTGTACCTCACTTCTGTTGATTTGCCCAGTTGACTAAATGGCAGGTCTAACTGTGATATCTCAGCCTAGGCAACACAGATTTGTTTCATGTTTTGACAACTGAAAGTACGGAACGACTTCTAGCATTATTATGAAAGCTGTACATACCTGCGTTCACCTTTAAATCCCTGTTGGTATTTAGATCTCCCACAAAACATGCAAATTCAAGTCAGTCCATCTGGTGAAATAACTGAGGGAAGCAGTGTGACTCTGACCTGCATGAGTGAAGCTGACCCACCAGTACACACATACACCTGGATCAAGAAGAGTGGAGCTGTAGAACTGAAGTCAGGAGAGGAGAACACACTCACCTTCAGCCAGATCCGTTCAGAGGACAGTGGAGAGTACCTGTGTCGAGCAGCCAGTAGGATTGGCCAACAGGATTCTCCTTCTGTGATTGTTCAGGTTTCATGTGAGTTTCAAAGAGCGTCCACACTTGTGTTGTTTTGGTTCATCGTGTTTTCAGTTCTCAGTAGAATATTATCTGTTCCCTCTTACTCATCTAGATCCCCCAAAGAACTCAAGAGTCATCACTAGTCCTTCAGGTGTGATAATCAAGGGCAGTTCGGTGACTCTTACCTGCAGCAGTGATGCCTACCCACCTGTGAAGAACTACATCTGGTTTAAGAGTGGAGCACAAATCTCCCTTATGGAATCTGGGCAGAATCACAGCATCACTAACATCATATGTGAGGATGGAGGACAGTATTACTGTGAGGCCAGGAATGAATATGGAACTGAGAAATCTACTGCTGTGTTGATAACAGTGATAGGTATGTACTGTAACTGTAATAGGCTGGTGTGTGTGTGTGTCGGTGTGGCCATTTCTACATTATCCTCCGAGGGCTGAACTTAACTGTTCTTCACAATTTGAGTAATGTAAAGACAACTCTAGTATAGGAGGCACTGTCTAGTAGCACTAGTAGCACAAACAGCGGAGTACTCCTAAACTGCACTCCAATTTTTTATATAGGAGTAATCCTCTGAGACCCTCTTTTAGTTAGGATCAATGGCAACTCTTGGGCTAAAATAAAACCTCCGTTACAATGATTGATGTCAGTTCTCATGCACAAGCCTGCTTGCATTTACATAGGAGATTGGTTGATGAGTGACAGGTTGGCATCATCTTCACTTTTTTTTTTAATACTGTTGTTTCACAGTAGTATGAAGTAAACATAGGAGCAAGCACATTCATTTTTCCTGGCTTTTGAATAAGGAGTCTGGCTGACTGTAATAGGCGTGTATGTGTGTGTGTGTGTGTGTGTGTGGGGCCATTTTTACATAATCTTCCATGGGCTGAAATTACAATTTTCTTGTCTTCACAATTTGAGAGTAACACTTTATTTGAAAGTACCATGATAATACTGACATGACACTGTCATTAACTATGACATGACGTTGTCAAGAATCTGTCATAAACTTTACAAACCTGTCATGACTTCTGACATACCCTAACCTTAACCCTAACCATGACAAATACCGGGTGACTCTAAATGACAGAAGTCATGACAGGTGTATAAAGTTTATGACAGATTCATGACGTCATGTCATTGTTAATGACAGTGTCATGTCACTCTTATGATGGTACCTTCAAATAAAGTGTAACCGTTAATTGTCTTATTTCTTGCATTAATAATATGTTGCAAGAATATTTTTGTGCATCTATGTTATTTGTTGTAATGTGCTATGTGAGTCCCATTGGCCAATGACCCGATTTGTCTTCTTGAATGTCACTTGTGTGAGTTAATTTATGATTGGATATGGTTCTGTAACTTTGATAGCTGTATTTACAACAAATCTTTACGCTGTGGTAGCCTTCATGTAATATCAATTATGCCGACATGCCTTAATCGCCACTTACAATAGTCTTCTTTGTTGTTCCATTTCTATCCTTTTCTTAATATTTTCACTTAATTTTACTGCTGCTTATACTAATATGAAGTAAACGAAGGAGCAAGCACATTTATTTTCCTGGCTATGGAATAAGGAGTTTGGCTGACTGTTTTATGAATGTTAATGCTCTGGGTGCACACCTAGAGAGCAGTACAACAAAATTATTTGGATGAAGAATATTTGGATTGACAAAGAGTAATATCACATAAAAATCAAATGAATTCCTCTCACAGACTTGAAGGTGGAGGCTCCTAAAACTGTCACTGAGGGAGATCATGTGACTCTCACCTGCAAAACCACCTGTCATCTTACTGGCAGTCCTTCATTCATCTGGAGTAAAGATGGACGTCCTGTAGAGAAGAAGCAGATCATCTACAACCAGCTGCAGCTCCACCCAGTCAGCAGAGAGGATGTGGGCAACTACACCTGTGCTGTTGGAGAACATGAGAATCTCCCATCTCCACCTGAGAGACTTATTGTCATGTGTGAGTATGATTTCACGACAGACAATCAAGATTCCATAGTATGCACCCACTGATCATAGCTGAATAATGTGTATTATTTATTTATATATTTATTTATTTATTTATTTTAAACAGCTGTACAAAATAGCTAGGCTTACAGTATGCAATTTCAAAATAGAGTAAGTTTACAAAAGTGCAATACAGAGGTTCACCTTTGCATATGAGGGACTATGTGTACTGTATAAGGACAAATACTTAAGCTTTTATTTGGTAAGGCAAATTTAATTCCGTCCATCTGGTTCAGTAACTGTATGTTTCTTCCAGATGCTCCAAAGAACACAAGAGTTGTGTCTGATCCATCTGGTGAAATAACTGAGGGAAGTAATGTGACTCTGACCTGCATGAGTGAAGCTGACCCACCAGTACACACATACACCTGGATCAAGAAGAATGGAGCTGTAGAACTGAAGTCAGGAGAAGAGAACACATTCACTCTCAACAACATCCCTTATGAGGACAATGGAGAGTATCTCTGTCGAGCAGCCAATAGGATTGGACAACAGGAATCTGCATCAGTGCCTCTTCATGTGTTATGTGAGGATCACAGCAAAATTACCGTAATGTGATTCAGAGAGCAGATGTAAACATAGTAGTTGCTGACACCCTTAAAATATTTCCCTAGTTATTAAATGGTTGTACAGTGTTACGTTTCTAGACAAATTAATTATTTATCATTTATTGTATTTGTATATTTGTTCCAGATCCTCCAAAGAACATTACAATTGAGCCTGGCCCATCTGGTGAAATAACTGAGGGAAGCAGAGTAACTCTGACCTGCATGAGTGAAGCTGACCCACCAGTACACACATACACCTGGATCAAGAAGAGTGGAGCTGTAGAACTGAAGTCAGGAGAGGAGAACACACTCACCTTCAGCAAGATCCATTCAGAGGACAGTGGAGAGTATCTCTGTAGAGCAACCAATAAGATTGGACATCAGGATTCTCTATATGTGCCTCTTCATGTGCTATGTGAGTATCACAGTAAAATTTACAGTAATGTGATTGAGAAAAGAGAACAGATGCCAACACTGCTGACTTCCTTAATCCATCTGCCCAGTTAGTAAATGGTTGTATTATGTTTATAGACAAATGTATTAATTATTTACTACATTTGTATATTTGTTCCAGATCCTCCAAAGAACATAAATATTGTGTCTGATCCACCTGGTGAAATAACTGAGGGAAGTAATGTGACTCTGACCTGCATGAGTGAAGCTGACCCACCAGTACACACATACACCTGGATCAAGAAGAGTGGAGCTGTAGAACTGAAGTCAGGAGAGGAGAACACACTCACCTTCAGCAAGATCCGTTATGAGGACAGTGGAGAGTATCTCTGTCAAGCAGCCAATAATATTGGACAACTAAATTCTCCTGCTGTGTTTGTCCAAGTTTTATGTGAGTCTGAAAGTGCAAAAGACAATTTAGTGTTAATGTTGTCAGATGTGATGTCAGCTGAAGTTTACATGTTCTTTCTCACCCCATCTAGATCCCCCAAAGAACACAAGAGTCTTCACTAATCCTTCAGCTGTGATAACTAATGGCAGTTCAGTGACTCTGACCTGCAGCACAGAAACCAACCCTCCTGTCGAGAACTACACCTGGTTTAAGGTGAATGAGTCCACTCCAGTAGGATCAGGACATCAGTACATCATCACTAACGTCAAGTCTGAGGATGGAGGACAGTACTACTGTGAGGCCAGGAATAAATATGGAGCTGAGAACTCTACTGCTGTGTCCATCATTGTTACTGTGTCCATCTCAGAAATGGGTATGTATACCAATAGGTGGGTTTTCATCCAACTTGTAATGCACTTTTAAAGCTCGGCAGCTCTACATAATTCTGAGATTTAAGCAAAAAAAAAATCTAAATCACACAACTCTATGCTCCCTGCCCCAGTCTCTACTACGCTTCTCAATGGCCTCTCAAACCCCTCCCTCTCTGTAGCATGTTGTCAGCAGCTTGTTCAGGAAGCTATGATCGACAGGCAGCTATCCCTCCCTCCGAAGATTAGTAGTGGAACATTACAGGGTGCACTGGATTTTTGCAAACATAATTACAGGCTATAGATGGAGCTAGAGAATTTGTGATTTTTCCTAAATAACAATACCTATTTCAAGCATATCATGACAGTTTCATTTAATTTCACTAAAACAGAGTTGCCAAATTCAGATTTAAGCAACAAGCAAGACCTGCCAAGGATATACTGTACCTTTAAATTCACCTGTTCCACCTATTTGAATAAATGATGAAAACAGTTTAATTTGCATATTCACATGTCCTGCATTTTCGCTCATACATGAATTTGTCTTGACATCACTTTGTCGTCACACATCACTTGATTAGTGCAACGTTCCTTTTTAATTGTATTACACAGTTCATGGAAATGCAGATGTGAATATTCTTGAACGTACTTTTTACTAATGCGAAAATGAAATGCAGGTAAGTTAGATGGAAACCCGGTAATGCTGGAATATCAAACTTTAATTAATGCATGCGTTAAAGATGTTAATTAACTATGATTTATTATTGAGGAATTTGGTTTTGATGATCATACGTTAATTCATGAATTAGTTTACAGAAACTTTTGAGGGCAACAGAGCAGTGCCTAGTAGGCCTAGGATTATGGATTTGGTCACCGTTGATGCAGCTCTTTGACTCCTGCATTAATAAAGGCTCATATTCCAGCATTATTTCATAGTAAATCATATAGGACCCATATGAGTCAAACATTAAAGGTGCCCCGCCACACAAAACCGTTTTTACCTGTTGCTTTTGGTATAGAATAGGTCTATATGACCTCGAGTTACACCGTGCATGTGAAAATGTAATACTGTCTTCGCTATCGGCAATAGCCCATTAAAAGAAATAGCGGAGAAATTAGGTCAATTTGAATCCATGGTCTGTGCTACGTAGTATAGACAACGCTACAGCCATTGGCTGACTGAGGAGAATTATCGCCCAATCCATGCTCTCCTGTATTTGACTAAAGCCCGCCCCTTGAAATACTCGCGAAAAAGAAGGAATATCCATGAAATGGTAACAGGCAACTATTTTTAGTTTTAACTGAATATCAAGACGTTAGTGAGTTTAGCTTTGGCTATGAGTTTAGCAAACTGTTAACTCATCTACCTACTAGTCCATCATTTATTCAGTGTCCTGTATATTTTGAGAAGAACTTGTCAACTTGGCGAATTCAACAGTCTTGGTAAGCGTAACGTTAATCTGACTGGATAGGCAAACAGTCGGCTACTCTTGCAATAAGTATCTGATTATGTTGGCTACTGTGACATCCTGACTATGTAGTAAGCTTACCTTTGCAAAGTGGCTGTTTACAATCTGCAAGCTAGGTTGGTGCAGATATCCTCTTTCTCGGTTTCATGATAATATTCCAAGGTTTATTTTTTTCATACCTCGCAATTCGCAATTAAAACTAATGTAAATATTCAGCCCATGTGCTTTACAACGTCGAGCTTTAGCAGCGAATCAGAGCGCAGCCCATTATCACAGTGGAAAAAAAAACGGAAGAACCGCATGAAATTTTCGAAGGCTATTCCTACACTCTGCAAACGATCTAATTACGGTCTCTTTGGGCCGTTCTCAGTCCAAGTGAAGTCGCATACCCTATTTGTAGACCTCAAAGAACAATTTAAATACCCTGTAGTGGTGTGGCATGGCACCTTTAATGCATAACAAACTTTATAATGACTCATGTGTACACTTATTGTTAACTTATCATTATTAATACAGTAATTAAAGCATTATTGAATGTATATTTATGTACCCTTATTGTAAAGTGTTACCGGAAACCCAGCTATTGAAGGGGGAACGAATATTCATGGTTAGAGTTCACTGCTGTGTAAGTGACGTGAAAGTATCACTGCAGTTCCATCTCTTTTCAGTGACTAATTTGGCTTCCTCTTCAGGTTACTCTTGTTTTATTTATGTTTCTTAACTGCAGGAGCTCAGAGTCCTGTGATGGTGACCACGGTTGCAGTTTCAGTCTCAGTGTGTGTAGTGTTGGGTTTGGTCTGCGTTGCAGTCTGGATGAGGTGAGTAGAGACATCAATGTGTAGGTAGAGACAGAGATGGGATAAAAATTAGTCAAGATACTTGTGCTTTGGTTTTGAAGAAGAAAAATAGAAGATAAAAAATAAAATTTCTGTCTGTCTGTCTGTTTATCAGGTATCACTGCAACGGAGGAAAGACACAAAAGGAGAGTAGAGATGTATGCTCTGCAAGATGGTGATAATAGTTTCATCTTTGTAAAATAAAATTGGGGTTCGAATAACCACAAGGCTTAGTACCTGGCCCCCTTAGTTCTGGCCATGGCACAACTAGTTCTATTCAAAATCACAGTCAGGGAGGGCCCTCTCAAATAATTTAATTGATAATAATTGAGCATGAGACACACGCAAAAGGTAGGCCTCGCATGTTCATGCCTCTAACACTACGTGTTTGTCTTCTTGATGTTTTGTCCGATGCATATGCAGCCTATATCCTGAAATAATTTGGCCCGTTACTGTAAAGACGCTATGACAATTCTCCATTTCACAGAACGCATGCATGTTCCATTTAATGCATGTAAGCTAAATTTAAAAACATAGCCTACTTATAGCGAATGCTTAAACTTAAACTAAATGTCCAAACATTAATTTGTGGTGTAGCCCAATTGATTTACTCACTTGTTTAATTTGTAAGCTATGTAGCTTGAAAGTGAAATTGTGTTTACAGTCTTCTCCCCATCTCTGTGTGAGACTAGCCTGACATGAATGTATAGTCTGGCGACAAGTGATAGATCCCCGGCTAAAATGGCTAACACTCATCAGCGCAACTAGCGACTAACAAACGATTCAAACATCGCTAAGCCTGCCCAATAACTCCCTGTCCAGATATAACCTTGTGATTGGCTAAACACCACGATTTCTGAATACAACTTAGAGCATAAACAGTTCAGAAACAGCTCAGGCACAATCGAGGTCTGAGCTATGACTCGTTCCTAGATGTCCTTGCTGAGGAAATTCAATTTGCTACCACTAGAGTGCGTCTAGAATAGTTGGGTTGGGGTGGGGGTAAGTTTGTATGTAATGGTGTTATATGTATGTTTGGTTGTGTTTGTTTGTCAAACCAATATCAAGGACCACAATGGAAATAAGTTCTTGACTTTTTTGTGTTATCCTTGACACTGTGTTAATACATGATAACAGGAACATTATGTATTTTAACAGATGATCAAATAAACAAATCAAATAAAATCAAATAGAGTTCTAGGCTAGTGTGAGACATCAGCAGCCCGCAAAAGGGCACTTGTCTTTACCCAAGACCATTGAAATGAACTGTATAACCGATTTAATTAACGTACATGAAATTTCCATGTCTCTCATGTTTATTAAGGACTACTTATTATATGTCTAAGTTTGAGATTTAAGCCGTAAAACGTAGTTTCAAAATGCATAGCCTTGATTGCGTTTAGAAACATTATGATGTAATGGTATTGTGTTAGCTCAAAAAAACAAACAAAAAAAAAACCCGGGGCCGACAAGGTAATTCGAACACTAAATACAATTATTTTCAAAACTCTGCCCTAAACATTCCCATTCCTTCAGTAAAGACGATTGTGCCACAGTGTCATGTTACTTTAAATGGTTTAAACATTATGCTCAAAACAACATCATCTCTTTTTGTTTTAGGTTGATGTGGACCATGAAAATGATATTCAACGAGGAACACAAGGTGCCATCAGGATGAGCTCACTGTACCAGAGCCTGAACCCCAAGACCACCCAACCTGATGCAGTTTATCAGAGTCTGAACCCCAACACCACCCAACCTGATGCAGTTTACCAGAGCCTGAACCCCAACACCACCCAACCTGATGAAGTTTACCAGAGCCTGAACCCCAACACCACCCAACCTGATTGTATTAACCAGAACCTGAAAAATTAAATGACTGTCATTTTCTGAGTATTTTACAAGGTTAATACAATGCAATGTATAACACAATGTAACATCATCTATGTGGTTAAAGGGACATCAGAAAGGGCCACGGTTTTCTATCTCTAGACCTCCACCCACAGTCACCTATATATATATATATATATATATATATATATATATATATATATATATATATATATATATTAGTGCTGGCAAAATTAACTGATTAATCACGTGATTAATCCAAAAAATTTAACTCAGATTTAAAAAATTAACTCAGATTAATCCTGATGGATATGGTTCCAAATTCATGACATGTATTATGTTCAATTTCAGATAGAAAAAGGCTTGGCTATCAAGTCAAACTATACAAAGATCATGGCCTAGCTCCTGACTGTCCAACAACATGTTTGGGGAATCCTTGGGGGTAGGGGACAGGTGTGAATTGCCCCATTTGAGACGAACAAAGTCAACTATTTAGTACCCGGGCCTTTACAGGGCAAAATAAGGATCCAACATACCCTAGCATCCAAATTCTTACTGGAGTAAATGAGTTGCGATTAAAAGTGATTAATCATGATTAATCATTGAAAAATTTTGTGATTAATCAGATTATTTTTTTTAATCGTTTGACAGCACTAATATATATATATATATATATACACAGTATATATATTAAAAAAAAAAAAAAAACATTCCGGTTATAATCTACTTCCAGTTTCTGGTGGAGGCTGATGAAAGGGCCATCATTCACCACATAATGAACGATTTAATCGTTGAAGTGACTTTGACGCTGGTAAATTAACAGTAAAAACACATAGGTGGTAGATACATGTGTAAATATTTAATACACTTTCGTAAAGCTGCAACATCTCCACTCAGACTGTCAACATCCAGCCTAGGAAAGTTCTTCCCTTAGGACCAGGCATGGACTGGCTATAGGTCATACAGGGCAATGCCCGGTGGGCCAATGAACGGTCATTTTTTGGGCCGGGGCTGTCATTTACTCATAATTTTCATAAAGGACAGCGCTATTATCATTGAATAAAATCATGGTGGGTCACGATGGCTAAAAATGCCTGTGACAATTTTTTGGTCCAAGTCCGGCCCTGCTTAGGACAATATATTGTGTGCATGTAGTCAATTATCACGAAATGCTGAAGTATTATACCATGTTCATATCTGGTAGAACCAGGTGCTCTGTCCTGCCTCTGTAGTAAATGCAATTAGTTGGGCGTGACACTATCCAACATTCAACAGAATCATTAAGCTAAGTAGAAAATTAACTGGACAAAAAGAAGAATCACACACCAACATATACAACAGACAGACAATGCAGAAAGCAACACAATTTTCCCAGGACACCATCGACATTCTCTAAACTCAGTAGGCAACTGACTCCTGCCCTCATGTCACAGATTTAGGTCAGCCCGACTCAGAACGAACAGAGCCCTGCCTATCTTTGCTTTTGTTTGCATCAAGTTAGCTACTCCATGGACTATTACCCCTCTAGAAACTGTGAGAGATCCTAGTGAGTGACGCAGTTTCCCTATGGTATTAGTATAGCATGGTGATACTGCTATGGTTCAAGTCGAGTCGTGGCGTGTTCCGGGCTTGACAGACCTCTTTTTCTCACTGGTGAGAAAGCACTAGGCCAACTTATGTTAAAAATATGAGCCTCTGCGTGCTGAAGTCTATCAGCAGAAATAGCTGAGATGCAGCTGCATGTTGGCTACGTGATGTTAGCCACGCTGAGTAGCTACGTGATGTTAGCCACGCTGTGTGCTGACCACCATCAGCAAGCAAAGCCTATATTTATGCACATCATATCGTCTGCATACTGACACTGTTCATCAGGCATGCATTCAGACAACAGATATATGTGTATCTACTCAATCAGTAAAATTTGTTGACAATTGAAGCCTTGAGACGAAAAACCATACAAGTCCATGTTTCCAAATTTTGAATAAAGATATTGTGAATAATAAAAATACGAATATTTTTCATAAAAATATTGTAACACATACAATGATAGTAATCCAGTCTGAAATAAGAACCACACTGAAACCAACCTTCATTACGCCATCAATGTTGTTGGTGTAGCCTACTCATTTTATTGCGTATAGTCAATTTATTAGTATGCTGCGTGACGGGTTGTTATTGACACTGATGTGACAAATGAGGTACCTCTATTTTGGAATAGGCCATGGTGTAGTGTAGGTTGATACTAGTAACATAATATAATCAGATAATAAAATAATTCAACAGGAGCAACCAACTAGGGGTAAGTAGCTATTTGTACAGTGTACTTTGGGTCCCTATCACACCGAACTTCTCTTTTAACACTTTGAAAATTAGTATCACTGGACAAGTCTAGAGTAAAGTTCACGATATGACACATCACCTACAGTCAGATATGATGCATCACATAATCTTCCTCATTCCTATAATACTCTCACACTAAAGTAGTGTGACCAGGCCTCCTCTTTTGCCCGGATATGTACTCTTTTTGAGACCTAAAAAAATAAAATAAAATGTCTGTGTGATGTGTGTGATTGAACTATGATTAGGCCTACTATCCACATGATTATGCAATATGCTTATATTGTCAACTGCAATGAACCAACTTTTCAAAAGTGAAAAGTCAGTTGTGTTTTTATTAGGCCTATATGCTTATGCAGGGCTGGCCCTAAGCAGAGTTTCATTTGGGGCCCCTTCACCCCCACCTCACCGCCACCGCTGTCTAAAATCTAAAAGTCGACCAGAATATGCCCCCCACCCTCATACCATGTAGCAACTAGCCAACACCAGCTGAACTTTATGGCTTCATGTACCAGACATACCTAATAGGCTACAACCATGCAAATCCTTCTGCGGTCATAAATACTACTGCTGATTACATTCCCTTACCTCACTCACGTCAGATGATGCGCTACGTAACTTTCGTAAGGCACTTCCGCGCAACGATCTGATTTTGAAGCCCATCAGAGAGATTTCAAGCCCAATATTCTCTAACCAGACCAATCAGGGCCGCTGGCTGCTGTAGAGGGTGTGACGTAGCGAAGAAGCAACTGTTTTGAATCCAACCAATCCAACAAACGTAACCAGCGTCAATTAAATTGATGGACAAGCCGTTTGCCCAGTTAGATTCAAGGATTTCTGGCTCCTGAAATAGCTTGTCTATCGCTGAATATCAGATGTACGCGCATAGCGCTACATCTGACGTGAGTGAGGTAATACATTCCCTATAACTTGGTTGCCTTCACTGTACATATGCTGCCCTGTGTGTGGTTACAACCTGGACAAATCTCAACTGCCCATAGGCTAGTCAACAGGTTTCCCAAGAGAAAATGGATGCCAAAATGATAAACTTAAATAAAGACTCACAGTAAAACTGCAAACCAGACACACAAAATATATCTCAGTTGCATTCATTTTGGAGTGAATTTAAATGCCTTGAAGGCCTATCTGAAAATGATAGAAACTGACTTGTTAGCTTAAGATTAATGTATATGGGGAAATCCATACACATGCTAGGAGTTTGCAGTTAACTCTAGACAGAACTAATTTTCGTTCATTAACCAAAGTCAACATCACAATCTCAGTATAAAGTGTACAGCAACTGAACACAAAAGCACTCACAGGTATTTTCCTCGCCATATAATGTAAAGTGGCTAATGTGTTATGCTTTATATTATGCCTTGATAAATAATGTTCTGATCTTTTGCCGTTGGAAATGCAATCATGGACGTTTATGTGATGAACTTCCTGGACATTGAATGAGACTGTCAGACGGGTGATCCCGCTGCTTGTAATTACTGATTGACAGCCACCAAATTGGGTTTCGCGGATAGGCTACATTTCTCTTTAAAAGGAGACCTGCTCAGCTGACAAGGGGCGCAACAGGACGGGACACAGGCAGGAAGACGCACAGGACTACGAACCGGAGGCCGGGTGAATGGGAGATGCCAAGGAGCCATGAACAAGACACAGACAACGACTCGATGCTACGCACCCTAAGTATTCCCAAGAGGGATGTCTGAGTTGTTTCACTTACCGTTGCCTTGTGCAGTCCAATATTGTGTTGCTGTAGTCTGATGCCCGGTTAAATTGCCTTTACAGTGTTGCAAGGAGTGAACGGACTATTCCACCAGTGCGGATCAGCTGTTCGGGTCAGACGTCGGCCTTCCTGTATTGTGTCAACGCTCGCTATCCATCACAATAAGGGAAGTCCGTGTTGCAGTAGTTTGCCTGGTTATTAGTACCATAAAAGTTAGTCCACATTGTCCTGGGAATACTGTTGTCTAAGACTTTGTTGTTTGTTTGTTTCCGGAAGCGGAGAATCCCCGCGGCACAGTTCAAGCTGATGACATCATCACCACTGAGGGAACCCCGGATTCCCCACGCAACTTGAGGGCGGGGCTTCGGACGGCTGAACTCAGACTCATGCCTAGGGACCGTGTGTGAGTTACAAACAATTAGGGAACGTCAAATAAGTTCGTACTGGTCGGAGGGGGATCTGCCCGACCAGTACTTGTGTTCTTCTTCTTACAGACTGTTGGGAGGGGGGTGCTGCCTCTAGTGGCAAGTGACTCATTGCATTACCCGCCACTTCCTGTTGCTGAACCCCTTTGTGTGTGGAGTGTCATTAAGTGCATTTGTGTGCCATTGTGTGCTGTGGGTTTTTCCAATTGAACTTTGATGTGCTATCTCTTATTTAAAGGGGCCTATTGGTGTGGACATTGATTATGGTTATTTATATGGGTGAAGTGCCAGATGATGTGTTAGTGGGCATGTGTTGTGTGTGCTTCTGCCTCTAGTGGTTGGATATGATCTGTCTCCCCCTATACCACAGTGTTTTACATTGCTTTTGTACTAATAAACAGTGTTGGGGAAGTTACTTTTAAAAAGTAACTAATTACTTTACTTTAGTTACTGCTTTGAATTGTAATGAGATTACTTTACTCGTTACTAATTTTAAAAAGTAACTTGTTACTTTACTCGTTACTTTACTTTTAGCCCATAACTTGAATGAACTTGCTCTATTTCGCTGGCTATGACGTCATGTCTCCCTCTGACTCTTTTACAGGCAATGGCAGCCTTCTCGCGCTGAAAATTTTCATCAAACCAGTGAGCTTTTGTTGTTAGCACTCTATATATCTGCCGTTGTAGAAACGAATTCTGTGGTCTCAAATGTCTTTTTGAGGTCCGATTCGATTACAGCATAACATTTGCTCAAGTAGCTAGAAAATGTTTTTCTGTCTGATATGGGAGCTCGCGTTGTTGGTATTTTGCTTAATCCTAAAACGGGGGGATTCTATTGTTGACAACGGAACCATGTCCTCCACAACATAGGCTGCAACTAGATTATTTATTTCTGCCTGCGATGTTACGTGCCGTAATCCTCCCTCTCCTGATGTAAGTTTCGCCTGTTTGGGTGCTGGGGCAGTCTCATCATCACCGGGACGGTGGCTATGGGGATTTTTAGCCACCAGCTTTGTACGACTGTGCTGTCTGGCCAAGTGCTTCGACAAATTGCTCATTGACTGTGTAGAAGTGGAAAGCTGTTTATCACCAGGACATAGCGAGCACTTAACCGACATGTTTTTGTCTTTGCAGGCAACTACCTGAAAATAATGTGAATATTTCCAGTTGGCGAAGATGCCAGTGTTCTCCATGACTTCTCTCTCTTCCATCTCCCTCTCACTGAATCAATCGATTTCCACAGTAACCAGTTAGGCACGCATGCGCCACTAATAAAATCAACACGGTTTTGACAGCAATTCATGTTGGCCTACCGGTAGCTCACTGATTTACATGTAAATTTGTTAATCTGAATGTCACTGAACAATATCGTGGGTAACGCTGTAACGAACGTTACTATAGTCTAGTAACTGTAATGACGTTAGTGAAATTTGAACTGTAATGCGTTACGTTATTAAGTTCCTGACAACAGTAACGAAATTACATCCCCAACACTGCTAATAGATAATTGTTTTACTATCACTGCCTCTGTGTATTGTCTGTGGCCTGGGAGGACCTAGTGGGTGTGGTTAATATCTACCGTGACAATAATACAGTAGAAAATTGTGACTGTTCAGTTCCCTGAACCAGCCTGGCGATCGCCAAACTAAAATCACAAGTGATATTTAGTCTGGAGACTCACCCATTGCTTTTCTCGTAGCAGCAGCGTTGTGTATGATTGTCCAGAGCCTTTTATTGGGCACTATGAATGTCTATCATAGCATCTGTACATATCTCAAAGCCAATATCAGAGCCACCACATGACGTAAAATGCAATCGAGGGCCGTGCTAGTCTCTTTTTGTTATCACGAAATAATTAAATGATGTCGAAAACATTCGGCAAACCAATGTACTATGACCGGCCTATACGTGCAGGGCTCCCGGAGGTGTGGGGGCCCAAGTGACAGCTTTTATTGTGAATGCCTTTGGCCTTGGGCCGGCCCTGGGCCTATGTCTTCACCCGTTACAGTTTTTCTCACTTTGGTACAATTCTCGAATCAACCTTACTTTTTGCAAAACAGTAAGTGCATTTCTCAAAACAATTTGGACAAATGGCAAAACACCATGGATTGACTGCAAAAGCAAGTCTCTTGCTCAAAATCCTTAATTCATCTCTCAAAATTAAATATTTGTGTCAATAGACATGTCAGTCCATCAGAGGGAAAAGTCATGACATATCAGTCCATCAGAGGGAAAAGTTCTTGTGTCATCATGTGTGAACATAACAGTCAAATTGTTTAGTCATGTTGTCAATGTAGTACTGCACACATGAGGAGTTTTCTGGTGTAAACTATGGTTATAAACCTTGTATAAACTGATGATAAGTATTGTAACATAAGTATTGTATGTGGGCCATTCCGAGTGAAATCAACAAATGCATTCCGCCTGACCCTCTTGGATTTTCTTCAAACTTTAGGTGCCTAATGCCATCATACCCATCAGCAATTGTGCAAAATATTAACCTTGTATCTACTTTACTTTCTGAGATATTGACCCTTAAAAAACAGGGTCTTGATCAGGGAAAAATTCATTTTTTTAACTTTGTTAAGTTCTGTTGGCCATTACTTACACATACTTCATGTTAAAAAATTGAAAATTTCAGGCGTTGTTGCATACATGCAGACGTTCTGAATTGTCAAATATTTCAGCTTAGAGTAAGACAATTGCCAAGTTATGGATTCCTGAAAATGGTATGAACACAAAATGATGGCCACTTTTGATGACAATATTTCCACACTGAAGCATATGAGATCTCCGATAATTAAATATGTATCACTTCAGTAGTCATGTTTTATTGAACTGGAGGAATAATTCGGAAATAATTCAAACTTATTGATTTATGGCACTTCAAAATTGACAAAGATAATATTGGATCCAACTTTTAAGTGCATTTACAATTTTACTGGTAGAGTCAACCATAAAAACAAAAACATCAACTTAAAGAAAAGTTTCTAGACTCTGAATGCACCGAATTTCAAAGTGGTACCCAAAAGAAAAGTACATAAAAGAGTCTGTCAAAGACAGCTTTCAAGGCATGGGGTGATTGATTTATTTCTGCCTTTCTAACCATGTTCTGTTTTGTTTATGTAGCCATGTGCTTTTGGTACCTTTGCCACAGTCCCTCCCCCTCACAGAACTAAGTCTCCACCCTTTACCCAATTCTAGCAGCACTGACATCAACTATCGACTCTAATAACAACAACAACATTATTTTTTATATACTACTACTACTACTACTACTAATAATAATAATAATAATAAAATAAAATTATTATTATTATTATTATTATTATTATTATTATTATTATTACTGATAATAGTAATAACCTCTTCTAGTACCCCAGGGAAAAGTGGAATAATCAGTGTATTTAGTTGTCTAAAGCAATTTCTTTAGAATTTATTTTCATTTTATTTTTATTTTATTTCCTCAATAAACATATGAGGAGTGGGATACAGATGTGGAAGATCTAAACGTTTGTGAGCACACTTGCTTTGATTTATATGGAAAGCATTTTATCAGTGAGTAAGTCAAACAGATGTAATAGGCCTAGTATTCACAACTGTCAAGGAGGTCATGTTTTTTGCCAGCGTGTGTATTAAAAAGCACGTGACCAACCAAATGTGAGACCTCACATTCTGTGTACACGTCAGTGGCTCATTTCGAGTGTTGCTCCCGCTGAAAAGGCGTCAGATCCTCGCCTGCGTATTGAGTTGACGTTTGGTGTTTGTGAGAGGCAGGTTGTGCGTGCGTTGGCTTGTGATGCTGGTTGTTACAGCAAATGCTGCAAACGTAGCAAATAAATGAGAGATACTTAGACAACATACTAATGATTGCACATTTTGTATGTAATGTCAGATTGATTGGTGGACCGTATTTATGACAACTAAAGCCTACGGGAATCTCTGAATAGAATGTTTGAGACATAAACGGCAGAGCTGAGAATTCAATGAAAATATTTCTAGAGATGGTGTTATCAGTATTTTCAGCCCATTATTTAATTCATTAAACATGGTATACACAAAATAAATATGTTGAAAAGGGAAAGTAATTTTTTTTCTTCCGGAGGGGTTCTATCCAAATCTTATGTTTGTAATCGAGCTTCTATTGAGCACTCTGAAGTGCAATTTACCGTGCTGTTCGCGGCATCGGTTTCTGTAGGCTTCAGAGTTTATTTAGTGTTCCCATTTGTGGTCTTAGAGCAACCTCCTGTGGCCAAGCTGTGTAACAGCAGTGTTTTTTTTTTTTTTTTACATTAGTCTCAATAGCAGAGCATTACAGAAGGTTCTCAGTGTTATTTGCTTTGAACAGCAATTTATCACTATTGTTAATGCTGTATGTGCAAGTAGGCTAAGTTATTTACTAATTATGTACATACAGATGTATCTATTTGATTGATTCATAGATTTACAGTGTTTATTATGAACAGATTATTTCACAACACGGTATTAAACATTCTTTATTATTTACAGAAAACCACATGTATCCACACACATACACAAATGTAGGCCTACACGCTCTCTGATTAATTACCCTGATATTATATATTATTATTATTATTATTATTATTATTATTATTATTATTGTAGTAGTAGCCTAGTAGTAGTGCAAATTATATTAGTATACTGGTCTGTTGCAGTTTTCCATGCACTTACACTAGTTTCATAAGAAGTCTTGCGTTCATTTAATTTGATTGATAAGCATTAAAATAATATTATTTCCAGATACACACATGCACACACTCTCACACTTTTATAATCATTCATTGGTTTAGGCTTCAACTGGTTTAAGTATGCATTTATTTATACAGAACATCTAAAAACAACTGCAGTCAAGCCAAAGTGCTGAACAAGAAAAGGTTAGCGAAGCGTGACCACATTTACACAAACCAGAGCCTACATCTACGAGGCTAATTTAGGCTGTTATATTTCCCTTTGGACAGCAGGTGACACTAGAGAGAAAGATCTCATGAGCTCTCGGGTAATGAGCCTTTTGGTGAGCCTTTGCGCTGGAAAGCCTCATTAACTCATGAAGCCTTGCTTTGCCATCTTTAGTGTGTATGTCTGTGTACAAGACAACTCAAAACTACTCAGATTTGGATGATATTATTGGGACTATTCCCATTTAGATGACAGTTGCATCAGATGATGCCTGAATGATCTGTGATGTAGTATACAAACTAGCAAGTATAAAATATATCTTCGACTCCTTTATTCTAGAAGAAATTTGCACTTTTTATAATTTTAACGTTTAAGCCAAGGCCTATTACTTAGAAGCTAGAATGTGGGTACAGCGAGAATGTATGTCACAATGCATGTATTTTGAACTTAGTTACCCCGATTAAGTCAAGGGTTTCATTATGTATGTTGGTTTGTGCTTTGCAGTCAGGGTTGTCAAGCATTGGCTCATTCTGATTACCTAAACAATCTAAATTTAGTAAAGGATTGAAAAAATGTTGGTCCTGTTGACAACCATGATAATGGCAGTTGATTGGATGACCTTCAATGTGTTCAGAACTTAAGTCACTATAGTATATATCTTGGTCTGCTCTTTCACATGTATAACTTTACAGACATTAGGTTATTCTTTACCTAAGGTGTTCAATTTTAGAAACAATTTGAACCGGTGTCGCTTCCACTGACGATTGTAGTTATAAAATTCAATTGGATTTGAATAGATTAAAATTATTAACATTGCTGATAAGTCAATTCACTATACTAAATTGCAAAGGCAGTAATGCTACAAAAAGTTGCAAAATACTTTGATAAAATATCTACCATTTATTAATCATCTATCAATTAAACTATCTATCAATCAATTTGCAAATATTTGAAGAGATTGCAATGCTGGTCCTTTTAGGCCCGTGACAATAAATCTGAATTTTCTGTCACCTGCCGATTTATGCTCCATTTTAGTGATCAGTCATAAGAAGTCTAGTTTCTTACAATTATAAGCCAACTCATATTAATTCTCAGGATCACAGACTGCATTTCCTTTGAGCATATTAAAGTTACAGCTATACATTCAATGTATGGTAATGTGGTATTTGAAGTAGCCTATCTTTAGAGATTGTGCACAAAAAGCAATTTGTGATAATCCACCATGAAGCCGTGATGACCAGGAAACCAACAATAATCATGATCAACAATAGCAGGCAAAATGCTCATTAATAATAAAAAGAAGCCTTTAAAAGAAGAAACCTCATTGGCTAAACATACAAGGAATAGGCAGACACCAAACACCCAATGAAAAGCCTAATTGACGAATAAAGGGAGGGGCAGAACCTAGGCCCAGAAGCACATGGCTATGTGGGCAAAGTAGTCCATAGCAACCAAGGGACCAAATAAACAAACACACCTAGCAACGAAGGCAGAAAAACCAATCACCAAGACTGTGAAAGCCATCTTTGATATAGTAATTTATGTGGTTTGGCTAAAGGTACCATTTCAATATCTTGAGCCTTTGCAAAATAAAACATGGGCTTTGTGGTGGTAACTTTGATTTTAAGGTACACTCAACCAGTAATTTGGAAAATATGCTTAAACTATAGGTCTTAATTCATTTATATCATCTTTAATGTCTCAAAACTCAAAAGCTGTTATTAATATCAAATATTTACCTACTTGAAGATAATGTACAATAACTTGTGTGAACTACATAGAAATACTAAAGATCTGATGTCATTCATGTACAAGATACAGTACTTTGAAATAGATAGGAAAAAATGAACATGTAATTTTTTTGCCATTTTCAGCAAAGCATTACTCAGCAAATGTGCTACCGTGAAAGGTGTACTTCACAGTGTAAAGACACAAACTACTTTAGAATATGTCCTGAAAGTTTCATAAATGTAGCATGAAAACTCCAAGAGTAACGCTTTGTGGAACATGGATATTTTCTCAGAGCTCCACTTTCTTGACACACGACCCCCTTTTTTAAGACCCCATATCTCAACAACTATACAAGATACAATGGTAATATTTCACATAATAGGTCCTGGGTATGGTAACATTATTCACATAAAGTTTGAAGCAAATCCAAGATGGTCAGGCGGAATTTTTGTCTCAGATTTGTTGATTTGGCACGGAATGACCCATGTTGTAAATGACACCTAGTGTATGTGAGAGATTGTTTGAATAGAATGGAGAAGATTCAAAATTACGCTGCTACTTTTTCTACAGCAATTTGTTGACAAACCATGTCATTGTGCTACAGAAAGGAAAATACAGCACTACAGCACTAAAAAGCTAAATGTGAACATAGGACAATCTCGTTTGGGAAAACTATACACCCAGTGCTATGGAAATTGCGGTTCAGGCTTCGTACACCTTGCTTACATGCATTATTTTGCTTATATGCATCTGTCCTTGACCTATTATGACAACATGTTCAACCATTTTGCATGTATACGCCGGAGACTCAAAACTCTTCGGTTGGACAATCGTAGCAAGTTACCACCGCTTCCTACTATACTGCTATCAAATGCGCAGTCCATCCGCAACAAGACCGACGAACTGGAACTATGGACTAAGACCAGAGGGGAGATCAGGGAGTCGTGTTTACTCGCTTTCACGGAGTCATGGCTCACCGACCAGGACCGAGACGAGGATCTGTCAATAACTGGGTTTGGAAGCCCAATTCGGCTTGACAGGTCATCGGAGACGACAGGGAAAAGCAGAGGAGGAGGGGTGTGTTTTTATATTAATGAGCGGTATTGCAACACCATCACGATCAGGGAAAAAATCTGTACCACCCACATAGAACTGCTTTCCATCTCACTCCGCCCCTTCTACCTTCCGCGTGAGTTTCAACAACTTTTTTACACACTGGTATACATTCACCCACGCGCTAATGCAACAGCTGCTGCTCAGCTGATTGCAGACACTACGCACAAATTGGACGAAATTTGCCCCGACGCACCCAAATTCATTTTGGGGGATTTTAACCACTGTGATTTGAGTAGGACTATGAGAACTTATGAGCAATATGTGACTTGCGCTACAACACAGAAAATGACGTCTATTGATCTGTGTTATGGGACAGTAGGTGGGGCTTACAGCTCCATACCCATGCCGGCCTTGGGAGCTTCATACCACAACAGCGTTTACCTCGTACCAGTGTACAAACCCTCTTTTAGACGCTTAGAACATGAGGAGAGAACTGTCAAAATCTGGTCAGAGGACAGTATCTCCTCGCTTCAAGCATGTTTTGAGTGTACGGATTGGGAGCGCTTTCAGGAGGGGTCTGAGAACACTGATGAACTAGCAGACATTGTATCATCATACGTTACATTCTGTGTGGACATGGTTATCCCCACTAAGACAACTATCACTTTTCCGAACAATAAACCATGGGTGACGAAAGAACTTAAATCTGTCATTAATAAGAAAAAGAGGACTTTCTATACTGGGGACATTTGGGAGATTAAACAGTGTCCTAAGAAGTAAAACATGAGATCAGGAAAGCTAAAATGAAATATAGAAGGAAAGTAGAGGAACAATACAGTGGGGGGGATCTTAGAGCCGCCTGGCGAGGAATTAAGTCAATGGCATCATTAAACCAACAAGCTGAAAGGAGGATGCCTATTTCTGTTCAAGGTGTTGAGTCATATGATCTTCCAAATGCTTTTAATTTATTTTATTCACGTTTTGAATCATCTGACTTTTCTGACAATATTGCTATGTTGAGAAACACTTTGGTTCCAGGTAATGACATAATGATATCTCAGGCACAAGTAACATCCTTGTTTAAGAAGGTCAATATTAGGAAGGCTGCTGGTCCTGATGCTGTTTGTGGGCGCACATTACGCTTCTGTGCAGACCAACTAAGTGGAGTATTCACTTGCCTCTTTAATAGGTGTGCAAAACAAGGCCATATACCCCAGATATGGAAGAGCTCCACCATAATCCCACTAGCTAAACTAAATAAACCCAAGGAGTTGAAAGACTTTAGACCAGTAGCTCTTACGTCCTTAGTGATGAAAATTTTTGAAAAAATCCTTAAAGCTGAAATTATGTCCTTGGTCAATGGAAAACTGGATACATTACAGTTTGCGTATCAAACTGGCAGAAGTGTGGATGATGCAAAGCTTTTTATTTTAGACACAGTCTACAAACATTTGGAGAAGCCTGGGTCTCATGTTAGGCTTTTATTTGCAGATTTTTCTTCTGCTTTCAATAAAATGCAGCCACATATCCTGATCGAGAGACTAGCACATGATTTTCAGGTACCGAATCAACTATTGCTGCTACTTTTAAATTTTTTAACAGATAGGATACAGCGAGTCTTTGTAAATGGTGTTGAGAGTTCTGGCAGAGCAAACCTCTGTAAGTTGACCTCAGAGCTCCGTGTGTAATTTTAGACCAAATTCTCACGGCTAGATCATGAAAGCCAGACAGTGTGTACTTCCTCTAGTCAGTTGGTGGAGAAATGAATAGTTCGCGACCATGTGCTTCAGGAGATTTCTTGAGCAATGTGAAGGGAACATGAATTAAAGTGTTTTTTGTCTAACAATATGGTACTAACAAACCAACAAACCAAAAAAATAATAGTAATCATTTTAGAAATAAATACTAAACCATAATCATATGAAATCATCACATAATAATAAATCTGTGTGTAACCAATGTGAGTTTGTCATACATATGATCTAAACTGTGTGTTTTGAGTTTTGTAATCATCATTGTTAACCAATGTCATTTATCATTTATCGTAACTATATGTTTGAGTTTTTGAAATCAAAATGTAAGAACAGATCCCATGTAACTGATTTTTACTTGTGTATCATCATCTGTATGCTATCATGTAACCTTATATGGTAATGATCATTATAGCCGGTGTGCTGAAACTGAGGAAGTCAATGCCTGCGTGATTTTTGTCACGTCTGTGCCTGAGTGCACACTGTCAGATTCTCTTTGTTACCAACTAGAGACAACCCATCGATGTAAGGATAAGGGGAAGTATTTGTGGAGTATAAGTAGTCTGAGAGGAGCTTTTTGATCTTGGGGAGATTTTTACTTTGTGAGACTAGCTCATCCTTTTTACAGGGTCTACCTAACATTTGTTGATTCTTTGTATTTTTCTGATTTTGATTCTTATAGTGTAATCTTTTTGTAACTTTCCAAATTATCTACAAATAAAACCAACTCTATCTGTGGTAGAGTCAAAAGGCAATTTTTGCCTGGTCAGACCCTAAGTTTTTTCGTGCCTCCTGAGTGCCGTGACCACTTCTGTTGCGGGGTGAGTTTTTCCCCTTAATGCAGCAACAGGAACCTTTTTCTACCGGGGAGAGGTAAGTTGGCTTCTATTATTCCTAGACATTCACACAGGCTACAACCGGGCGTAGAGGAGGGAGTAATGCATCTCCATTGACTGCTTCTAGGCATTTTAGTCTGGGGGGGGGGGGGTCTCAAAAATGCTAGAATGGTCAGTTGTCCCAACCTATTACTTCAAATACTGGCTCGCCGCAAGGTTGTGTACTTTCTCCCTTGTTATTTATTTTGTACACAGATAGCTGCAGGTCTTCCCAACAAGGAAGCTACCTGGTCAAGTTTTCGGATGACACTGCACTGCTATCTTTATTCCAAGGTCCACACTCCAGTCATGGGCTAGCATTGACATCATTTGTGAAGTGGTGCGACAATCATTTTTTTAGATTTAAATGTAGCCAAAACAAAAGAGCTCATAATTGATTTTAGGAGGGCAAAGGCAGAACCAATAGCAAGTGTCATACATGGGGGGGATGTGGAAATCGTTGATTCTTACAAGTACTTAGGTACAATATTTGACAGTGAGCTGAAGTTTCATGTAAACACTGAGACAATTGTCAAAAAGGGACAACAGAGAATTCATCTGCTGAGGAAGCTTAACTCCTTCAGTGTCTCTAAAACCATTCTACGTAACTTTTATCAGTCTTTTATTGAGAGTCTTCTAACTTTCTCTTTTTTATGTTGGTTCAATAGCCTATCAGTCAAAGACAAGAACAGTCTCAGCAGCATTGTCAACACTTCATCAAAGATTATTGGAACACAGCTAAATAGTCTGAGTGCTCTGTTTAACAAACAGGCAGTCCAAAAGGCTAGAAGTATCATCAGTCAGCCTGATCATGTTTTAGGTGGTGAATTTTCATTAATGCCTTCTGGGAGGCGCTATCATTCTGTCAGGACAAAAACAAAAAGATATTCTGGATCTTTTCATCCCTACAACCATTAGATTATTAAACAAGGTTGTATAGGATAGAGTGCATTAATGACAATTGGATTTACTGAGCGCTGTTCATCACTGACAGTACAGGGTGTTTGATTGTATGTGTGTGTTAACTGTATGTGTGTGTTAAGATGCATATGGATATGCATGTGTCATCTTCTTATTTATTTATTTTTTTAGGTCTTGTATTTCTATATTTTTTCTAACTTTTTATTTATTATAAGATTACTATTTATGGTTGATTGATGGAGACTGGGACTGCGAACTTAATTGCCCACTGATGGGATTAATAAAGTTTTCTGAATCTGAATCTGAATCTGTAAAGACTTATACGATGAGCCAATGCCTAAATGCAATGGGGTGTGAGACAACTCAACAGAAAATTGTGCACAAGTTTTTTGCATGGATGTACCAATGCATTTGCAATTTGCTGAAACCAATGAGAAATTGCTATTTTGATGTGCACAAGTGACAAGATGATGTGAAGATTGACCAAGTAAATTTCAATTCTGATCTGAGAAATGTACCAAAGCGACTGAGAAAAACTGTAAACAGCTGACCAAATTGACCTTTAGGACCATATCCTGTTTGTCATACCCAGGGTCCCCTACGTACTTCCAACAGTCCTGAGCAGAGGTGTCAAATAACAAAGTACAAATACTTCGTTACTGTACTTAAGTACATTTTTTAGGTATCTATACTTTACTCCACTACTTATTTTTCTGCCTACTTTTTACTTCTACTTCTTACATTTTCATGCAAGTATCGGTACTTTTTACATTTACATTACTCCTTACATTTTAAAAATCGCCCCATTACTGCCATTTCTTTAGCCATGTTTTTATTTCGTCTCGTCATCGTTCAAACTTTTCTTTTGGAATCTTCAATTGCTCGTTAGGTGCTGTGCACGCACTGTGTGCGTGTTAAGATGCAGCGCAGCTAACCTCCTTGAGCAGAATCGCCCGCAATGCTTTTCTATCTTTCCTCTCCAAGCTACTAGGAAGAGTCATGTGTCATGAGTCATGTTATAGTCTAGCTTTTTTATTAAGCTATTTCCAGCAGTTGTTGGCTATTCCCAGTGATGAAAGTTGCTTTACCATGGCAGCTTGCAAAAGGTTGAGAACCCTGCCATAGAACATGTACCATGCATACCACAAAAGGATGCATGGCATGGCCTATCACTAGGCTATGTATCTAGAAATGAAGGCCTGCCAATGCGCTGTAGGCCCATGCAGCACTTCCTAAGCCTTTTTGCCTTATATGCCATTTTTTCTCTAAAATTACTTTTACTTTTATACTTTAAGTAGTTTTAAAACTAGTACTTTTATAATTTTACTTCAGTAACAAGTTTGAGTTTGAGTTGATACTTCAACTTTTACTGAAGTCTTTTCAAACACTAGTATCTATACTTCTACTTAAGTAATGAAAGTGAATAACTTCTACTTAAGTAATGAAAGTGAATACTTTTGACACCTCTGGTCCTGAGTGCATTCTTTGTGGTTTGACCTACTTTCTCGTTGCTTTGTACATGTGGTTACTGACATTGATGAGACACATATTGTAACTACATTGCATTGTCAATCAGTGTAAGATCAGCAATGATTGCCTTTAAAACTATCTGAATTATTAGGGCCCGAGCACCGAGGTGCACGAGCCCGGAACGGGCTTGTGCACCGACCGGTGCGAAGCCCTATTGCTTTTGCTCAGATTATTATTCTTCTTATTATTATTATTATTCTTTTCCTCCCAACGAAATTGGCCATTTTGACCCCTTTCCTGTGCACGAAAACTCACGAAATTTTGCACACACGTTGGGAGTGCGCGCCATTCGAGGCAGACCGAGCCATAGATCCGGGTGTGGCCCAGGGACTCCCTAGCGCCCCCTACAAAAAAAAAAATACATTGGGCTCTATGGGCCTGTCACATGATGAACTTTAACATACTCCTCGGACACCGTTTGTCAGATTCCCATGAAATTTGTCAGACATGATGCCGACATGTTGATGGTGTGAAATTGCGAAGGGATTTTTTATACCTTTTACGATTTCAATATGGCGGACGAATGAATTCCGAGAAAAACTGAAAAACAGGAAAAGTGTCATAACGTTGCAATGCATTGATAGAATTGTCTGAAACTCATACCGTTTATAGATCTTATGATTACGATGATATCCATTCACTTAATGGGCGTGGTTGCTACAGCGCCACCATCTGGCAAGGTGGAACCACTACAGAAATTGACATTAAGTGCCATGGTTGACATATACTTTGACCTACACTCACGAAATTTGGCAGGTGTGTGGGACTCCCCAAGACGAACAACTTTCATATTACATTGCATTAGCCACGCCCAACAGGAAGTGAGGTAATAAGGAGTGTAACAATTTGGACACACAGTGAACTTTAACGTACTCGTCGGACACGGTATGTCAGATTCAAGTGAAATTTGGTGTACATGACCTCTAGATGCTGCTGAAGCTAAATTGCGAACGGATTTTTGATACTACGAAATATGTTGGAATAACAATATTATGAAATTGTATGATTTTAATAGCTCATCACGAAACAGGAAGTGTGTCATAAAATCACACTGCATTAACCGATTGGTCTGAAACTTCACAGGTTCATAGATGGTATGAGTGTGATGATATCTAGACACTCCGTGGGCGTGGCTGTTGTAGCGCCACCACCTGGTCAAGCAGGAAATGTGCCAGAAATTGACAATGCTTTACCCGATTGATCTGAAACTTGACTGGTTCATAGATGGTATGACTGTGATGATATCTAAACACCCCGTGGGCGTGACTGTTATAGCGCCCTCGTCTGGTCAAGCAGGAAAAGTGCTTATCACGAAACAGGAAGTGTGTCATAAAATCACACTGCATTAACCGATTGGTCTGAAACTTCACAGGTTCATAGATGGTATGAGTGTGATGATATCTAGACGGCCCGTGGGCGTGTCTGTTATAGCGCCACCACCTGGTCAAGTAGGAAATGTGCCAGAAATTGACAATGCTTTACCTGATTGATCTGAAACTTAACAGGTTCATAGATGGTGTGCCTGTGATGATATCTAGACACCCTATGGGCGTGCCTGTTATAGCGCCACCACCTGGTCAAGCAGGAAATGTGCTAAAAGTGCTAGTGGTCAAAAATTATAACTTGGAAACGGTTTGACATAGCTTATGCAAACTTGGTATATGGACTCCTGACCGTGTTCTGACCACGCATAACCATGATTCGAAAATCTCTAGTGCCCCTAGTGGTCAAATATTATAACTTGGAAACGGTTTGACGTAGCTTATCCAAACTTAGTATATGGACTCCTGACCGTGTTCTGACCACGCATAACCATGAATTGAAACTGTCTAGCGCCCTCTAGTGGTCAAATATGATAACTTGGAAACGGTTTGACGTAGCTGATCCAAACTTGGTATATGGACTCCTGACCGTGTTCTGACCACGCATAACCATGAATCAAAACTCTTTAATGCCCCCTTGTGGTCAAACATTATAACTTAGAAACGGTTTGACCTATCATAGCAAAAGTTGTTTACACAGACTGTGGACCATCTTCTGATCATACAGTATGACTCTGAAACTCTGTAGCGCCCCTACTAAGGGAAAGAGTGTAAAAGGCAGACTGAGTGAGTGTGTGAGAGATAGCGTGAGAGATAGCGTGTGTGAGAATGAGTGTGAGTGTGTGCGAGTGTAAAAATGAGGGTGAGACAAAGAAAGCACAGCTGTTCCGAGTGAATGTGCATTCACTGTGCACCATTCTTGCGGTATGCACTCTTTGCGGTGCACCTGGTGCGAGGGCCCGTCATCGCCGCTTGCGGCTTTAATTCTTCTTCTTATTATTATTATTCTTTTCCTCCCAACGAAATTGGCCATTTTGACCCCTTTCCTGTGCACGAAAACTCACGAAATTTTGCACACACGTTGGGAGTGCGCGCCATTCGAGGCAGACCGAGCCATAGATCCGGGTGTGGCCCAGGGACTCCCTAGCGCCCCCTACAAAAAAAAAATACATTGGGCTCTATGGGCCTGTCACATGATGAACTTTAACATACTCCTCGGACACCGTTTGTCAGATTCCCATGAAATTTGTCAGACATGATGCCGACATGTTGATGGTGTGAAATTGCGAAGGGATTTTTTATACCTTTTACGATTTCAATATGGCGGACGAATGAATTCCGAGAAAAACTGAAAAACAGGAAAAGTGTCATAACGTTGCAATGCATTGATAGAATTGTCTGAAACTCATACCGTTTATAGATCTTATGATTACGATGATATCCATTCACTTAATGGGCGTGGTTGCTACAGCGCCACCATCTGGCAAGGTGGAACCACTACAGAAATTGACATTAAGTGCCATGGTTGACATATACTTTGACCTACACTCACGAAATTTGGCAGGTGTGTGGGACTCCCCAAGACGAACAACTTTCATATTACATTGCATTAGCCACGCCCAACAGGAAGTGAGGTAATAAGGAGTGTAACAATTTGGACACACAGTGAACTTTAACGTACTCGTCGGACACGGTATGTCAGATTCAAGTGAAATTTGGTGTACATGACCTCTAGATGCTGCTGAAGCTAAATTGCGAACGGATTTTTGATACTACGAAATATGTTGGAATAACAATATTATGAAATTGTATGATTTTAATAGCTCATCACGAAACAGGAAGTGTGTCATAAAATCACACTGCATTAACCGATTGGTCTGAAACTTCACAGGTTCATAGATGGTATGAGTGTGATGATATCTAGACACTCCGTGGGCGTGGCTGTTGTAGCGCCACCACCTGGTCAAGCAGGAAATGTGCCAGAAATTGACAATGCTTTACCCGATTGATCTGAAACTTGACTGGTTCATAGATGGTATGACTGTGATGATATCTAAACACCCCGTGGGCGTGACTGTTATAGCGCCCTCGTCTGGTCAAGCAGGAAAAGTGCTTATCACGAAACAGGAAGTGTGTCATAAAATCACACTGCATTAACCGATTGGTCTGAAACTTCACAGGTTCATAGATGGTATGAGTGTGATGATATCTAGACGGCCCGTGGGCGTGTCTGTTATAGCGCCACCACCTGGTCAAGTAGGAAATGTGCCAGAAATTGACAATGCTTTACCTGATTGATCTGAAACTTAACAGGTTCATAGATGGTGTGCCTGTGATGATATCTAGACACCCTATGGGCGTGCCTGTTATAGCGCCACCACCTGGTCAAGCAGGAAATGTGCTAAAAGTGCTAGTGGTCAAAAATTATAACTTGGAAACGGTTTGACATAGCTTATGCAAACTTGGTATATGGACTCCTGACCGTGTTCTGACCACGCATAACCATGATTCGAAAATCTCTAGTGCCCCTAGTGGTCAAATATTATAACTTGGAAACGGTTTGACGTAGCTTATCCAAACTTAGTATATGGACTCCTGACCGTGTTCTGACCACGCATAACCATGAATTGAAACTGTCTAGCGCCCTCTAGTGGTCAAATATGATAACTTGGAAACGGTTTGACGTAGCTGATCCAAACTTGGTATATGGACTCCTGACCGTGTTCTGACCACGCATAACCATGAATCAAAACTCTTTAATGCCCCCTTGTGGTCAAACATTATAACTTAGAAACGGTTTGACCTATCATAGCAAAAGTTGTTTACACAGACTGTGGACCATCTTCTGATCATACAGTATGACTCTGAAACTCTGTAGCGCCCCTACTAAGGGAAAGAGTGTAAAAGGCAGACTGAGTGAGTGTGTGAGAGATAGCGTGAGAGATAGCGTGTGTGAGAATGAGTGTGAGTGTGTGCGAGTGTAAAAATGAGGTTGAGACAAAGAAAGCACACCTGTTCCGAGTGAATGTGCATTCACTGTGCACCATTCTTGCGGTATGCGCTCTTTGCGGTGCACCTGGTGCGAGGGCCCGTCATCGCCGCTTGCGGCTCTAATTAGGGCCCGAGCACCGAGGTGCACGAGCCCGGAACGGGCTTGTGCACCGACCGGTGCGAAGCCCTATTGTTTTTGTAAGGATTATTATTATTATTTATTATTCTTTTCCTTCCAATAGAACCGGCCATTTTTGACCCCTTTCCCGTGCACGAAAAGTCATGAAATTTTGCACACATGTTGGAAGTCTGGAACACTGGAGGTTTTCAGAGGTATAGACCCGGGTGTGGCCCAGGGACTCCGTAGCGCCCCCTAAAGTAAAAAAATACCTTGGGCTCTATGGGCCGGTCTCATGATGAACTTTAACATACTCCTCGGACACTCTTTGTCGGATTCCAGTCAAATTTGGTAGACATGATGCCGACAAGTTGCTGATGTGAAATTGCGAAGGGATTTTCCATAACTTTTACGATTTCAAGATGGCGGACGAATGAATTCCGAGAAAAACTGAAAAACAGGAAAAGTGTCATAACGTCGCAATGCATTGATAGAATTGTCTGAAACTCATATCGTTTATAGATCTTATGATTACGATGATATCCATTCACTTAATGGGCGTGGTTGCTACAGCGCCACCATCTGGCAAGGTGGAACCAGTACAGAAATTGACATTAAGTGCCATGGTTAACATATACTTTGAGCTACACTCACGAAATTTGGTAGGTGTGTGGGACTCCCCAAGACGAACAACTTTTGTATTACATTGCATTAGCCACGCCCAACAGGAAGTGAGGTAATAAGAAGTGTAAAAATTTGGACACACAGTGAACTTTAATGTACTCGTCGGACACGGTATGTCAGATTCAAGTGAAATTTAGTGTACATGACCTCTAGATACTGATGATGCCAAATTGCGAACGGATTTTTGATATCTCGTACTATGTTGAAATAACAATTTTATGAAATTGTATGATTTTAATAGCTCATCACCAAACAGGAAGTGTGTCATAAAATCACATTGCATTAACCGATTGGTCTGAAACTTCACAGCTTCGTAGATGGTATGACTGTGATCATATCTAGACACCCGGTGGGCGTGCCTGTTATAGCGCCACCATGTGGTCAAACAGGAAATGTGCCAAAAATTGACAATGCTTTACCCGTTTGATCTGAAACTTCACAGGTTCATAGATGGTATGACTGTGATGATATCTAGACAACCCGTGGGCGTGCCTGTTATAGCGCCACCATCTGGTCAAGCAGGAAATGTGCCAGAAATTGACAACGCTTTACCCGATTGATCTGAAACTTCACAGGTTCATAGATGGTGTGCCTGTGATGATATCTAGACGCCCCGTGGGCGTCCCTGTTATAGCGCCACCACGTGGTCAAGCAGGAAAGGTGCTAAAAGTGCTAGTGGTCAAAAATTATAACTTGGAAACGGTTTGACGTAGCTCATCCAAACTTGGTCTATGGACTCCTGACCGTGTTCTGACTACGCAGAATCATGAGTCGAAACTGTCTAGTGCCCTCTAGTGGTCAACTATGATAACTTGGAAACGGTTTGACGTAGCTTATCCAAACTTGGTATGTGGACTCCTGATCGTGTTCTGACCACGCATAACCGTGAATCGAAACTCTGTAGCACCCTCTAGTGGTCAAATATGATAACTTGGAAACGGTTTGACGTAGCTGATCCAAACTTGGTATATGGACTCCTGACCGTGTTCTGACTACGCAGAATCATGAGTCGAAACTGTCTAGCGCCCTCTAGTGGTCAACTATGATAACTTGGAAACGGTTTGACGTAGCTTATCCAAACTTGGTATGTGGACTCCTGATCGTGTTCTGACCACGCATAACCGTGAATCGAAACTCTGTAGCACCCTCTAGTGGTCAAATATGATAACTTGGAAACGGTTTGACGTAGCAGATCCAAACTTGGTATATGGACTCCTGACCGTGTTCTGACCACGTATAACCATGAATCGAAACTCTTTAATGCCCCCTTGTGGTCAAACATTATAACTTAGAAACGGTTTGACCTATCATAGCAAAAGTTGGTACACAGACTGTGGACCATCTTCTGATCATACAGTATGACTCTGAAACTCTGTAGCGCCCCTACTAAGGGAAAGAGTGTAAAAGGCAGACTGAGTGAGTGTGTGAGAGATAGCGTGAGAGATAGCGTGTGTGAGAGTGAGTGTGAGTGTGTGCGAGTGTAAAAATGAGGGTGAGACAAAGAAAGCACACCTGTTCCGAGTGAATGTGCATTCACTGTGCACCATTCTTGCGGTATGCGCTCTTTGCGGTGCACCTGGTGCGAGGGCCCGTCATCGCCGCTTGCGGCTTTAATTATTATTATTATTCTTTTCCTCTTAAAGAAATTGGCCATTTTGACCACTTTCCTGTGCACGAAAACTCACGAAATTTTGCACACACGTTGGGAGTGCGCGCCATTCGAGGCACACTGAGGCCATAGATCCGGGTGTGGCCCAGGGACTCCGTAGCGCCCCCTATAAAATAAAAATACATTGGGCTCTATGGGCCGGTCACATGATGAACTTTAACATACTCCTCGGACACCGTTCGTCAGATTCCCATGAAATTTGTCAGACATGATGCCGAGATGTTGACGATGTGAAATTGCGAAGGGATTTTTCATACCTTTTACGATTTCAATATGGCGGACAAATGAATTTCGAGAAAAACTGAAAAACAGGAAAAGTGTCATAACGTCGCAATGCATTGATAGAATTGTCTGAAACTCATACCGTTTATAGATCTTATGATTACGATGATATCCCTACACTTAATGGGCGTGGTTGCTACAGCGCCACCATCTGGCAAGGTGGAACCAGTACAGAAATTGACATTAAGTGCCATGGTTGAGATATACTTTGAGCTACACTCACAAAATTTGGTGGGTGTGTGGGACTCCCCAAGACGAACAACTTTCGTATTACATTGCATTAGCCACGCCCAACAGGAAGTGAGGTAATAAGGAGTGTAAAAATTTGGACACACAGTGATCTTTAACGTACTCGTCGGACACGGTATGTCAGATTGAAGTGAAATTTGGTGTATATGACCTCTAGATGCTGATGATGCCAAATTGCGAACGGATTTTTGATATCTCGTACTATGTTGAAATAACAATTTTATGAAATTGTATGATTTTAATAGCTCATCACGAAACAGGAAGTGTGTCATAAAATTACACAGCATTAACCGATTGGTCTGAAACTTCACAGGTTCATAGATGGTATGACTGTGATGATATCTAGACACCCCGGGGGCGTGGCTGTTATAGCGCCACCACCTGGCCAAGCAGGAAAAGTGCCAGAAATTGACTATGCTTTACCCGATTGATCTGAAACTTCACAGGTTCATAGATCGTGTGCCTGTGATTATATCTAGACACCCCGTGGGCGTGCCTGTTATAGCGCCACCACCTGGTCAAGCAGGAAAGGTGCTAAAAGTGCTAGTAGTCAAAAATTGTAACTTGGAAACGGTTTGACATAGCTTATCCAAACTTGGTTTATGGACTCCTGACCATGTTCTGACCATGCCTAACCATGAATCGAAACTCTGTAGCGCCCCTAGTGGTCAAATATCATAACTTGGAAACGGTTTGACGTAGCTTATCCAAACTTAGCATATGGACTCTTGACCGTGTACTGACCACACAGAATCATGACTCGAAACTGTCTAGCGCCCTCTAGTGGTCAAATATGATAACTTGGGCACGGTTTGACGTAGCTTATTCAAACTTGGTATATGGACTCCTCACCGTGTTCTGACCACGCATAACGATGAATCGAAACTCTCTAGCGCCCTCTAGTGGTCAAATATGGTAACTTGGACACGGTTTGACGTAGCTTATCCAAACTTGGTATATGGACTCCTGACCGTGTTCTGACCACGCAAAACCATGAATCGAAACTCTCTAATGCCCCCTTGTGGTCGAACATTATAACTTGGAAACGGTTTGACCTATCATAGCCAAAGTTGGTACTCAGACTGTGGACCACCTTCTGAACATGCAGTATGACTTATGTGATTCTCTGTAGCGCCCCTACTAAGAGAAAAAGTTTAAAAGGCAGACTGAGTGAGTGTGTGACAGTGAGTGTCTGCGAGTGTAAAAAATGTGGGTGAGACAAAGATAGCACACCTGTTCCGAGTGAAAGTGCCTTCACTGTGTACCATTGTTGCGATATGCGCTCTTTGCGGTGCACCTGGTGCGAGGGCCCGTCATCGCCGCTTGCGGCTTTAATTATTATTATTAGGGCCCGAGCACCGAGGTGCACGAGCCCGGAACGGGCTTGTGCACCGACCGGTGCGAAGCCCTATTGCTTTTGTAAGGATTTTTTTCTTTTATTATTATTATTATTAGGGCCCGAGCACCGAGGTGCACGAGCCCGGAACGGGCTTGTGCACCGACCGGTGCGAAGCCCTATTGCTTTTGCTCAGATTATTATTAGGGCCCGAGCACCGAGGTGCACGAGCCCGGAACGGGCTTGTGCACCGACCGGTGCGAAGCCCTATTGCTTTTGCTCAGATTATTATTCTTCTTATTAGGGCCCGAGCACCGAGGTGCACGAGCCCGGAACGGGCTTGTGCACCGACCGGTGCGAAGCCCTATTGCTTTTGCTCAGATTATTATTCTTCTTATTAGGGCCCGAGCACCGAGGTGCACGAGCCCGGAACGGGCTTGTGCACCGACCGGTGCGAAGCCCTATTGCTTTTGCTCAGATTATTATTCTTCTTATTATTATTATTATTCTTTTCCTCCCAACGAAATTGGCCATTTTGACCCCTTTCCTGTGCACGAAAACTCACGAAATTTTGCACACACGTTGGGAGTGCGCGCACATTCGAGGCAGACCGAGCCATAGATCCGGGTGTGGCCCAGGGACTCCCTAGCGCCCCCTACAAAAAAAAATACATTGGGCTCTATGGGCCTGTCACATGATGAACTTTAACATACTCCTCGGACACCGTTTGTCAGATTCCCATGAAATTTGTCAGACATGATGCCGACATGTTGATGATGTGAAATTGCGAAGGGATTTTTTATACCTTTTACGATTTCAATATGGCGGACGAATGAATTCCGAGAAAAACTGAAAAACAGGAAAAGTGTCATAACGTTGCAATGCATTGATAGAATTGTCTGAAACTCATACCGTTTATAGATCTTATGATTACGATGATATCCATTCACTTAATGGGCGTGGTTGCTACAGCGCCACCATCTGGCAAGGTGGAACCACTACAGAAATTGACATTAAGTGCCATGGTTGACATATACTTTGACCTACACTCACGAAATTTGGCAGGTGTGTGGACTCCCCAAGACGAACAACTTTCATATTACATTGCATTAGCCACGCCCAACAGGAAGTGAGGTAATAAGGAGTGTAACAATTTGGACACACAGTGAACTTTAACGTACTCGTCGGACACGGTATGTCAGATTCAAGTGAAATTTGGTGTACATGACCTCTAGATGCTGCTGAAGCTAAATTGCGAACGGATTTTTGATACTACGAAATATGTTGGAATAACAATATTATGAAATTGTATGATTTTAATAGCTCATCACGAAACAGGAAGTGTGTCATAAAATCACACTGCATTAACCGATTGGTCTGAAACTTCACAGGTTCATAGATGGTATGAGTGTGATGATATCTAGACACTCCGTGGGCGTGGCTGTTGTAGCGCCACCACCTGGTCAAGCAGGAAATGTGCCAGAAATTGACAATGCTTTACCCGATTGATCTGAAACTTGACTGGTTCATAGATGGTATGACTGTGATGATATCTAAACACCCCGTGGGCGTGACTGTTATAGCGCCCTCGTCTGGTCAAGCAGGAAAAGTGCTTATCACGAAACAGGAAGTGTGTCATAAAATCACACTGCATTAACCGATTGGTCTGAAACTTCACAGGTTCATAGATGGTATGAGTGTGATGATATCTAGACGGCCCGTGGGCGTGTCTGTTATAGCGCCACCACCTGGTCAAGTAGGAAATGTGCCAGAAATTGACAATGCTTTACCTGATTGATCTGAAACTTAACAGGTTCATAGATGGTGTGCCTGTGATGATATCTAGACACCCTATGGGCGTGCCTGTTATAGCGCCACCACCTGGTCAAGCAGGAAATGTGCTAAAAGTGCTAGTGGTCAAAAATTATAACTTGGAAACGGTTTGACATAGCTTATGCAAACTTGGTATATGGACTCCTGACCGTGTTCTGACCACGCATAACCATGATTCGAAAATCTCTAGTGCCCCTAGTGGTCAAATATTATAACTTGGAAACGGTTTGACGTAGCTTATCCAAACTTAGTATATGGACTCCTGACCGTGTTCTGACCACGCATAACCATGAATTGAAACTGTCTAGCGCCCTCTAGTGGTCAAATATGATAACTTGGAAACGGTTTGACGTAGCTGATCCAAACTTGGTATATGGACTCCTGACCGTGTTCTGACCACGCATAACCATGAATCAAAACTCTCTAATGCCCCCTTGTGGTCAAACATTATAACTTAGAAACGGTTTGACCTATCATAGCAAAAGTTGTTTACACAGACTGTGGACCATCTTCTGATCATACAGTATGACTCTGAAACTCTGTAGCGCCCCTACTAAGGGAAAGAGTGTAAAAGGCAGACTGAGTGAGTGTGTGAGAGATAGCGTGAGAGATAGCGTGTGTGAGAATGAGTGTGAGTGTGTGCGAGTGTAAAAATGAGGTTGAGACAAAGAAAGCACACCTGTTCCGAGTGAATGTGCATTCACTGTGCACCAATCTTGCGGTATGCACTCTTTGCGGTGCACCTGGTGCGAGGGCTCGTCATCGCCGCTTGCGGCTTTAATTATTTTATTATTCTTTTCCTCCCAACGAAATTGGCCATTTTGACCCCTTTCCTGTGCACGAAAACTCACGAAATTTTGCACACACGTTGGGAGTGCGCGCCATTCGAGGCAGACCGAGCCATAGATCCGGGTGTGGCCCAGGGACTCCCTAGCGCCCCCTACAAAAAAAAAATACATTGGGCTCTATGGGCCTGTCACATGATGAACTTTAACATACTCCTCGGACACCGTTTGTCAGATTCCCATGAAATTTGTCAGACATGATGCCGACATGTTGATGGTGTGAAATTGCGAAGGGATTTTTATACCTTTTACGATTTCAATATGGCGGACGAATGAATTCCGAGAAAAACTGAAAAACAGGAAAAGTGTCATAACGTTGCAATGCATTGATAGAATTGTCTGAAACTCATACCGTTTATAGATCTTATGATTACGATGATATCCATTCACTTAATGGGCGTGGTTGCTACAGCGCCACCATCTGGCAAGGTGGAACCACTACAGAAATTGACATTAAGTGCCATGGTTGACATATACTTTGACCTACACTCACGAAATTTGGCAGGTGTGTGGGACTCCCCAAGACGAACAACTTTCATATTACATTGCATTAGCCACGCCCAACAGGAAGTGAGGTAATAAGGAGTGTAACAATTTGGACACACAGTGAACTTTAACGTACTCGTCGGACACGGTATGTCAGATTCAAGTGAAATTTGGTGTACATGACCTCTAGATGCTGCTGAAGCTAAATTGCGAACGGATTTTTGATACTACGAAATATGTTGGAATAACAATATTATGAAATTGTATGATTTTAATAGCTCATCACGAAACAGGAAGTGTGTCATAAAATCACACTGCATTAACCGATTGGTCTGAAACTTCACAGGTTCATAGATGGTATGAGTGTGATGATATCTAGACACTCCGTGGGCGTGGCTGTTGTAGCGCCACCACCTGGTCAAGCAGGAAATGTGCCAGAAATTGACAATGCTTTACCCGATTGATCTGAAACTTGACTGGTTCATAGATGGTATGACTGTGATGATATCTAAACACCCCGTGGGCGTGACTGTTATAGCGCCCTCGTCTGGTCAAGCAGGAAAAGTGCTTATCACGAAACAGGAAGTGTGTCATAAAATCACACTGCATTAACCGATTGGTCTGAAACTTCACAGGTTCATAGATGGTATGAGTGTGATGATATCTAGACGGCCCGTGGGCGTGTCTGTTATAGCGCCACCACCTGGTCAAGTAGGAAATGTGCCAGAAATTGACAATGCTTTACCTGATTGATCTGAAACTTAACAGGTTCATAGATGGTGTGCCTGTGATGATATCTAGACACCCTATGGGCGTGCCTGTTATAGCGCCACCACCTGGTCAAGCAGGAAATGTGCTAAAAGTGCTAGTGGTCAAAAATTATAACTTGGAAACGGTTTGACATAGCTTATGCAAACTTGGTATATGGACTCCTGACCGTGTTCTGACCACGCATAACCATGATTCGAAAATCTCTAGTGCCCCTAGTGGTCAAATATTATAACTTGGAAACGGTTTGACGTAGCTTATCCAAACTTAGTATATGGACTCCTGACCGTGTTCTGACCACGCATAACCATGAATTGAAACTGTCTAGCGCCCTCTAGTGGTCAAATATGATAACTTGGAAACGGTTTGACGTAGCTGATCCAAACTTGGTATATGGACTCCTGACCGTGTTCTGACCACGCATAACCATGAATCAAAACTCTTTAATGCCCCCTTGTGGTCAAACATTATAACTTAGAAACGGTTTGACCTATCATAGCAAAAGTTGTTTACACAGACTGTGGACCATCTTCTGATCATACAGTATGACTCTGAAACTCTGTAGCGCCCCTACTAAGGGAAAGAGTGTAAAAGGCAGACTGAGTGAGTGTGTGAGAGATAGCGTGAGAGATAGCGTGTGTGAGAATGAGTGTGAGTGTGTGCGAGTGTAAAAATGAGGGTGAGACAAAGAAAGCACACCTGTTCCGAGTGAATGTGCATTCACTGTGCACCAATCTTGCGGTATGCACTCTTTGCGGTGCACCTGGTGCGAGGGCTCCGTCATCGCCGCTTGCGGCTTTAATTATCCTTATTTATTAATTGGTCTGAATAAGCAAGGTCAACACTTGATGATCATTCTTCATCAATTCGATAGGACATTATGATCAGATACCAATGTCTGACTGGTGTGTTTTCTGTATTATTGAGAAAATAGTAAATAACTGATAATAATTAAAAAAAAAAAAAAAAAAAAAAAGTTGATTCTAGATTCACTGTGGTATAGCCTGCTAGTCCATCTGGCCACAAAAAAAGAGGTTGTTATGGAAAAGGCCAGTTGTCATATTATTGCAGTGTTGTGAACAGTTATATTTGAGGAAAAACAATTAAAAAAATAACTCGTATCTACTTTTAGCATGTTGTACCTTGCTTCCCTGTAAGTCTTTTTTGTGGACAGAGAAAGAGAGAGAGAGAGAAAGAGAGGAGGAGGAGGAGGAGGAGGAGAGCATATTCACTCAGAAGGGAAGTGACATCATGGAGATAAGTCAGAAAAAACAGGAGAGCCAACTTTTCTCACCAGTGAGTATAGAGTGAGAGAGAAAGCGAGAGACTAATACAGATCAGTGTCGGTGTTAAAGAAGCTATAGAATAGTGACACAGGAAACACAGACGTTCCACAGGACGGCTGTAAGGCTATAATTCTCACAACTTTCTATGTCTGCAGAACGGTCAGTTGGTTTTAGTTTCTCTTAATAGTGGGCTTCGCATCACTAAGAGTTTAAAAAGGTTTGAAATAACTGTAAGGAACTAAGAGTGTTTTACTTTGCTTAAATAGTAAAAGTAATAGTAGGTCTATTGATTTAATAATCTGTGTGAATGAAAGTAAGAAAATACTTAACTTAAAATTTACTTTGAGTAAAAGTTATATAAATTTTTGGAACTAATGAGTTTTAGCTTTAAAGACCTTTACTCTGAACAGATCATTTCTAATTACAAAGTAGTATCTATGTCAATAGAAAAGTACAAAAATCAGTACAGAAAGTAGCCTATAAAGCAAAGTGTAATTTTTTATTTTGTCTCTCCTGTAGAGCTGGTGAAATATCACATACACATTCTAGATTCTCTGCCCTCAATATCGAAAGTATCAAATGAGAGGTGCAACAACATTAATAGTATGTTACTATATATTTATATTTTGCTACATGTAAATGGGGTGAGACCGATGTCTACCCCAGTCGGGGTCAGCCCCACAACGCTATATTCCCACATTTCTTAGGGTCAGGTTTTAGGCTTTGGGTTGGTTTAGAATTGTGGTTAGAGTTAAGTTTGTGGGAAGATAGGACCGTCTTAGGGTTAGAGTTGTGCTTAAAGCCCCAATGTGTTGCCTTCAAGGGAAATTAAGCGTAACGCAACACAAATTACGTATTACAGCTATGTATACATTACATTTGAATACATTTGAAAAGTATTTTCTATGTTCACTGTGGTGTCCTGTTTGATATGAATGGAATGATAATATCATATCATATATGTTACTCTGAAAATTTGGCTAAGAAAATTAACAAAATTGTGAAATAGCAGGGGTTATGTGGCATTTTGTTCATCAATAATGCATGAAAATGTCACGCCCATAATGCTTGAATACATAGATAGATAGATAGTTAGATAGATAGATTTATGCAATATCTCATGAGAATAGCTGATGAGCTGGGCCAGAGCTGGTTTGCTAATTCCTCAACACCAAGGTATGCCCTGTAATTCCAATAAAATTCAACATCCTGGGTAGAGCAAATTCAAATTCTATTTTCATTCAATTCAATTAAATTAAATTCTGACATTTGCACAACACTGTTGGAAACACAATAAATTGTCATACATACTGTACATGATACATACATATCATAGTATATACATAAGTACATGACTTCTATGACAATATAAATATATAAGGCCTGTCTTGTATGAATGATTTCATTGCTCGCTCTCTCTCCCCACAGATACTGTAGTTTAGATACCAAGGATACTTTAGTTATCAAGGATAAAGTGAAAAAGAAAAAAAAATCAGCCAATGATGGCTAAAGTTGCATTCCAAACTGCCCTGCTCATTCTGGTGCTGATTAAAGGTGAGGATTATACATGACGCACAAACACAAACCAGCCCCATTGGCAGTATTGGCAGTGCAGATCACCTGTATTGTCTGTTTTCTGTTGTAGTTACTCCATCAGTTTCCACATGGACTATGGAGACAGCCCCAGGGGAGCACTGTATCTTCCCATTCATCTATAACTACAAGGAGTACACAGACTGCACTTCTGACTACATTGACAAGCCATGGTGTTCCACTGAGAAATACTACAAAGGCAAATGGAGATACTGTGACAGTGAGTATACATTGTACTTGAATGAATAAGATACAGTACCATGAATTTGTAACATACATACATTTTCATTTTACACATCCTCACAAAAAATCTAGATGAATTAACAACAGGTTATTTATCAGTAAATTTACAGGTATGTCATGAATAGGGCCAAATTGTAGACCTGCATGTACAGGAGTGTTAGAGGATTTTTAGCAGGTTGATGTGTAACCAGCTTTATAGATGCATTACAATGTTTTGTAACTGCTATTCAGCAATAAACAATTGATTTTAATAAACGTTGACATGTACGGAACATTGCGATTCCGAGAAACAAGACATGCAGAGAACATTGGGTTCCAAGAAAGAAGAAATGCAAGTGTGATCTGAAACAAGACATGCAGGTGGGATCTGAAACAAGCCGTGTGGTTGTCTGAAAGTTCCACAACCTCTAGGGGTGAGGTCAAACTGCAGTCAAACAACACGTACGGCTGTTTTGTTTTTTCAATAGGTTAACGTGTGGTTTTTGAAACCAAAATCTACATAAGCTTTGTTTTTCCGCTCCGCCTGTGGAGTTGGTTGCAGAACTGTCTGTATACTCTTCTCCCTCTTTGCAAAGATTCAATACAAAGTACTTTTAAATTGGGTTCTGTGTCTCTCTGTTTCATTATCCAAAATTATGCAACAAGGAGTCCAATGTTTGCTTTGTGTTTCAGGTGAAAGCAGCTGGAATGTATCTTATTCCCCACAGAGTATCTGTGCTTTAGAGGGATCTACAGTGGACATGTCCTGCTCTTACAAGTATCACTCTCATCTGACAGTGCAGAGAGTATAATGGACAACCTCAGATAGTCCTGCAGCTCCTGATATCTCTCAGATGTCTCAGTATAGAGGCAGAGTTGTGGTGAACTGTAGAGATAATCACTGCTTTTTACAAATAAACTCAGTAACACATTCGGATAAATATTTCTACTGCAGTATCACAGTTAATGTGAACAAGGAGAAATATATAGGGAAAGACGGAGTTAAAATATCTCTTCCAGGTAAAGTCTTTTTTGTTTCTGTTGTACTTGTAGTATTATTTATTTGCAGTTGTATTATTTTTTATGTGCAGTATAGGTTTTACTGATCTGTTGCTGTACCTTCAATTTGTTTCATCTCCTAGACTTGAAGGTGGAGGTTCCCAAAACTGTCACTGATGGTGATAATGTGGCTCTCACCTGCAAGACCACCTGTGATCTCACCGGCAGCCCTTCATTCATCTGGAGTAAAGATGGACGTACTGTAGAGAAGAAGCAGATCATCAACAACCAGCTGCAGCTCCACCCAGTCAGCAGAGAGGATGGGGGCAACTACACCTGTGCTGTTAGAGGACATGAGCTTCTCTCATCTCCACCTGTGAGACTCAGTGTCATGTGTGAGTATAACAAATGATGGAAAATCCTCAGTCCACAGGGTCATACCTAGTGCAAGTTTATTATAAAAGTACAAAGTCTTACAATTATACATGAGAGACAATATATTCGGGGAGATGCTATGTATCAAATAAGCTTGCCAGTACGTACAGATTTCAATACATTAGAAGTTGTTGAGTACGGTCATTTGTCAAAATTTTAAACATATCTGTGTTGCCTAGGCCGAGATATCATGGTTATCAGCTAGTCTACCAATGCAGCCAGCAAGCTAAATCTATTGGGCAAGTTTCTAACTTTCCGACGTCAACACAAATCATGACCCTGTGAGTCTGAAGAGGCTACAAACATATTTTTTTTTTACCTCAGTGCAACATGGCCACAAGTGTTATGATCAAAACGATATGCATTGTTTGCCCAGTAGTGGTACAGAAATGTTTACACACAGCGTTTTAGAGGACTGTACCTTACCTCTGTCGATTTGCCCATTAGACTCCGCTATATGGCAGGTCTAACCATGATTTCTCGGCCTAGGCAACACAGATTTGTTTCATGTTTTGACAACTGAAAGTACAGAACGACTTCTAGCAATATAATGAAAGCTGTACTTACCGGTGTTCACCTTTAAATCCCTGTTGGCATTTAGATCTCCCACAAAACACGCAAATTCAAGTCAGTCCATCTGGTGAAATAAAAGAAGGAATCAGAGTGACTCTGACTTGCATGAGTGAAGCTGATCCACCAGTACACACATACACCTGGATCAAGAAGAGTGGAGCTGTACAACTGTGCTCTGGAAAAGAGAAAACATTCAGCCAGATCCGTTCTGAGGACAGTGGAGAGTACCTCTGTCGAGCAGCCAGTAGGATTGGCCAACAGGATTCTCCTTCTGTGATTGTTCAGGTTTCATGTGAGTTTCAAAGAGCGTCCACACTTGTGTTGTTTTGGTTCATCGTGTTTTCAGTTCTCAGTAGAATATTATCTGTTCCCTCTTACTCATCTAGATCCCCCAAAGAACTCAAGAGTCATCACTAGTCCTTCAGGTGTGATAACTCAGGGCACCACAGTGACTCTGACCTGCAGCAGTGATGCCTACCCACCTATAGAGAGCTACACCTGGTTTAAGAATGGCACAGCTATCTCCCTAATGGAATCTGGGCAGAATCACATCATCACTAACATCATATGTGAGGATGGAGGACAGTATTACTGTGAGGCCAGGAATGAATATGGAGCTGATAAATCTACTGTTGTGTTGGTAACAGTGATAGGTATGTACTGTAACTGTAATAGGCCGGCGTCTTTCTGAATGGCCATTTTTACATTATCCTCTGTGGGCTGAAATTAACTGCTCTTCCATAATTGAGTAATGTAAAGACAACCCTAGTATAGGAGGCACTGTCTAGTTGCAGAAACAGCGACATCTGGGGCCGTATTCTCAAAGAATATTTGAGAATATTTAATTTTAGGAGTACTCCTAAACTGCACTAAAATTTGTATATAGGAGTTATTTCTTAAAAGTAATTCACAATGCTTCTGAGACCTACTTTTACTTAGGATAGATGGCAACTCTTAGGCTAAAATAAAACCTCCGTTACTATGGCTTAGTTTACACTTCCCCGGGTCTTCAAGAAACCGGTTATCTTACCCTCCCCCGAGTAAGAAAACAATCGCATTTACACAAACATCAAAAACGGCTAAGAAAGGCGGTGACAATTAACCACCACGTCACAGTTTTATCAGAGAACTTTTAATAGGGGAGAATTAGCACTCCGATGGTATTGCGCCTAGATGGCGCGCGCGAGTCAGTGATGAATGAATTGGGTTCTATGCAGCTGCACCCTCAAATGCTGCATTTCTTTAGATACAATTTTTTCTTGAATAAATGCATTCATGCATGCGGTTAAGAGTAATTTGTCCCAGACTTGGACTCGAGTCGCACTTAAGTCGCACAAACAAAGACTTGAGACTTGGACTTAGACTTGCCCTCAATGACTCGAGACTTGACTCGGACTTGAGCCTTGTGACTCGTGAACAATGATCATTTGGCTGAAAAAAAAATTTCATGTTTTTGTTTTTCCAATGTGTTCCCTTGCCTTATGGGAAACGCGGAGTGCTGGCAGAATATTTCTCTCCCAGATTAAGCGCAACGCATGTGTGCAGTCAGAAATCAACAATGACCATGGCGACTGCAAATTCACCTGTCGTTTTTTGTTGCATTTGAATATAAAGACTTCTCACACAGGGCGAACAGCCCTTTGTAAAGAGTGTGGTGTCAGGATAAATGATTCTGGCTCAACTACATCCAACTTTATCAGGCACCTCAGAACGACACACAAGCAGGGAAGCGCTTATTGTTATGGGGTGTTTTTGATTATCTTTTTCTTTTGTGTTATTGCCTTATTGGCATGCTGTTATTATGTTCTCTGATGATAAAGGGGTACTGTATGCTTGCGCAGTTGCAATGTATAGGTTGTAAACATAAGTCAATGTCTTAATTGATTGTTAACCGTGATTTGGTTGTGACCGATAGTATTTAATGTTACCCAACAGTCGGGGTTCGCCTGACGCGAGAGGATCTAATGATGGTATGCTATGTTATATTGCCTGGTTTGTGCAGACATCCTGATGCCTCCCTGATGCCCGCAAATAGAATAATATCTCCTGGAATCTAGAGCTAGTAAGCCAGGCATGCACGTGAAACATTTACGTCTACATCGCGCATCTTAATATGCGCTCATTTGAGAGTGAGCGAGAGGGACAGAGAGAGAAGCGGTGCCTGAGGGAACGGTGTGTGTGTGCATGCCTGGTGCATGCAAGACATAGAGTGTCCGATTGGCTTGCTAATTCGCAGAGTAAACCAATCAGCTTTCAATTTGGGCGGTCTTTTAACTCAGCTCGGTAATGTCAACAGGATCGGTATGGTAGAGAAAGCGTGTCAAAATTTTTTTTACCTCTTTTTTACCTCTGATTATACAAAACAATACCCTTGCCTGATAAGAGTTAAAAAATAATGACAATTTCGACAGATGCACGCTGGTAACAGTGAATTCAGTATTGTCCATGGTGGCTTGAATGACTTTAAAAAGCATGTTGAGGTGAGTAGTGTAATTATCCATTATATCAGATCTAGGCCTATAACTGGCTGTCATGAAAAGATCAAACTATTTAAAACTTTCTGTAAACCAACAATATATGAATAAGCTGATAAATATAATAGCCTGTACATTTCCTTGAATAATACAGTTTATTGAAATACATGATGAATAATCTTATACTAATATAGGGCGAAGAAAAAAAAACATCCCATAGGCTACATGATTTGTTTCTGTAATACCAAATTTTAAATCCTATGGATTTAAGATAGGAAGTTTCTGTAATATGCTATTAAAATGCAGTTGATCAAAATAGGATTTTAGACCTCAAGAATGGAAATGCTACACAGCATAATGTAGCCTATCTGTGGTATTTGTTTTCTAAATATTAAAGTTTAAACAAAACGTTCATGTTTCTTCACAATTTGGAATTTAAATAGCCCTCTTAAGATACAATGCACCATACCATGACCCCCCCCCCCCCCCAACAGTTAATATAGCCTGACAGTTATCCAGTATCATCTCAGACAGACAAAAACGGTTAATAGTTAATTTCAGTCATTTGAGACTTGACTTGAGACTTGACTTGGTCTTGGGACGAAAGACTCGAGACTCGACTTGGCATCGCTCCCAAGGACTTGAGACTTGACTTGGACTTGACTACAAAGACTTGGGACTTGA
>JAODXP020000033.1:11847996-11892823 GCA_027497455.2 Sardinella longiceps | reverse complement strand
GATCATTAGTATTGTGTAATGAAGTCATGTTCTGCTAGTCAACATAACTATGAAAATCATTTATGATTGCAATCAGTTGGTTTATACAAATCCAAATGTTTTTGAGAGAAATTAGGGTATTGGTGAAAGTAAGAAAAAATGGCCTTACACAAGCATGCCCCTGTTGTACGAGCCTGCCGTCTGCACTATATAGTGTGTGGAATGAAAGAATTTGGAACAACATAGACCGAATGCACAAGTTACATTGAAAACCGAAAGTAAGATTGTGATTTCCATTGATTCAATTTAAACTACTTGTTCGCTTGTTCATCCAGATTATGGTTACTCCAAACCATTGCTTTGAGCTGAAGTCACTTTTTTGCCCATCTAGATCCCCCAAAGAACACAACAGTCATCACTAGCCCCCCAGGTCTGATAGCCAAGGGCAGTTCAGTGACTCTTACCTGCAGCAGTGATGCCAACCCACCTGTGGAGAACTACACCTGGTTTAAGGTGGGTGATCCCACCCCAGTAGGATCAGGACAGCAGTACAGCATCACTAACATCAAACATGAGGATGGAGGACAGTACTACTGTGAGGCCAGGAATAAATATGGAGCTGGGAACTCAACTGGTGTCTTCATCATAGTGAATGGTATGTATGTCACTGTGTGTGTGTGTGTGTGTGTGTGTGTGTGTGTGTGTGTGTGTGTCTACTCCGGCATTGTTTGAAAGTATTTGGTATCTTTTACTCATCCTCATCTTTTCCAAAAGCGAGTGCAAGGTCTTCTGCGATAAACTAAGTTATTGCCCTTTTCCACAGGATCCTTTTAGTACTTACTCTACCTATTTCCACATGATACAATTTTTAGAACCGGATTTGGCCATTCTGTTATTCCCTCTCTAGTACAATGTTCTAACCCATGAATTGTGCTACGATAGAACCATCATGACAATATTATCATTGGGTATATGACTTTTCACAGTCGCTAGGCAACAAGACCCTTCCGGGTGGCACAACACAGGTGACCTCCTGAACAGAACTGACGGTAATGTTTGTTTTAATTTCACAAGTGTATGATGCTATTTTTGCCAAAATATTGGACTGTTAAATCTGGAAACAGGGTTTGATCCAGTAGTTTGATCCAACTACTACCAGATACTACAAAATCTATACCATGGCGTGGAGTAGCCTGCCTGCCCTGTGCCGAGGGTAGCCTAAGCTAACCAGCTTAAGCTAGGCCTATGTTTTGCCCAACATCACTAGCCCGCATATTGGTACCTACCTATGGAATCGCAAATGGAACTCAAACTGAGTAGGGTAGAGTAGGTACAGAAGTTTTTATGGAAAAGGAACTATAGTGACAGTGGCAGTTCCTTCAGTTCCTTCATGACTCCCTTTTTCTCCTCCATAAGGAGAGCAGAGTGTTGTGATGATTGTCGCCATCTCCGTCTCGGTGTGTGGAGTGTTGGGTTTGGTCTGTGCTGCTGTCTGCATGAGGTGAGTATAGACAGTAATGGTGATTGAGTATTTACTTTTTATTATTATTCCTGATTACTTACTGGCTTATATTTTTTGTTTGGGTGTTTGTTTTATTTCCTTTACTTGTAGATATCACTGCAAAAAAGGAAGAACCCCTACGGAAGATGGAAATGTGAGTTGAGTCACTGACAATGGCAATAGTTTACTCTGTATTTTTGATATTTCTAATATAATTAATTTCTACTGAGTATGTCATCATACTGTGCAATGTACAGTACAAGTCAATGGCCTCTATAGGGCTACTGTACACAAACATTCTCTTTTTTTCTTTGTTTTAGATTTATGTAAACCATGGGAAAAATCCTCAATCTAGTGTCATTCATACAAAATATGTGTACGATAACCGGATACCCAGGAGGAGCCGACTTAATGAAATATACGAGAATGCTGACCTTAACACCATTCAACATGATGACGTTTATCAAAACCTGAATTAGGTACTTATCTGTTGACGATCCGTTGTGTGTTAACTACTGAAATCTACTGTTGCAAATGAGATTTGTTTCAGCCATTGCTCAATTTTTCACAACAGTAAATAGTCTTTCCGTGTTTATTGTTTAGTATTGTTGTTGACATTATTTTTATTGATATCTTTGGGATGTTTAATAATGTTTATAATTTCCCTCTGGGTGCTACAGAGGGCAGCATTGAGCTAAAAACGGCGTAGTTTGAGGTTATAATTGCTCTAGTAAAATGTTATCTATTTTTAATCCCTACCCACACATGTTTGACGTGTCAGTGATAAGGTGTTTGATACTTAGAATTTTGAGGTCATAGTCAAGGAAAATGTTGTTTACATTACCTATCACAGTGATCACATGTCAAATGTTGATTACATTACCTATCACAGTCTGAAGGTCCAATTTTTAGAATTGGTCCATACCATGTCAGGTCCACTTAAAAGTATATTGAGAGTGGTGTTTTTAGCCAGGGGTGTGGTTCAGTCGCAGTGTCGCAGGTAATACAACATACTTGCAAAGTACCAAATTTTTTTCTGATTAGTTTCAATTTCTCTTTGTTCTGGAGTGTCTAAGATGAAATAAAATGGTCAGCACCATTCTTAGCTTATCTTAGTTTAGCTCCTTAGCTTAGCTTTAAATGTTAATGTCTTAAGCTAGAAATTAGCACAAATGTCTGAATCAGAAAACTTACTATAGACGGTGGGCCGAAGGCCTCTATCTGCTTTACTTTTTCACTTTTGGACAAAACTGGAGAAGAGTAGTTGTTTTTTCATATGTGCAATACATATTTTTTCTAAACTCATTTCCGCTTGTTGGCAGCCTCAACTCGATCATATATTTGAGAAAATCAACTTTATGTTTCATAACTTTAGCAGGCAAGCGTTATCAGGGCCACATGTACTGCAAACCAATCAAAAAATCGTATTTGCCTCACGTGGCTTGAGAAACGCCAATGAAGACTCGAGAAAGACAGAGTACGAGACTGTTTGAGGAAGTAGGAAGACGACTCGAGAGGGGGAGGTTGGCAAGCAAGCTGGATATCACGGAATTTGCACTATAATGTGTGTAATGATGCATGTTACCAACAAATTACTATTTTGACAGTGTAGCGTTTATAATTAAGAGTCTCCATTAACCTACCTAGCGTGAACGAACAGAACTACCGGTATTCTAGGTCTATTCAACATAATGTCCATAACGATAGAGCACAGCTAGAGCTATTGCTAACTGTTTTGCTAACTGCTGATGTGTTTGGACTTCAGTATAACTTAATATATCGAACAACACACCGATACAATGCCCTGTACACTTTAAACTAATGTCCGTAATGTTATCTTGGTGATTGTCATTCAGTTTAGTATAATGACATCTATGTAAGTTAGCTATTTTTGACAGATATATTTTCTCCATGTCACTGCTCTTTGTACCTGAACGCATGATGTGACAAATAAATGTACTGAATCTTTCTAGTTCTGCTGTTCAATCAGGATTAGGATATTATACACATTTTCTGTGGTCAACGAAAAGATTGTGAAGAAACATTGTTATTTATAATGTGCAAGCACTACCTTAATGATAACCGAACCTCTCCTAAGACCTGAAGTTGAAGAGATTCTGACAATGGTTCCAGCGTCAATTTTATTGTAATTTTTAGTAACAACGATTGTTTGTAAGCCAACTGTTTGCTTATGTAACAGAGTTAATGAAATGTAGCCTAACACACAACGCAAAGAAGAGTACAGCCGCTACACTTAAGTGATAGCCTACGATTTGCTTCAACCTCTGCTGCTGATAGCTAGGCTACTATAGCAGATGACATGTTTCTTATTAAGAATTTCACCGTTGGATTTATAAAGTCAATATTCTGCAGCATGCCCAGACAGGAACAAGGTAAGATTTATACAAAAAGTGGGTTGACAACTATTATCTGAAGTTCTATGATCTAAAATAAGCCATCTGAAGGGGATTTTGCAGCGTTTTCTGACATTGCTGCTTAGCTGGTGTTTACATTCCGAGGCGGGTCCTATTGAACTCTTACTCGATTGGTTGATTTTTCCAAGGACTCAAAATGCCGACATTTGATTGGGTTATACCTATAGATTTCCTTGCATATGCCCAAGGAAAATAACGATTAAAACCTACTGTTTTTGACGAAATATGATCAAACTAGAGCTGCCAACAAATTTTGTTAGGCTTAATACCATTTGTTTATATCACAGATGAAAACTTGTCTACTCTTCTGATGTTTTTTACAAAACAACACGAAAAGCGCCCTCGGCCCACCGTCTACTAGCTTGGGGCAGGGATCAAAGCCCGACTGTGATGCTAGTGAAATGTGAAACTAAGGAGTGCCGGTTAATAACAATGTTGAGTTACTTGGCATGAACTTCTTATGCAAAGAAACTATTTAAGTATTGAAACCATGACTGATCAATGGTTATTACGGTATGATGACCTTTCAATTTTTTAACAGTATGTATACCTTATTACAATACAATATTATTAGTCATTATTAGTCACATAGCAGTCTGTAAAGACGTGGGGACATTAACGTTTTGCTCTTTGTGTAATAGTGATGATATGCAACAATAAACTTAACTTGAATTTACTTTCATTATTGAACTTTCCTTTATAATAGAAAATTTGTCACCAAAGATTCTCTTTAAGTCCACCTTTACAGTTTTGACAAATCAGTGGCAAGCACATTTTCAGCATGATAGAGAATATAGAGAACACTCATTAAGAGTTTTAGCTGAATGCCCTATAAGTACTGATGAGTGCTGCAAGCAAGGGCATAGGACCAAATTCTGGGCCTTGTTGTGCACACTTAGTGGCCATGGGCCCCCCTCATCACCTGAAATTTCTGACTCCTCTAGAGCCCTCCCTCCTCTTGCATGGGGCCCTGGTAACTCAGTCCCTTGCTGCAAGTCAGTCCTAAACATGCCCTGAGACTGATAGAAAGGGGTAAACTATTGAGTCATTTGTTCAGACAATTGAATCACAATTCAAAACTCAATCAAAGCAAACAAAAATTCAAATTATCAAAAGCAATCACATTTATCTTCAGTTCATCAGTTTTATAAGCAAGACAAGGCATTCAGCGTCTGTCCAGCAGGGGTCACTTTTAACCCCAAGCCCATCTCCCTCTCTCTCACACACAGGCACACACATGCATACACACACACACACACACTCTCTCTCTCTCTCTGCATGTGCACACTTTCTTCTTTTAACCCCATGCTCTGCTCCCTTCTCTCTCTCTCTCTCTCTCTCTCTCTCTCTCTCTCTCTCTCACTCACACACACAAACACGCACACTAATACAGGCACACACATGCACACACATACAGTACACACTCACACAGACACACACACACATGGACTACCAGACTTTTTAATTTCTTCTTTTATCCCCAGTCCCCTCTCCTACTGTCTCTCACACACAGACACACACACACACACACACACACACACACACACACACACACACACACACACACACACACACACACACACACACATCCTTGCACACACAAACACACATGGGGTATATGTATGTAACATCAATGCAGAAAGGAAAACGTGAAAAAGAATTTCCCTCAGGTGACAATAAACAAACAAACTAAGTAACTAACTAACACACATACACTACACATTTTTAATTTCTTCTTTTAATGCCAGGCCCCTCACCCTTTCTCTCACATACAGCCACACACACACACACACACACACACACACACACACACATACAGTACAATACAGTAAATAAACTTTAGTTTCATGAAACTGCTGCTACACCCCGTCTGGTAACCTCACTCACGTCAGATGCAGCGCCCCCTCAGGCGCATCCATCTGATGTCAAGTCCATGAAAAGGTATTTCAAGTCTGATATTAGTAAACGGACGGACCAACCAGGAGACGCGTACGAAGCACCGGGCGGGATTTTTGACATAACTCATCTCTAGCAAACTTAAAAAACACGTCTAGCAGTTATATTTAAAAGAGACATCTATTATGCAAGTTGAATCGAGTATTATGGCAATTATGCCGCAGATTCTAGCGTTTATGTTTGTTTGGAACATGTGAAAAACTAGAAAACCCATGGGCTCATGGGATGCAATTGATAGGTTTCGATTTAAGTGGTTGAAGTAGGATGACGGACAAGTGGCTTATCCAAGTATATGTAAGTATTTTTGATGACACCCGTTCTTCTGAAACTGTACCTGAAAAGAGCAATCCCAGGACTGCCAGAGGGATCATTGTTAAAGGTCCTTCGCAGATTTTGCTGTCTCTGTCTCACAATATTACAAGTACACTTATTCCTATTACCAGTGTGCTCTACACTGATGTCACCCTATCTTCGCTTTTAAGGTTATGACATTATTTCCTTCCTATACTCTCTCCTCCCCTCCTCTCTTCTCAAGAAATTTTTTCATTACCGGTATTTGCAAATCATAGTGTCAGGGGCACCGCTAGGGGGGAGAAAGTTAGGCTGATTCTAAGGGCCTGTCACTGACTAGGGGCCCCAGAGAAAATTGTAATATTAAAATATAAAATATTTGAGGGGCCCAAAATATTTTTTTGTCATAGGGCCCAAATTGTCTATTGTCCCCTGCATAGAGTAATAACTATAATTGGCGGCTAATACCTCAATGGCAGCCGAATGTGTGAGAAAATTACAGCAAATAACACCTAGAGTTAGTGTTGGTATAAATATCCCAGTGACTCATGTCCTCTTTCATGTTGAACTCATGTCTGGCTATCACATCTTCAACACATCCTCTGTTTATGATGGTGACAACACTACATCATGTACCCGTGAACGTTCTATATTCTCATCTCATTCTAATCATGGTGAAGTCACAACATCCTGTACCCGTGTACCCGGGGGCACCGCTCGACATGACAAAAAATTATTGATTTTAATATAAAAAAATTCTCTTGGCCGCCCCGTCAGTGCCCGGCCCTTACAATCATCCTAACCTCCCCCTACAACCACTTCCGCCCACCCCCCCACACACACACACACCACCCTGCCAGTGTATATTCTCAATTCATTCTAATCATGGTGAAGTCATGTGCACCTATATGTTCCATAATCATAAAATACATCAACACACTTTCTTTACATTTTGTATTAGTTCAACACTACAGTCTGTTCATTAAAAGAAATTGTTCAAAAATTATTTTTTTTTCGCAGCAGAAGATAGAAGTTGGAGATTATAACCTGAACTCTCAAAGGCCTGGTCTGGCTTTATAAGGGACAGGATGTGGCCAACAACTTTTCACACACAACACTTGTGGTCAGTGCACTTCTCTAGTAGGCCTAACTGTCACATCCAGAGCCTTGACCTAGAAGTGTGGAGATCTCTGTGTGTGTGTGTGTGTGTGTGTGTCGTGTGTCAGTGTGTGTGTGTGTGTGTGTGTGTGTGTGTGTGTGTGTGTGTGTGTGTGTGTGTGTGTGTGTGTTGTTATCCTGATTCTTTGAAGGAGTTAAAATAATAATAGTGTATCCCATAAGAAATCTACATCCAAAATAGTTGTGTCACCGAGTTTTTTTTTTTTTTTTTTTTTTCTGTTGATATAGAAATGACATATAAGGATAAAAACGGTAAAAAAAACAATTCAGTATTATCAGACAAACTTTGGTGCAGCTGCTGAAATGTATTTATGATAGATTGTAAAGTAGCGTATCATAAAGTAGCGTTTAAGGTACTGGACATTCTGTAGTACGCAGGACTGTCCCCATCTAGTGGTCAGATAGGTGTACTCCAGGACTTTGAGAATTCTCTCTCTCTCTATCTCTCTCTCTCTCTCACGCGCGCACACACACACACACACACACACACACAAACAGAGGTACATAGAGAGGACCGACTGTATTTGGAAGAAAAGTTTATTATGGGTCAATCCATCCAATCCATTCTCTCAGTACCTTTCTGTCAATCACAATAAACTTTTTCATGCCTTTTAAACAGACAACAGGATTCAAGGTCACATCATGTACACTGGACTATATCAGGTTGACAGACTGCTGCAGAGCATAGCTGAGAGATGCCAGACACATGGACTTGATGTTGACTTACATTAACCACAAGCTAAAGTGCTGGACAAGAATATATACTATTTACAGAGATAGAACAGGATGTTGAGGTTCAGAGTTGCCAGGTACATGTATGCATATGATGAAGATCACACTGTGTGCTGCAGTGCAGCAACAAATATAGCCGTGGTTTAGAGATACAAGCCACCAGCAAGCAACCACAAAATGTTGGCCACACCACGCACAGGCAAGCTCGCAAAGGGGCTCATTTTACTTCGAAACATGTCATTTATCAACATCAATTCTAGGCGCAATGAATATGACACATTGTAATTTCACCTAAATCTTGCAAGTGAGGGCTTTTAAAGGCTTGAATAGGGTCTCAGTTTTGATGGTGTACTCACTGCAATGTGTGTGTGGTTGGCCTACATACGGAATGGTTTGTAAGCTGGTGTGTGGTTTCTGGTAATGAAGAGAAACAAGACGACAGGTTTCTCTGAAAGGGAGTCTGTGGTGTATTAGTGTAGGCTAATAGAGTCAACAGCAAAATATCAGGTAATCAAAGCATAATTAAATGCAGTAGAAGTTCATAACTTCATTCTATAACATGGAAATGAGTATCATTGTAGCAGCAACAGTAGTACGTTAGAGTGTGGTTTAGGGTTTGGTTTAATCAAAAATAATAGCCTAATAATAATAATTCATTAAATTCCAGTTCACCAGTCCGTATGACTATAAAAACATGTTGTGTGGAAATGATGGTCTAGGTCAGGTGTCAGTGTTGGGAGAAGTCAGTTTTTAGACAGTTTCAAAGCTAATGATTTTTTAGAGTGTTAGAGGGCACCTCCTTGTGAGTCTTTGTTTTGTAGAGAGAGATGGGAGGAGAGCATATTCACTCAGAAGGGAAGTGACATCATAGAGATAAGTGAGAAACAAAAGAGGAGAGCCAGTGAGTAGAGAGAGACAGACAGACACACAGACAGAGATCATTACAAAATTACACAGTGCGTAAAAAGCCGAAGGAAAGGAATACAACAAAATCAGATGTTCCACAGGACGGATGTAAGACTTCTTACAAATACTTTATATGTCTACAGAATGGTCAGTAGATTTAATGGTAATTAACGAAAAGCCATGAAAGGCTGTGAGTTGGTTTTAACAGCTAAGGAGTGATGTTAGCGTTGTGTAGCAGATTGCTATTAATGATTTATTTTTATAATTACAATTCTTATAATAATGTGTATGTGTGCATGTAGATTATGCGTACATCATGTTATGAAAGCTATGGGATGCTTGAATTTCGTCATAAAAAGTATTAATCTACATATAATCTAATGGCCAATGATCATCTTTATAGCACAATCGGCCAGTGATGACCATTGCATCCCACTCTTCCCTTGTCATCATCCTGATGGTAATTAGAGGTAAGGAATTCTGTTGCTGTTGTTTTTAAGTCCAGGGCTTTCTTACCCATGTTGCCGCTAACCTTACTATGTAGCCCCTTTCCTACTACACTTCTGTACTTTGCACAAATTGACTGACACAACGTAATCTCACTCAATTTTTTACATCGTTTTTTTTTCTCTCGTTATTCCTCATTTTTTAATCGTTAACTGTGATCAATTTCCTTGATTCCCTTAAGATTGTTAGATTTTTCCGATACCGAATCTAACTAGTTTATCAATATTGGTACCGTTATCTGATCGAAATGAGTCAGTGCATTGCCTTAAGTTGCTTAAATTGCTTACCTGCATTTTTTTTATTATTTATACTGCAGTTTCTACAGGGCATATAGAAACCGCCCCAGGGCAGCGCTGCGTCTTCCCATTCCACTATGAGGGTAAAGAGTACAATGACTGCACTACTGTGAAAGAAGGCAGTCTATGGTGTTCCACTACCTTACGCTACGACAGAAAATGGCGACTCTGTGAAAGTGAGTACTCTGTGAATCTGTCTATTAAGGACCCACATTTTTATAAAATTGTTATTCATCAGTCCGTAGCCCTCAACCAATAAGGCCATGGGATCATTTACCCCAGTGGTATATTTTAAATTGCCAAACTGTACACTTCTAACTGCAGAACCATAATTCTTGGGTTCTGATATCTTGTTTTACGTTTCAGGTACAAGTCGCTGGCGTGTGACTTACACCCCCAGGGTATCTGTGCTTTAGAGGGATCTACAGTAGACATGTCCTGCTCTTACACTTATCCCTCTCATCTGACAGTGCAGAGAGTCTACTGGACAAACTCACTCAGTGGTGAAACCACTGATATCTCTCAGCTGTCTCAGTATAGAGGCAGAGTTGTGGTGAACTGTAGAGATGAACAGTGTGCTCTAAAAATAAGCTCAGTTAAGCATTTGGATGGAGGAGATTTGTACTGCAGGATTGTCACTAACGTTGGGAAGGAAAAAATGACAGGATCAGATGGAGTTAAAATCTCTGTTGCAGGTAAAGTCTTTCTTTCATTTGATTTCTCACTGATAATTTATTGATCTTTCCCTTTCAGTCATGTCACTGACAGACATATTTAGATACAAAATATCATTCTTATATCATATTACATTTGCACATTACCCATACTGTAATTGGATTTCTAACACAGGCTTGAAGGTGGAGGCTCCTAAGAGTGTGAAGGAAGGAGATCATGTGACTCTCACCTGCAGTATCACCAACTGTCCTCTGAGTGGCAGCACTTCAATCATCTGGAGTAAAGATGGACATCCTGTAAAGAAGGAGCAGATCATCAACAACCAGCTGCAGCTCCACCCAGTCAGCAGAGAGGATGAGGGCAGCTACACCTGTGCTGTTACAGGACGTGAGAAATACCCATCTCCACCTGAGAAACTCAGTGTCATGTGTGAGTAAGGCAACCAACAGCAATGTAACATGAAGGAAGATAATCCACAATTATAAATAATATATATAATAAATCCATATTACAGTGTACTGTCAGCCGTGAATAATGTTTGAAATGGTTTCCAACTTATCCATTATTTCTCTATATTTCTGCAGCAGCCATTCCAAACATAAATGCCATTCAGATATGTCCATAATACATATGAGGGGCAACAAACTTTTATGATAAAGGGCGTTTTATGAAACTTAAAACTTGTTCTACCAATTTCTTTGAGAAACAATATCCAGCAATGCTGGTTTGGTTCATGATGTTTACAGGTTTAAGCACAGTATTTTTTTTTTCAAAGTGGGCACCTAATGTCTACTCAATCTGCATTTATTTTTGTAGGCCTATACAATGTTTCACTCTTATATGAATTTACATGTACTTTGAAATAGAAATTATTTATTTTTTATTTGCCAAAGGTCCTTGCAGATTTTTTTTACTCGCCAAACGTCAGGCCTATAACCCATTACCTTATTGTAATGCTGTTCATACCTAATCCTTAGCCATAACATCACAGGCTGTAAATTAAACCAATACCGATCTATCCTGTCTGAATGTTGGTATTAAGATCCACCACAGAAATTGCAAATTAACATCAATCCATCTGGTGAAATAACTGAGGGAAGCAGCGTGACTCTGACCTGCAAGAGTGAAGCTTATCCACCAGTACACACATACACCTGGATCAAGAAGAGTGGAGCTGTAAACCTGAAGTCAGGAGAGGAGAACACACTCACCTTTAGCAAGATCCGTTCTGAGGACAGTGGAGAGTATCTCTGTCGAGCAGCCAATAAGATTGGACAACAGGATTCTCCTCCTGTGACTGTCCAGGTTTCATGTAAGTATTATGTTAAAATTTATTAGCAGATGCAAAGTACTACTCATTTATGATGCAGATTCTCCCAAGAACACAATTTTTGCGCCTGAGGGAAGCAGAGTGATTTATTGCTTAGGACGATGTTGCTCTTATCAGAATGACTTACATCTGATGTTTCTTCCAGATGCTCCAAAGAATACACAAATTGTGTCTGATCCATCTGGTGAAATAACTGAGGGAAGCAGAGTGACTCTGACCTGCATGAGTGAAGCTGACCCACCAGTACACACATACACCTGGTTCAAGAAGAGTGGAGCTGAAGAACTGAAGTCAGGAGAGGAGAACACACTCACCTTTAGCAAGATCCGTTCTGAGGACAGTGGAGTGTATCAATGTCAAGCAGCCAATGAGATTGGCCAAAAGGATTCTTCATTTGTGACTTTTGATGTTTTATGTGAGTTGTTTAAAGCCACCACATGCAACTTTTAGGTAAAATTTCGACGTTTCCTATTCATTACACCTTTATGTAAATTGCCTAGAACTCACTAGACTTGATAAATGACATGTTCCGGAGTAAAACGAGCCCCTTCACGAGATTGTCCGACCCTCCTAGAGGCAGATACCGCCTATGCAAGATCAGTGAGCGCGTCCCGGCTATCGTAAGTTTTGGTTAGCAAGCAAGCTAGGTCACGTGACTTAGCCAGAGTTTACTGTTTGAATTACAACGCGATTTGTGACTTCTCAGCGCATTCAACTGTCGATACATTTTGTTAGCGGTGATCACCATTGACTATGCAATTCTAAATGGAGGATTATTGGCAGAAACGCTAAATAACTGCTTTGTTTGGTTGTTAGCTTACTGGATGACGCCACCGGATCCTGCATAGGTTCTCTTTAAGAATTATTCTTGTGTAAGATTTTAAAGGTTCTCTTTGCAAAAATTTCAAACCAACCTTGAAATGACTCCTAATGATTAGAATGAACGTTTTGGCAGCTCCCCTTAGAGTCTCACCAGAAGGACAAAACCAAAAGTATTAAAACTATGAGCACAGTATTCCCTGATCTTTGGTATTGTGTAATAATATAACTATAAAAATTCTGATTGCAATTAGTTGGCTTATACAAATCCAAATGTTTTGAGAGAATTTCGGATATTGGTGAAAGTAAGAAATAAATTTACCTTGAATCAGTACTTAAACTTAATTAAAATAAAAGTTTGACGTAATTCAAGCATGGCCCTGCTACACGAGCCTGTCGCCTGCACTATATAGCTAGTGGAATGAAAGAATTTGGAATAACATAGACCGAATGCAACCGTGACTGAGCACTTCACATTGAGTTGAACCTTAACCCTTACCGTAAACCCCACTACCTGGAAGGAACCAGGGCAAATAATACCAAAGATTGAATCTTGCTTGAACTTACAATGGGGGGGTGTACGGTGTACCAGGCAGTGGTAGAAATGTGAAAATATAGGGCTGTGGGAACTTAGACATGCTCCCCTCCAACGATTGCTGTAATTACTTCAGCTGAAGAAACTTTTTTGCTAATCTAGATCCCCCAAAGAACACAACAGTCATCACTAGTCCCTCAGGTGTGATAACCAAGGGCACTACAGTAACTCTTACCTGCAGCAGTGATGCCAACCCACCTGTGGAGAACTACACCTGGTTTAAGGTGGATGAGTCCACTCCAGTAGGATCAGGACAGCAGTACAGCATCAGATCTGAGGATGGAGGACAGTACTACTGTGAGGCCAGGAATAAATATGGAGCTGAAAATTCTACTTCAGTATTGTTTGAAGGTATTTGGTATATTTTACTCATCCTTATCGTTTCCAAAAGGGAGTGCCAGGTCTTCTGCGACAAACTAAGTTATTGCCCTTTTCCACAGGATCCGTTTAGTACTTACCTATTTCCACTGGTAGTTGTACTTGATACAATTTTTAGAACCGTATTTGGCCATTCGGTTATTTCCTCTCTAGTAGGCTACAATGTTCTAACCCTTACCCATGAATTGTGCTACAATAGAACCATCATGAAAATATTATCATTGGTCCCTTCCGGGTGGCACAGCACAGGTGACCTCCTGAACAGAACTGACAGTAATGTTTGTTTTATATTCACAAGTGTATGATGCTATTTTTCCAAAATATTGGACTGTTAAATCTGGAAACATGTTTTGATCCAGAAATTAGTACATCTGTGGTGATATATGATGCAAACACCCACTTGCATTAGCAACCAACTACTATGAGATATTGCAAAATCTATAGCGTGGGGTGGTGTAGCCTGCTTGCCTCGTGCTGAGGGTGGCCTAAGCTATAATTATATTTATAATTTAAAATATAGCTTAACTATGGAATCGCAAATGGAACTCTACTACACTATAGGGTAGAGTTAGCCTAGAACTCTAGACACACACCCTTTCTGAAACCAGTCCCTAGGGCCTCCCCCTACACACTTCCCCTTCATTTGCGCGTCCACATGAAGGGTGAGTGCCATCCGAAAGCAATTTACCTAAGTGGAAGTGGGTTATAAAACCCTTCAGCGTCAAGTCAGCACCGATACCGACTTTTCGAGGGTGTGTTCTGTCATTTACCACTCATGATGGAGGACAGTTCATTGACATGTTAGTTCCGCACGTCTGGTGGATGAAAACAACTTTCGCTGATCCCGCAAAATGTTGCGTCAGTTCCTTTCACGCCTACTGTAGGGAAGTTTATCCGAAAGCAGCTTGTGCTATTTATACCCTTCCCACTACGAAGGGAACTTGTTTAAGCCACGGAGGTGACTTCCACCGAAGTGCACTTCACTTCACAAAAATGCCGACACTCTAGCGGTAGCAAATTGAATTTGTTTGGCGAGTACTTCTACGGACGAGCCATAGCTCAGACCTTAATTGTGTCTGAGCTGTTTCTGAGCTGTTTACCTCTAGGTTCTATTCAGACATCATGACATATAACATATCTGGACAGGGCTTAGCATTGTTTGAATCGCTTGTTTGTTGTTAGTTGCTAGTTGCATGGATTGGTTTTAGCCGTTTTACCCGAGGGGTCTATCACTCGTTGCCATAAATATATATAATTTATGTGATAGTCTGGTGTCTCAGGCTAGGTTAGAGTAGGTACATAATTTTTTTATGGAAAAGGAACTTAAGGGACATCAGTGACAATTGCAGTTCATTCAGTTCCTTCATGACTCCTTTTTCTCCTCCTTAAGGAGAGCAGAGTGTTGTGATGATTGTCGCCATCTCAGTCTCGGTGTGTGGAGTGTTGGGTTTGGTCTGTGCTGCTGTCTGCATGAGGTGAGTATGGACTGAAATGGTGATTCAGTATTTACCTGGGAAGACTTTTTATTATTATTTCTGATTACTTGATTGCTTATTTTTTTGTTTGGGTGTTTGTTTTATTTCCTTTACTAGCAGATATCACTGCAAAAAAGGAAGAACCCCTAGGGAAGATGGAAATGTGAGTTGAGTCACTGACAATGGCAATAGTTTACTCTGTATTCTTGATCTTTCTAATATAATGGATTTCTACTGAGTATGTGTCATCATACTGTGCAATGTACAGTAAAAGTCAGTGGCCAATATACTGTATACAAACATTCTCTTCTTGTATTTGTTTTAGATTTATGTGAACTATCAGAACAATCCTCAATCTGGTGTCATCCATACGTACGATAACCGGAACCCCAAGAGGACCCGACTTAATGAAATATACGAGAATGCAGACCTGAACACCATTCAACATGATGACGTTTACCAAAATCTGAATTAGGTACCTTGGCTACCTGTAAATTCGTTACTCTGATCTGTTGAATCTGTTTGAAATACCATCTTATAGATTTGTTCCAACCATCGTTCATTTTGTCTATGTATTCCTCCTGTATTAGAAAAATACTGCCTTTGCTGTTTCTTCTTCTTCTTCTTCTTCTTCTTCTTCTTCTCTACGATTAGCATGTTCCTTGTTTAGTATTATGGCTTTGGATATGAGCTAACTGTGTCTGTGCATTCATGTATTACATGTCATCATAATTACCCTCAGCATGCTTAAGAGGGTGCCATTTAGCCAAAACTGACTCTTTCAGTTCTTGACCTAAATTTGAGGTTGTAATTGCGCTTGTAAAATTGCACAAGCAAATTATTTTTTAATCCTTACCCACTGTTTTATCATCAGGGAGCAATGTACATTTTCACTCTAAACAGCTTTAAACATGTCAGTGCTTAGTTGTTTGATACTTACTTTTGTGGTAATAGTAAAGAAAAAAATGTGACGCATATAAGGGATAATGAACACAGCTACTGTGTGTGCATATCGGCGAAAGGGGGTAGCTTACTCCCGGCAGGTGCTGAGGATTGTATTGAGCCTCTGACTGATTCACTGTCCTTGTCCTCTGTCTCTCCCTGTTTCAGTGTTTATTCTAGAATTCTCTTCAGACTCTAAACAGAATATTTTTCCAAACAATGCTAGATGGTAAAATTAAAGACATTCACATTGGGAAAGGGGCAGTGCTAAAATACTATACAGTCAGTTGTGGTACTGTATACCAATGGAATGCTATATGGGAGAAATTCCTACACAATATCCTTTTGACAAACAAATTGGACCGGGATTTAGGGATTAAGGTGTAGTTATTAATAACAAATATGCAGGTAAAAACATAACTGGTGTGTGAATATGAGATGTGTATGTGGCATGTTTGCATTTTAGAAGGGTTGCAAAACAACTTTATGGATTTTGGCGATTTTAATGTTTTACTTTTTAAAGCTGTAAAGCTTTTACCTCACTCACGTCAGATGTAGCGCTACGCGCGTTCATCTGATATTCAGCGATAGACGAATTATTTCAGGAGCCATAAATCCTTGAATCTAACTGGGCAAACGGCTTGTCCATCAATTCAATTGACGTACACTGCAGCCAACCACATCGAAACCAACCGAAGACGCTCGTTACGTTTGTTGGATTGGTTGGATTCAAAACAGTTGCTTCTTCGCTACGTCACACCCTCTACAGCAGCCAGCGGCCCTGATTGGTCCGGTTAGAGAATAATGGCTTGAAATCTCTCTGATGGGCTTCAACATCAGATCGTTGCGCGGAAGTGCCTTACGAAAGTTATGTAGCGCATGATCTGACGTGAGTGAGGTAAGTAAAGCTTATGTTTAAGCCAAAAACTGTGATAAGGGAAAGGTTAAGAATGGTCCAGACCACCCTTACGAACGTGTGACTTACAGAAGATACATTTAGTGTACGAACATTTCAGGAATCATGTCGTAACGTTAAGAGGGAGGTTAAGGAATAAGAACTACGTAGCAATAAGAATGTTTTGGAGAACTTGTTTATTAATAATATCATTGTTGATTAATTACATGTCTTATGCTAGTGTAACTATCTACAACCTACCACAAGTCCCCCCCCCCCCCCAAAAAAAAAAAATAAAATAAAATAAAAAAAATATTTAGCCACATGATTTGTGATACTCAGTTGATAGGCCAATATGTTTTAGTCAAGTAGCCAACATCAGTAAGGCACCCCACTTTGACAGCTGAAGTTAAGGTGCACAAAGGTGTGGTATGTACAGTATATGCAGCACATTTAAAGGATAACTGTAGCAAGTTTCGACATATGTATTTTACAGTGAAGTAGGGATTAAAGTGCAAATTCAATGCAAAAAGTTTGGTATGTACAGTATATACAGTACAGCACAGCTACAGGATAACAGTAGCAAATTTGGTGCTGTTGAATTGACAAGAAATTTAATCAAATCAATTTAAATTAGGCCAAACTGGGACCGAAAAATGGCCTGGGCATTTCTGGTCATGGTGGCCCACCATGATTTTATCCAATATGAAATACGTTAATTATGACAGCGCCGGCCCAAAAATCGACTGTCAGGTCGATTGCCCTGTAAGCCCTATGGCCAGTCCATGACTGCCTGTGACTACTAAACCCAATTGGTCTTGCAAAATTAGCTCTATCAATCTGATGATGGTTAACCTCGACTTGCCCATGTTCACAGCAAACTTATACAGAAATATTTTATCGAGGTCCAAAACCATGAGTAATGATAAAAGTAAATAAATAAAAATGAGTAAATTAACAGAAATGCATAGGAGGAATAGACAACAGATAGAAAACTTCCATACAGGTCAAAGTCATAATTAGCCCATGTGGGTTACAGTGAATGCACAGGTTAGTTAAACGGACACAATCTTGATACCAAATGACGCATCCCAGGCTCCATATATTTTGTATGCAGTAAGCTACTAGTAGCTAAGCCTCTCAGTTCCACCTGTAGAAAGGCATGTTCAAGGCATGTTCGAGTTGATCTTATAGGTTCTTGATTCAGTAGGAAACTATTCACAGTATAGTATATAACGCATATTATACAACAATTAGGTCCGGTCAAGCTATTTCTGAATTTCTGATTGGACGGGAAGCATTCCAAGCGTCACTACGAGTGATGATATTAGGCAGGAACATCACTGAAGACTCTTTACAGTTATTAATCAGTGCGCATTTTCTACCGAGCCATCTAGTTCTGTAATGATCTCCATTGAGTTTCTTGTTTTCCTGTATGAACTAGCGCCATGACATTGTCTGTAATCATTCATAATACCAATAAATTAAAATGTGGGGCTTTGGAAAACACTTTTGGTACGTCCATGAACTTAGTAAGCGTGCTAACGGACTAGTTCAAGTGAATAGCAAGTAACATAGCAACAGTATGCTAACTAGAAGCAAACCGTTTTAGACTTCGCTTAAACTTAATATTTTGCACTAGCCTTCGTTTATTTTCAGTCTTGTCAACTTAAACTAATCTCGGCAACATTGTCCAGCTGGTTGTCATTCAATGAAACACCACTTCTCAATTTTAAAAAATTACGTCAGCTAGCTCGCTAGCGTTAGCTCGCTAACAATTTGTAGTAAAATGCAACTGCCTGAATTAATATGAACTATAACAACTTACATTACTTGGCTTGAAATGATGATGGGCAGTTGTAGAATATGATAAATACATCCAAAAAATCCTCAATGACTCCAAAAAGACATTATGACCAGTTTATTGACAGTATCCCACACACAGGCTATCTCATCCACTTCACCTTAACGGAGCCCGACCCCAGTCTGCATAAAGGGGGTTGCCCCGCCCCGCTCTCCCTTGCCAAAGTAGGCTATTTGTTTCTTTCAGTTTTGCAAATCGAGGATGAACTCTCTGTAAAAGTTTGAAATCTTCAGTAAATATCCAATACATATAAACCGTTTGCTATTTGTCTGTTTTTTTAGCCAGGGCAGTTTCAAGCTAAAAACTATTTTGAGGGGCGGAAGGAACGGATAAAAATTGAAACTAAACAGTAGGACCTAGAAAATACAATTTTGTGTTTAAAAACTTAGTAAGTTGGTAATGGAATTGTTGTATAAAAGCAATATCACACTCGTGGTCCTGATGTTATTGGAAGAATATCATCACTGTGTGGTTGCCTACTGCACTCAGCCTGCGGCTTCGTGCATACGGCGAACAACACACAGTGATGATATTCTTCCAATAACATCACTCCCACTCGTGTGATATTGCTTAATTAAGGAAACCCTAATATAACCACCGAAAAGATGTGGTTACAGAAACATGTTGTATGCCACAGGAAAGTCTCCTTTATGATGTCAAACAATATCCTCAGGAAATAGACCTTCAATGACCTTCTCTGGTGGCTGAGGAACTTAAGGTTTAATGTCAACCGTGTTAGTGGGGGCTAGAGCCCTGCACGGGCCTATTATCTCGGCCCGCGTCCGGCCCGAGCCCGGGGGGTGGAGCCCCAGCCCGGCCCGGCCCAACCAGCCTTCATAACTCTCAGGCCCGTGTCCGGCCCGAAGCCCGAATTATTATTTTTTTTTTTTTCAAATTTCCCATACCATCCTCTAGGCTGTCAATGTTGCTGATATTAAAATAGTTAAAATAGGGATCCTTTTTTTCGGTCGAACTTATTGATGTCAACACTAGCGAAATCCAAGGTTGCGTAACCACAAGGTTTTAGTGCAATAGCGCCATAGCCCTATTCATTCATTACTAGGCTATTTTATTTGATGGTAAGGATAAAATAAAATATTAATGTAGCCTATTTAACTTAAAAACCAAATTAAATGAGAACTGTTTCATAGGCTATAGTCGCAGTTACCTCATGAGCACCGTTAACGGCATGGGGTATTTCGTTCCATCAAGAATCTGTACAGTGTTTGGAGCATTATTATTAAGTTATTTTATTAATATTTCTGTTTTTGAAATGAGCGCACAGCAAGTTCGCCTGCATAGCGCAGCAATTAGACCAATAAATAGGCTAGGCTATAGCCTAAGTTAAAGTCAGGCTCTAAAAACGAACAAACAAAAAAACTTAAGCTACACTATTACCGTGTTTATTGCGCTAAACGTAGCAAAAAAAACATCTTCTTAATATAGACAACTCTTAAATGGAAGTAGCCTAGTATAACATGCCAACTGAATTTTGCCAGACAATTATAATAGCCTAACAGTTATTATTGCCAAGAGCCCACGTCCAATTTAACAAAAGTGAGCCGCAAACATGGAATAGTCTTCGGTTTTGTAAATAGGATAGGTTTGCCACAAGAAGACCTTTCTATTTGGCATCATGCAGAATAAAGAACAACATCCACAGTCTAGTCAGCAAGTCCTGTTCTCCGTTCCTCTATCACTCTTCCAGCTGTGCTGAGAGCGCGCTCGCTGCTGCTACTGCTGGCAGGGACACTGAATACGGGCCAGACGTGACAGTAACGGCAACGTGGTTAAATGGAGCCCGAGCCCGGCCCGTGTCCGACGTGATGATACGATAATTGGCCCGAAACCCGGCCCTCGGGCCGTCGGGCCCCTCGGGCCTAGGGCTCCAGTGCAGGGCTCTAGTGGGGGCATCTGCTGCTGGTTTGACCAGCACCTTATAATAATTCGGTCTATTTGATCTCTGTACTTCCCACCCTGAAAAAAACAACAACAAAATAAACAAATTAATTAATTTCATCCAAAGCTCATAACATAGCATTACAAAACCTAGACATCAGGAGATCACAAATAATGACCATGTTTTCCAATAATGCATTAATTGTAAATGTTGATTGTTTATGGTATGATTGGGGTGGTGACTTTGGAAGTTCAATGTCCGAGGCTACTATCATTTTGCCCTTGAGGACAGCAGTTATCCCCTGGTGACCTGCCTTTAAGTTCATGGTAATTTGCTCTGAATAGGTGTATAAGTTGAATGACAATATTGTACTATTAGTAATGTAATTAATAAGAATCTTACCTCCTCGCAGACAGAAACGTATCTGGATTACACATATTGCAAACACTGCCATCAACCCCATTAAGAGAATGATGATGGACATGGGGGTGTGTCTTCCACATTCTGTATCAGAGAATGGGGTTCCGTTCATGGTGACCATCTTCCCCAGTGATTCACACCTGTCAACAACACATGCAAATATAGTGGCAGGAGAATGAATAGTACTGTATACATGCATGTTGAATATGTATGTGTAACGGAGGCCATCTAGCGCGGCTAGCTCGGTGGTAGTGTGTAAATCCTCATCACCCAATTCCATGGGCGCTTCTAACACGCTGAGTTAGAAGCTCGGGCTTTGGCTCAGTTGGTTAGAGCGTTCCACTCCCACGCCGGGAGTTTGTAGCTTGCGGGGTGGCGGGTTCGAGACCCGTGTGCGGTGCGGATCGCCACCGGCTACATTGGTGCCGTGACCCGGATGGGAGTGAGGATTTGGAGGGTGAGTGTAACGGAGGCCATCTAGCGCGGCTAGCTCGGTGGTAGTGTGTAAATCCTCATCACCCAATTCCATGGGCGCTTCTAACATGCTGAGTTAGAAGCTCGGCTTTTGGCTCAGTTGGTTAGAGCGTTCCACTCCCACGCCGGGAGTTTGTAGCTTGCGGGGTGGCGGGTTCGAGACCCGTGTGCGGTGCGGATCGCCACCGGCTACATATGCGTGGTGTAATGTACATACTGTACAACTGTACATACCGTGTGTGTGGTTTGCAGGATGTGAGCGAGCCGTCTGAGTAGGTGTTATTACCACAGTAATCACATACTGTGTCTGAAGATGCTGAACCTGCATAAGAGAAATTAAGCTCTGATGAAGAATACCATCACTGTCACAAGAGTAGGCTAATTCACAAAGACATTAGCAATAGCACAAAATGTAGCATAGATCTGCTTGGAACAAGTCCAGGGTATTTCAAAAGACCAACATTAGGGTATTTAAACAGGGTGACTGGGTTACCGTGGAAGAACATAAATACAGTATGTGTCCTTGATGTGTTTTCACAAAAAAAAATGCTTATAAGCTACCAAGGGTTATCCATGGGAATTTCTATATTGCAGGTAGCCTGCTTCCGACCGGGGTAAGAGCCAGGCTTTGTATTCAGGTGTCTCATTGATATTTGAAACCCCATCCATGTTCTCACCCTGGAAAAGCCTAAGGAAACTAACACTGAAACTGCAAAAACTGAACTGCATGAAACGTGGTTTTAGATTCAGCATCAGTTAAAGGAAAGCTCCGGAGTAAGTTTAAGCATAGCATAGTTTCACAGGTCTTCTAACAGCAATGTATTTCGCATGGAATGAAAGATTTTCGAACAGCATAGTCCTAACATGAACGCGAAACGTGTTACATTAAGTCAACTGCAGCTCAGATCGTACTTTTGGTTTTCGAATAATGATCCATTGATTCAGTGTAACATGCTTGTTGGCTTCTGCGTTCACATTCGGTCTATGCTGTTCCAAATTATTTTGTTCCACTCGTTAAGTAGTGAATTTGGCAGGCCTGTTCGGCAGGGCTATGCTTGAAATCAATCCGGAGCACCTCTTTAAGGACTGTCTAGGCCAATAATTAAAAAAACCAAATTCATGGTTTGCATTGATAATATATGCATAGTGCATAGTCTTGTGAGTTGAAAATATTGCACAATAGGTCTATCATTATGCATTATACTGCAAGATATACTAAATAAATACAGCCTACTTAAAATAATAGTCTGTGACTATTCTCCATACCCTCCATAGCTCCATACCCTCCTCAGCCTCAGCCTTATGTTCCAGCTGCCACTCTCTTGTCAACAAGCTGGCTCTATGCACTGTTGTTGTTTGTGGCCTATCTTTATGACGAGTGCACAGGGAGAGGTTTGAGCCCACTTTAAAGTTCTGGAGTATTAGTGGTAGAAGTTTAAGAGAGTTACGGTTTTCATACAAATAAATCTTTCTGCATAGAGACCCATTCATTAATAAAATCAATCTACTGCATCACCCCCTATTAGTTAAAACACACACAAACTTCTAGAAAATTATCACATCCAAAGACAAAAACATAAACAAAATCCAAAAGACACTGACCCTTCTGCCTAATGTATTGCCCCGGTAAGCACTTTCTGTGTTCCACAGCTCTTCGACAGCCATCCTTGATTGAGTCAGTGCAGTAGTGTCCTTCCAGAGGTTCACAGAGAATATCTGAGGTGGAGGTGCAGCCTTTCTTCGTTCTTAGACCTTTATGGTATAGGTGAAAGTGAAAAATTTATAGTAAATATGCAAATGTATGATTGAACAACAACAATGACAACAACAGAATAAATGTATGTATACATGGGAGGAGCTTGGTTCTATAATGCTGTATAATATATAAGAAACCGTACATCCAATCCATACCTATATACCTGTAAATGAAACTATTATAAGGTGAGGTTGACTTTTGTTGTGGAATTGCACATATACTATAAATACAGCATTTTAGAACCAAGCTCATAATTCTTCATTGCAAGTGGAAAAAATCATTATAGGAAAAATTCATTGTGAATTATGTACCTACTGTCTTTAAGAAAAAGTATAACTATTTGATGCTTGCTTGATAGAGCAAATAACAGACTAATTACTAATGCTGAATGAATGGGGCATTTCTAATTAGGTTAAACTGAAAATAAGTTGCTATGCCCCATTCACTTAGTGTTAGTTGCAGGTTCACTGAGACCTACCAGAAGAACAAATTCCACAGGATTTACAAGTTAAACGTCCATTGGGTTCATCATTGTAGGACAATGGTGGGCAAGGTGCACACAATGTGCTGGAAAGCCCTGTGCAATGTTCATAAACAAAGGCTCCTGGATAGTACAAAATACAAAAAAAAAAATGTCTTAGGTGTGATGTAGGCTGGGGTAATAGGTTAAATAACATAACAAGAAAATACACAAAGCTGTGTGTGATGGGCCATAGAAAAGACTCACCAGGGGAACAGACAGGACAGCATTCCTGTCCATGTCTATATTGTGCAAGATCACATGCATAACTCAGTACAGAGAAGCCAGCAATAATCACAGAAATGATCAAAAATGTTGTGCGTAAAGTACACATCCTCTCCACTCAAAGCCAAGGGTAATGTCAACAGAGTGGAAGCCTGTGTCGTCACCTCATCTCCATTGCTCTTTCAGATTCTTAACTACAGAGAAAACAGACAGATTGGGATTCATCAAATACTGCAACAAGCACTCAGCATAATATTAGCATAGCACATAGCTTAGTCACAGGGGTTGCTGTATACACTTCAGCTGACATCATAAAGAAACAATGAATGTGTGACATAGCTCGTGACACAAAACATGTCCTTGTCCCAACATTATATATTTCAGGTCGTTGAAAAGAAGTCCTTTAAAAGCTCTCTCTCTCTCTCTCTCTCTCTCTCTCTCTCTCTCTCTCTCTCTCTCTCTCTCTCTCTTTCTCTCTGTGTGTGTGTGTGTGTGTGTGTGTGCGTGTGCATGTGCACGCGAGTGTGTTTCACTACCCTAATCCCTACTCTTGACAGTAAAAGAATACTTTAATGTTCTGCATTAAAATCAACTTTACCATATAGTGTTCCCAATTTTGAATAGTTTCCCTTGTGTTAACAAGATTATATTCAACGTACAGGTGAATTTATCCAAGAATAAAGCTGAGGAATTTCCAAACAAAAGACTGATGGAAACAGGAAAAACCAGTTTGTGTTGCTTATGCAGGCAGACTGAAATTGAAATATTGCGACATGTCTGTGAATCACTGGGCAGTTCCTTTGAAAGGATATCAAAAGAAAACCTTGTTATTCCATATATTAGAACACTGCAATGACCTGCTCAACATCAGAGCACCAACTAAATCTTTTCTCTTTAGCCGGCATGTCTTTGCCAAGTCGTTAATCACATGATGAAAAATCCCATGATGTTATTACAAACTTTGACCTAATGCCAAAAAATATCTTAAAGACAAATGACCGGGAAACCTCTTCATTATTAGTGAGCTCTATTTGCATAACAGTCGAGCCACCTTTGCTACATTAAAACAGGGCATAGACAACAGTTTTGTTTTGGTTTTGTTTCTTTGTTGCATCAGCTGCTCTCTCCTGGATTTTAAAATGGGTGGAGCAAACACACACACACACACACACACACACACACACACACACACACACACACACACACACACACACACACACACACACACACATTTCAAGTTCAAGTTGCTTTGCGAACTATTTGTTTATCCACGGAGGGCATAAAACGTTAACAAATTAAATTTCTGTGAAATATTGTCTCATCGTGTTGTGGGATAATATAATGCATGCCAGTCATTATAGAAAAATATTTCCCAAGAGGAAGAACCGGAGACTGACATGCAGAGGAGGACAGTCATGGGAACATATAAGCAATTAATTCATTCTAATGTCAGAAGTTAGCCTTTGTGAACGCATTATAACTCATTATGAATGCCTTTATAATGCTCTATGAATACTGGGTTCATAGAAAGTATAACCAAACTAGCCAGCATGTGTTTGTCAACATGGTTGGCTGGCTAAATCTTGACTTTCTGCAGAATCCCATGTTAGCAGTATTACAGACATTTGCCTAATGACAAAAAAATAATCGTAATGACAAATGACAGGGAAATGGGTGCTCTATATGCTTAACAGTCACCATCCTGAAATTACTACAGGGCATGTTTTTGTTGCATCAGCTGTACTGGATCGGGATATGGTGGAAATATGTCAAACATCCCCCACGTGATTTTTGGCATTGTTTTTAAGTTCAAACATGAACTAGCCTTATTTATTAAAGCGGTTTTATTCTAATGAAGAGTGCCTTGGCATCCTGCTTGTTTTATCCCCCACGTGATTCTCTTTGTTAGTGAATTATTTAATCTATTTAACTCATTGTTTTTTGTGTGTATGTTAAGTAATATATTGTAATAAAATGAGTTAAATGATTGCCCCCTATTTACCTGATGGAAACAGGAAATACCAGTATGAGTGCCAGGCAGACTAAGTTAACTTGTGCTTGAGCAAAAAGAGGAAATTAAATTAAAATAGTGTGACAATCTATGAAGCACTGGACAGTGCTTAACCTAGGTTTGAATGCTTATCAAAGGCAAACATTGCTCTCCCATAAATTAGAAGACCACAATGACTTAACCGAGTTTTCCTCTCTAATCAGCATTATATCAACATGAGAAGTCAGTCAACATGAGAGGTTGTCTTTGTATTTAGGAAAACAAGCATATGTTCTATTATTCCAGGCAAAGAGGTTGTTGTACACATCATCAACAACAACAACAACAACAACAACAACAACAAAAATAAAAAATGAATTGAATGAACTAGCTTCTTAAATATTATTATTCTTATAAGCTATAAGGTTAAGGTGGCAATCCAAGAATAAAGATGAGGAATTTCCAAACAAAAGACTCACAGTTATTTCCTAAATAGTGGTTGTGTTGATGAGATCGTTGTGGAAAATGTCTTCAAAATCCAAGGTTTTTTTTTTTTTTATGGCCTTGTCTACTTGGATACGTGTTTTCTGCCTGTTGAGCTTTTTAAAATGACAGCACATGACAGTGCATTTCAAACAGACAGCTTTCGGTTTTCCATAAGCCTACCCACAAGCGCAAACAAACACTTCCTGCATTATGCTCACATGATTTGCTGGCTAGTGTTACTAGTGTTACAAGTTTCACAGTTATGAATGTACAGAATAAAACCAATGGGAAAAGCGCAGTGGTTTACAAGTCATGAGTTGCAGACAAAGTCCTGGCTCTATAGATTCTAACATAGATTCTAACACTGCAATGACCCGAACAAAGATCATTTCATGCTTTCATGATTTCAGCTGCCCTGTTTAAGTTCAAGTATGAGTTGGTATAACTTTGTCTGCCTTGCAACTCATAGTGGTATTACCTGTTTCCATCAGTTAAATAGAGGCTAATCATGGTGTAGACTGGTAACTCTTTTCCAAATTTGTGTGTAGCGTAGATGTACGCTACGGAGCTGCACATTCATAGCTGTGACACAACCTCACTGTGCAGTTCCTAACTATAAGTTATATCAAACAGTTAAAAAATAATTTGTGATTGTTACTTGAAAAATGTGTGTAAAGAGTTAAGTAAATATTACTTTTCTTTTTAGATGTGAAGTGCTTTTAACTTGAGGCAACGATTTTCCATTCATTTTCTCAAATAACAATTACAAATTATTATTTTTTTTACAGTGAACGTTAAAGACAAATGACAGGAAAACCCCCTTCATTGTAGGGGATTTACAGTGTTGCATAACAGTCACCAGACTGAGATTACTTCAGGGCATGTTTTAGTTGCATCAGCTGTGGATTTAAAATTGGGTGGGGATATGGTGGAAATATGTCAAACATCCCCCACGTGATTCTCTTTGTTACACTGTAAAAAATTATTTGTAATGGTTACTTGAAAAATGTGTAAATATGACTTTTCTTTTTAACTGTAAAGTACTTTTAACTTGAAAAAGAAAAGTTATATTTACTTCACTCCTTTGAAGCAACGAGTTTCCACACATTTTCCAAGTAACCATTACATTTTTTTTTTTTACAGTGTAGTGAACCATTCAATGTTGTTGGGTGTTGCTGAAGTAGGTAGCAAGACAAGTAAATATGCAAGACAAGTAAATACTGTATGTTCTAAAGAAGAGGTACATATCAACAACAACAACAACAAAATAAATTATATGAACAAACAATAAACATGTGACACAGCCCTGACATACACGTAGGTCCCTGAGTCATGGTAGTTGTGCACATCAACAAATGAACAAACACTTAAAGGAAAGTACCGGAGTGAATTCAAGCATAGCCCTGTTCAAAGAGCTTGCTAAATGTGCTAGTTAGCGAGTGGAACAAAATAATTTGGTACAGCATAGACCGAAACACGAACGCAAAAGCGAACAGGCACTTTACACTGAATCAATGGGACCTGACTATTGGAAGCCGAAAGTAAGATCTGAGGTTACATTGACTCAATGTAAAGTGTTTCGCCATCGTGTTGGGTCTATGCTGTTCGGAATTCTTTAATTTCATGCGAAATATACTGCTGTTGGAAGGCTCGTGCAGCAGGGCTATGCTTGAATTCACTCACTTCCTTTAACATGTGAGACAACACAGATAATAACATAAGTACCTGTGTGTGTGTGTTTGTGTATGTATATCACTAAACTGATCCTTACTTATAACAGTAAAAGAAAACTTTAATGTTCTGTATTACATTAAACTTTTACCATTTCGTGTTCCCATAATTCTACACAGTTTTCCCTGTGGTAACAAGCTTATAATGAAAGTAAAGGTGACAATGCAAATATTTCAAAATGAAGGATGAGGAATTTCCAAATAAAAAAACTTACAGTACAGTATCTTGTGGTGATTGTGTTGATATGATTGTTGTGAAAAAAATCCTTAAAATCCAATTGTTTCTTATGGGCCTGTCTACTTAGAATTGTGTTTCTACCTGTTGCCAGCTTTTGTTTTTCCACAAGCTACCACACGTGTCAAGTCTTCTCTACCTCCTCAAACAAGTTTTGTAGGCTACATTGCGCTCACTCTGATTGGCTGACTGGTTCTCACACCACAGAGTTCATGTTCCAAATATGGAAGGTGCGTGAACTCTTGACAGGTTTGGGCAAGTTATGATGTAGCCTATAGGAAGCTTTTCAGACTTGTCCAATGAAAAAAGAAATTCATTGGTTCCCATCATGTATTGCTATGAGCCAGCCAGCTTGCCATCTGTAACATTTACAGTTTTCCTCTAACATTTTTTTGCTTAAACCCTAATAATGATTCCTTTAGCATTAGCACACGATACGCCCAGCTCACAATACAATATGATTCACTATTATGAAGGTCACAATACGATACCATTCAATAGGATACAATACTATTTTAATACTATTTTTAAGGCTTATTTTGGTTTCATGGGGCTGGGTTAAAGGAATATTCCACCCCTTTATGAAAATTGGTTATTCATCCTCTTACCTAGTGGCATATGTGGGTAAAAGTGCATCTGTTTTCCTATTAAGGCAACCCCAATTTTAGCTTTAGCTTAGCACAGATGCTGGAATGTGATGTTGCCAAAGAGCCCTCCCACCTGGTAACGTAGTGTCCATGGGCCCCCCTCACCACCTGAAATTTCAGACTCCGCTGGTAACTCAGTCCCTCACTATGACGCCCCTAGCTGCAAGTCAGTCATAAACAAGTTCTGAGACTGATAGAAAGGGTGGACCATTGAGACATCAGTTCAGACAATTTAATCACAATTGATACTGCAAGCAAAGCAATCACATTTCTCTTTCAATTGACTTGAAAAAACAAAACAACACAATCAAAACAATCTGCACTAACGATAGTTTTAAAACACTTCATCCGATTTATATGCAACAAAAGGAGCTACACATCCTGGCATTCACCGTCTGTCCAGCAGGGGTCACTTTTAACCCCAAGCCCATTTCCCTCTCTCTCACACACAGGCACACACATGCATACACACACACACACGCATGCACGCACACACACACACACTCTCTCTCTCTCTCACACACACACACACATGCAATCACACTACACACACTTTTTAATTTCTTCTTTTAACATGCACATGCACACTTGTACAAATACACACACAGACACACACACACGCACATATACAGTGTGCACACTTTTTAATTTCTTCTTTTAACCCCATGCTCTGCTCCCCCCTCTTTCTCTCTCTCTCTCTCTCTCTCTCTCTCTCTCTCTCTCACACACACACACATACAGGCAGACACATGCACACTTACACATACACTTACGCACACACACACACACACACACACACACACACACACACACACACACACACACATGCATACACACATACACTACCAGCAATTTCTTCTTTTAACCGCAGTACCCTCTCCCACTGTCTCTCACACACAGACACACACACACATCCTTGCACACACAAACACACATGGGCTATACACATTTAATAATAAACAAACAAACAAACTAACACATTTTTAATTTCCTCTTTTAATGCCAGGCCCCTCACCCTTTCTCTCACATACAGCCACACACATGCACCCTTGCACACACACACACACACACACACACGCATACATACAGTACAATACAGTAAATAAACTTTAATCTCTTCTTTTTGTCTCCCTTTCTTTACTCTCTTCATTGCTCATTGAGCTCATGTCATTAACTGTGTCATGAAACTGCTGCTACACCCCGTCTGTGGTGCTAAGATGAGGAAGTTCTTGCGTGTGGTTTGGCAAAGTTCTGTAATGAAAATAGAATCACTTAAGGCTTTAAAAACAGTGGAGGAAGACACAGTATAGTTGAGGAACAAGGCCAGGACAGGACAAGACCAGGATTGATATTGGGTAGGCCTATTCTTTTCATCTTCTACAGCATGCATTTATTCAGGCCTCTCCTTAAATGTACAAGAATTTTACCTACGTAAATAACTACATAAAATGTTTTCTTTGTTATGGTGAACCATCTGCTTAACATGCATCTGGTACATGCTAAGGTGACCTGGCTGTTATTGATAATGCTGCAAAATCGCTGCTTCTGTTTAAAAGGCCTAGCCGAGAGTTTGATATCAGGATGCACACTCTTCTCTTTACTGTGCATGCAAGGCCCAGTTTGACAAATAGTTAGCCTAGCTTAGCATAATGGAGGGTTGCTGACCATCCCAGGCTCTCAGATATTTTAAGCTAGGCTAAATTGAGAAATTAAACTAGTGCTGATGTTGCAGCTGGTGGACACAGACTTAATGATCAATCACAATCGTAGATTTAATATGTATATTTTCAAATGACAGCATTGCCATTGCCTCTGGTTTGGATGAATTCTTGATGAGTTGCGATTAAAACGGATTAATCACGATTAATCATTGTAAAATTTTGTGATTAATCTGATTAATTATTTTAATCGTTTGACAGCACTAATTGGCGCATATTTATCAAGAGTCATGCAAGCAACCTTACAAAGTCAGGATTATAATGTAGAGCTTTTTAAAAGTTATCCTACCTGTCTTTACATCTAATTTATGTTCTGTATCTACTGTACATCATCTAATAATCAATATCTATACTACTGAGAAAGTTGTTCACACTAGGGAAACCACTCAGAGTACAGTAAATAAGCATACAGCTTGCCTAGAGACAGTAGCCGACAAAACCTCAACCGTTGACGTCAGAAAAGACATTACAGTATAACCTGAAACCATAACTTCTGCTTTCATCCCTGCTCAGGGTGCTTAATTCGACACAGACTGAAATCTATGCTTTGTTATAGATAGATAGACTTTATTCGATCATACTGGAAATGATAGCCACCCTCCCTCCCACCCACCCACACATTTACACACACACACACACACACACACACACATATACACATTGTTATAGATAGACTTTATTTGTTCATACTGGAAATTTGCTACCACACTCTGAAAATGACTCCAGCCCACCAGCATATAGCCACCCTCCCTCCCACCCACACATTTACACACACACACATGCACGCACGCACACACACACACACACACACACACCACACACACAGGGTCTTTCTGTCATAGAGTCCAACATTTCTAGCAGCGCCCCTGCACATGCATACTCATAAATATCCATAACCACATGCAACACATACCCACATGTATAACAAGACTTGATAAGCAGAACACACACAGGCATAGGACAAACGGTTTTAGAATGAGTTAAAGCTACAGCAATCACCACCAGGAGCTTGTGTTCAGAGGAGCTATAACAAACGGGACAAAGTTTTTACCATTGTATCAGGTTCAGGTTACGGTTACACTTTATTTGAAGGTACCATCATAGGATAGACATGACACTGTCATTAACTATGACATGACAAACTTTATACACCTGTCATGACTTCTGTCGTTAAGTGTCACCCGGTATTTGTCATGGTTAGGGTTAGGTTTAGGGTTAGGGTATGTCAGAAGTCATGACAGGTGTATAAAGTTTATGACAGATTCATGACAACATCATGTCATAGTTAATGACAGTGTCATGTGAGTCTTATGACGGTACCTTCAAATAAAGTGTTACCCAGGTTACTTTATTGGTACCCTTGGGTCAACTAGTTTGCTGTAAAAGAGAGGATTGACATCCTTACAAAACAACACACATAGACATGTACATTTGGGTAAAACATATGGGACAGACATTGACGTATGACTTGGGTAACCACAAAGACATATATGGACAAACAGTAGAACATACCACTGTGTGGCATTTTTGACTTGTACACACTTATAGAGTTGTTTGTGCACATAGAATACAGTACATGACCAGCATACTTTACAGTTATTTTCAATATAGCTATAGTACATAGCCAAAGTGCTTTGTGCAGTTGTGCAAATAAAGTTATGTCCAAAAGTGCTTTGTGCAAACATGGCTACTGGATAGTACATGACCTAAAGTGCAAATAGCTTTAGTAGGCTACACTGTATTTTAGGATGATGTCATGTGCTATGGACAATACTGTTTTTGGTGATCTTTTAATTGAGGTTTGATAAGTTGGGTCCCGGAAGGCCAAGCACTTAAGATGCTATGTGAGTGATGTGTGTGAGTGTGTTCTGTTACAAGTGGATCATATACTAAAGAAACAGTGTGCACAGAATAGCAGCACAATTGGTTATGTTATGCTTTTGAATTATTATTATTTGTGTTATGTAGTTAGCAGACACTTTTATCTGAAGGGACAGAATAAGGGATGCAGGAAGCTAACCTGTTCATGTTGATGACTGTGTGTCTTTCCGGCTGCAGGACACTTGGCCAGTGATGACTCCAGTTGTATTCCACACTTCTATACTCATTCTGATGTTGAGTATTAAAGGTGAGAGGGGTAGACAGCAATCATTGATTATACTGTTGAATGTGTTCTGCTTAGTTACAAATGAGAAGCTTGAGATATTTGTAAATAGATGCATTGTTTCTTACATTAACTGTAGATTCATGCTAGTCTCAGTGAAGAGAAGTTAAGTTTAAAACTCAAGTAAGACCACCGGTGGATTTGTAGATTCTACTTGTGTTTGATTTTTGTTTAGGGTCACTGTTGTAATAATTGATATTCTGCCACCTGCTGTTGGGTTTGTATATTGACACAGTTTACCCACAATGCTGTTCCTCTGTTACCAGTTTGGTCTCTCAATAAAATAGCTTTTTATCCAACATCAAACTTGAACATGGTGACCCCGACGTGATTTCTATGTTTTCTCTCTGCCAAAGTTTCTATGGGGACTGTGGAAACAGCCCCAGGGGAGCCCTGTGTTTTCCCATTCCTCCTTCACAAGAAGTACTATGACTGCACTACAGAGGGAATGGATAAGCTCTGGTGTGCCACCACCTACGACTTCAGACGTGACAATAAGTGGCGTCTGTGTGGAAGTAAGCAGTGTACATAAATGGAATATATAAACAGATATAAGCAACAACACAAATTGCACATGTATACCATTCAAATTTCATATACAGTTATTTATTATTTACAAACACTGTATAGCACACACTTTATCACCCTTATTTTAATTATTTGATCTTCTGCAATTGGGCAGTATGCCCCAAGGTGCTTTAGTCCGAAAAATTGCTAAGTGAAGGTTGAAATTTCTAGCATCTGGGAGAATACCTAGCCTGACATAGCCCGACCATAATACTGCATTCAGTTCTGGTTTGAAACCATTGGACAGCTCGTCTAATCAGCTTTGCTTATTGGCCGGTTGTCTCTCTGCCGATGTAAACCCGCCCCCAGACCATGGATACGGATGAACATTCGTGTTATGGGTGGGCTATGTCAGGCTAGAGAATACCGGCAATTGTGTCGGCTTTTTAAATTGATGTCAGTTCTGATTTCAGGTTCAGCAGAGCAGAATTGGAGTGTATCTTACTCCACGCACAGTATCTGTGCTTTAAAAGGCTCTTCAGTGGTCATGTCCTGCACTTATACATACCCCACGTATCTAACAGTGCAGAAGGTCTACTGGATAAACTCCTTCAGTGGCGAAACTGATATCTCTCAGCTGTCTGAGTTCAAGGACAGACTGGAGTTGCACTGTGGAGGGAAACTGAAAAACTGTCCTCTAATTTTACACCCAGTGAAATTGTCAGACGAAGGACATTATCACTGTAAGATTACTACTAATGTTAAGAGGCAAACATGGACAGGGGAACATGGAATAAACGTCTCTATCACAGGTAGGCCTACCTATTTAATTATGATAATGATGCATCATCATTGGAGAGTTCAATTAGTGTCTTCCTTCATCAAGAAATACTACAGCCATACTGACCACTTCATATTAACATGTATGTTGGAATTCATATTTTATCCTTTCTTTAATTTCTCTTGTAGACTTGAAGGTGGAAGCTCCTAATAGTGTGAAGATGGGAGAACATGTGACTCTCACCTGCAGCACCACCTGCAGTCTGACCAGCAGCCCTTCATTCATCTGGAGTAAAGATGGACGTCCTGTAGAGAAGAAGCAGATCATCAACAACCAGCTGCAGCTCCACCCAGTCAGTTATGAAGATGAGGGCAGCTACACCTGTGCTGTTAGTGGACATGAGAATCTCCCATCTCCGCCTGAGAGACTCAGTGTTAAGTGTGAGTAAAGTCTAGAATAAAATGTTTCAGTTTTAAGGCAGATGAGTATACATTACAGTATCTTGGCAAACATGCTAAGACAAGAATTGCTGCATCATACAAACTATAGGCCTACAGTGATTCAACATATTCAATGTATTTAGTGTTATTTTGTTGTTTGCATTTCTTTTGAAAAAGATCCTCCACAGAGAATGGATATTCAAATCAGTTCATCTGGTGAAATAACTGAGGGAAGCAGAGTGACTCTGACCTGCATGAATGAAGCTAACCCACCAGTACACACATACACCTGGATCAAGAAGAGTGGAGCTGTACAACTGAAGTCAGGAGAGGAGAACACACTCACCTTCAGCAAGATCCGTTCAGAAGACAGTGGAGAGTATCTCTGTCGAGCAGCCAATAGGATTGGGCAACAGGATTCTCCATCTGTGACTGTTCAGGTGTTATGTGAGTACAATATATATCATCGAAGTTTCTATTTTGTTCAAATCTCTCCCCCACAGTAGTTACATAAGGCAATTACAATGTTATCCGAAAGCAACCAGTCTATATTTGAAATTATAAAGTGCTACCGAAATGTGTCTCCTATAATCAGCCTTCCAAATACTTTCTGCAACCTTATTGGATTTCAATTAAGGGCTCAAATCAATCAAGCCTACTGTACTAAACAAAATGTAATTGGACTGGAGCTGTGGCATTTCTCAGAAATACCTAAGTAGATGTAAGAAGAATTCACAGTCCATGTTTCCTATGTTTTTTTGTGCAAGGTCTACGTATTTGGTTTTACAGTGTAGTGTTTTAAAATCATATACTTACATTTTACTGCATTTCTTAGATTCTCCAAAGAACACACAGGTCTACAAAGGTGTGCTTACCAGTAGTTTGGTGGCTTTGATATGCATCTCTAATGCCTACCCACCAGTGGAAATCTACACGTGGTTTAAGGTGGATGAGTCCAACCCAGTAGGATCAGGACAGCAGTACACCATCAGATCTGAGGATGTAGAACGGTACTACTGTGAAGCCATGAATAGATATGGAGCTGAAAACTCTACTGCTGTGTCCATCAAAGACATAGGTATGCCACTGCAATGAACAAGGATGAGTGGGATATTTTGTATGTGTGTATCTGTGTGTGTGTGCATGTTTATGGTTGAAAGACAGACAGCGCAGGATGAAATTGATGCTTAGAACTCAATTCCTCTATCTGTGACAGTTGAAAGTATCAGTGTATCTATATCTGACTCTCGTGAATAATTCACATAGGGATCCATTTAATTCACATTTCATCAAAGGAATTTGCCGTTTTACAATTCTAAGAATAAACTCAGAAGCATGGGAGTCGGCGGCAAAGCACACTCCTGGTTCGAATCCTACCTCACTGGACGATCATTCAATGTGTCATGGCTTGGCAAAACCTCAGCAAAGCACTACCTTACCACAGGAGTACCCCAAGGCTCAGTACTGGGGCCCCTCCTCTTCGCTTTGTACACAACAACACTGGGTCCAGTCATCCACTCGCATGGCTTTTCCTACCACTGCTATGCAGATGACACCCAGCTTTATCTGTCTTTTCCTCCTGGCGATTCTACAGTGACAACACGGATCTCTGACTGTCTCTCAGACATATCTGCATGGATGAAAGACAACCACCTTCAACTGAACCTCTCAAAAACGGAACTGCTGATCATCCCTGCCAAGCAAACCCTGCACCACAACATCAGCATTAAGACAGACTCTCTATCTGTTGCTCCTACCAAGGCTGCAAGAAACCTAGGCGTAATAATTGATGACCAGCTGACCTTCACGGATCATGTTGCTGCTGTTGCTAGGTCGTGCCGTTTCTCTTTATTCAACATTAGGAAAATCAGGCCGTACCTTACTCAACATGCGACACAGCTCCTGGTTCAGACGCTGGTTATCTCTCGTCTCGACTATTGCAACGCTCTTCTAACAGGTCTACCAGCGTGTGCAGTAAAACCACTATTGATGATCCAGAAGGCTGCTGCACGCCTGGTCTTCAACCAGCCAAAGAGAGCACATGTCTCTCCACTGGCTGCCCCTGGCTGCTCGCATTAAATTCAAGTCACTAATGTTGGCTTACAGGGTACTGGAGGGAACTGCTCCAGTCTACCTGAAAGACATCATCAAACCATATGCTAACCTCCAATCGCTCCGCTCAACCAAGGATTGCTGCTTGGAACGACCAGCACCGCGCACAGGTCAATCTAGGCTCTTTTCATGCATTGTTCCTAACTGGTGGAATAGTATCCCCAAGACTATTAGAACAACAGGCACCCTTTCTACTTTCAAGAGACTCTTGAAGACCCAGCTCTTTCAAGAGTATCTCTTGTCCTAGTTCGTTAATTTACTTGGAATGCACTGAGCTAGTACTTCTAAATACTTGCACTTGCTCTCCTATTAGCAAATGGCACTCCCAGTAGGCACTTACTTGTATTGTGTTGCAGCTTAATTGTTATCCCTCTTTTGTAAGTCGCTTTGGATAAAAGTGTCTGCTAAATGCATAAATGTAAATGTAAATGAAACGGCAGGTAACGCTAATAGAATGGGGCATGTAAAAGTGAAACTAATCGATTTGGTTTCGTTTTGATGGCATGTGTCGATTCACTCCGGGTAATTCCTTTTATGCAGGAGAACATTTGAGTCCCCTGATGACTACTGTGGTTTCTGTCTGTGCAGTGCTGTCTTTGGTCTTTGTCAGTGTCTGTCTGAGGTAGGGTTTATAATTGTTTGCAATCAATAACAATTCATTCATTTAATGTTTGTAATAATTCATCTATCAACCCATCAATCTATCTCTCAGGTATCACTGCAAAAGAGGAAGGCCCCAGAGAGAAAGTAGAGATGTAAGGTATACCTAAGTATGTTGAGAAGTCTGTCATTGGTTTGAATAGTGTTCATTTCTAATACCCCAGACCAGCTATTCATCTGGTATAATGATATGCAGTTATGCTAATATCATGAGCACTGGCTGTTTCCGAAAATGCCTGCTACTTGACTGCTACATACTACTCGTATACTGATCTCTGCAGACAGCAGCATGTAATATGCAGTACAAGACAAATATCACAGGAGTAGTGTGGGGCTTCAGTCAGGTAGAGCACCTGCAGTCAATTATTTAATGAGGTTCTGGTCATGTAGTCAGTAGGCCTTTTCTGCTGCTTGCATACCATGCTAAATACTGGGGCGTAGTGTATGGGGCTTAACCAAGCAGAATGTAGCACATGTAGCATAGCAGTATGTCATTTTGGAGACACTGTTTCTGTATTAGCCGGGCATTCATTTCCCGAAAGCGAACTATTGCAATTTTCCATTTCCTATTGCCAACAAATTAAGGTGCAACTTTTGGGAAAAGTACGCCTGGTCTATGCTCCTCTTCATATGATGGTCTGGGATTCTGGCTATAAATGATTGCTTTCTGGAAGTGTTTAAATTTGAAAAAGATTTAATCAGGCCTTGGCCAGACAGTAGTGAAGAGAGATGAGAATGTTAACAGAATTGAGTAGGAAGGCCATGGACAGGTTACATAGATCTATGTATGTTTTTATTTTAGGATGACGCTCTGGGAGGAAAATCTGCTGCCCTACGGATGAGTTCTGTTTACCAGAACCTGAACCCCAACACCATCCTATTCCTACCTGATGGAGTTTACCAGAGCCTGGACCCCAACACCACCCAAGCTGTTCTGCATCATCAGAGCCCCATGCAGACTTTTAGCGCCTAATAGACTGATAAAAAAATAAATAAATACATAAATGACAATGTGTTAAATTTGTGTAAATGTATGGCAAAGCTGGGCTATTTGCTGAAGACATAAAGACTGTGATGCTAGTGAAATTTAAGATTTTACTATGGTTAGCCGCTTGGTAACAGCAGAGAGGGTTGAAGCGGAGTGTTCAGTTATTTGGCATAAACTATTTTATGCAAATATATTGCTTAAATACAAGTATTGAAACCATAACTGATCAATGATTATTAGGTGATGATGACCTTTCTCTTTTTATAACAGTATTTGTTTTTGTAACTTATTACTAGTCACATGTCACAGGCTGTAAAGGAGTGGAGACATAAGCTTTTTGCTCTTTGTTTAATGGAAATATAATGAGATGCCACAATAAACTTAAGTTGAACTTATTTTCATCATTGATCATTCTTTTCTAATGGAAAATTTGTCACCAAAGGTTTTCTGTGAGTCCACCTTTACGGCATTGGCAAATCAGTGACAAGCACATTTTCAGTATAATAGAGAATGTAGAAAAGACTCATTTATAGTTATAGGCCCTGTGCACACATAGTGGCCATGGTACCCCTCACCACCTGAAATACATAATTTCAGACTCTTCTAGAGCCCTCACACCTCTTAGGGCCCTGGAACTCAGTCCCCCACTATGACACCCCTAGCTGCAAGTCAGTCATAAACATCCTCTGAAACTGATAGAAAGGGTAGACCATTGAGACATCTGTTCAGACAATTGAATCACAATTCAAACTCTTAGAAAATGCAAGAATGCTAGAAAATCACATTTCTCCTCCAGATTGACTTGGAAGAACAACATACAATCTGCACTAACAATAGTTTTAACACAGCTTATCAGCTACACATCCTGGGATTCAGTGTCCAGCAGGTGTCACTTTTAGCCCCAATCCCTGTCTCTCACATAAAGGCACACACACACACACACACACACAGGTTGCGACTGACTCTATAACTGTAACACTTATTGCCTCAATATCAGTGAAAAAGAAAAGACAAGCTTAAAGGTTCCTCTTTACACAATGCTTCCCTTACCACAAGGAAATTGCCTTTAACAAGATACAAATATCAAATGATTGTCATGATTGTAAGTATTATGCATGTTATGTATTAATGTATATATTATTTTAATGTGACGCCACCATTCTGCTAGCCTGCTCATAACCAGCCCTTTGGTCTGCGCTTCCCTTCATATGAGGGTCTGGACTCTTAGCTATTGAGATACGATTGCTTGCTGGAAGTGTTTAAATTCAAAAAGATTGAATCAGCTCTTGACTGATATCCTATCGTATTCTTGCACTGCATTCTCAAAGTTCCCAGACGGAATACAGAAGGATGACGAGAATCCAGCAGAATTCCAAGGCAATTGCTAGGTTTCCACTCATTAGTTCATCTATCTGTTCTCTGACAGTAGCACTATTAGATCTATGGCATAGATCATTTAATCAGATTAGACATTACGTAATCTCTCTAATTAGTGTGTAATTGTTCGAAACTGACTATGAATTCTGATATTTTTAGTAATTAAAACGTGACTTTCCTGTAGATGTGATATGGCATGGAACTCACAATGGGCAGAAGAGACTTGGATGTGTGATGGGTCAGTCTAATCGGATTTAATGATCTATGCTAGGTAGGCTGGATGAATACTCAGAGAATGGCTGGATGAACAGTTGAAAGATAAACCTCAAGGAGAGGTGAAAAATTTTGTATTTCCCCAGATGGTGGTGTATTACTTTAAAGAGGTCATTCTGTTATTTTGCCTACCACACATTTGTTTATACCTATAGAATTATCATATTTTGCTACATTTTTCTACAGATCGCCGTTGACAATTGTCTACGTCAGTGGGTTGGTTGGTTGAAAATTCTGAAAGGTCTTGAGACCTCGGAAGCGTGAAAGGAGCAGTGATATTGAATATCAATATAATGGGCTATCCGCAATATCACAAGAGAGATATTTCACAGATTTGCTGTTGTATAAAAAGAGTGCAATATAAAAAGGGAAACAACACAAATAGGCCTACTTTTTAAAACAAAATATATCGATAGGCTATAGCCTATTTCTGAATTACTTAAACCACATGACTGATGGCAGACTCAAACAGCTAACTATAGCCTTGCCTGTTACTTTGAGAGGAGGGTAAACTCACTACTGGTAATGTTGCTTGGAGTTGGAAAAAAGCAAAAATAAATCTGGATTGCGGCAGTGATGAAAATTGGCCAGGTTTTTCTGTATTCTCTTATGGTAAGAAACGGAGATATTTTTTTTTTTAAACGTTACACTCCATGGGCAGTAAATAGTAGCCTACGCTAAAGCTAACGAAATTTGGACATAAGGGGTACATCTCAATACATAATTCCTCCGACCTCCTTTCCTCACTTCCAACCTTTCCTCCGACCTAGCCCCTCCTCCCGTGAAGGAAGCAAGGAAGCAACGATCGGAGGATGGAGGAATCGAGGGCAGACAGATATAAGAAATGAGATGTCCTCCTGATTCATGCATCACTAGTATGAGACGTCCATTACAGATGACATCTCTGAAACAACTGACCAAAATAAATGCTATCTTCATCAAATATAGGCTATAACAACCACCAAACATTTTTATTCATCATAATGCAATGTAATCAAACCAAGACAATTAAACCACGATCTGTTTTGCATCAGTTCACTTTTGTCTTATAACCATGGACAATTCACATAATAATAAACTCGACTAAACAATCAACTTTCTTGCTAAAGTTGAAGATGTTTTTTTATTATTTCTAATATGCTTTTCCCTTGCTCCAAACAGTCATATGAACTCCCTTTTCGCAAATAGCAAACTCGTTTTTTTAATTGGATGTTGAGGTGACAGAATGGGAGGGCATTTAAACTTTTTAGACTTTCGATTCAAGCCAATGAACGCACATTCCCGCTGTTTACGCTTCCGCGTTTTTCTCCGCAAAGGATACACCTGTGCTTCCTCGCTTATCGGACCTTTCTCCTCTCTCCTCTGTCCTCGTTCCTCTCTCCTCCTCGCAGCAATTAGAGAATTGAGACATCCTCGATGACGTCGAGCCTCGAACAATTTCCGGGGCACAAGTACGGAGGACAGAGGACCGAGCCCGAGGAAGCATATTGATATGTACCCAAGGTGACGATGACGGATAACATTACATTACGACCCATAATAAGTACACCTAGTGGATTGTACAGCGCTGGTTTATATCATCGTTGTCATGTTACTCTGAACACATATCAGTGATAACCCAAACACGTTACTTGAAAGTTAACGTTACTTGAGTAAAAAACTTATATCACTGCAGCCCTAGGCGCTGCTAGCAGCCTAGGTCTAGCTACATGAATAACCTGTCAGGTAGCATGCTAACGTTACGTCTTGCAGTTTTGCACGACTTTGAGTGGGTGAAGTAATTTGGTCAAAAATACGAGAAGTAACGGTAAATAAAAACAGAATGAAGGCTGTGATGAAAACGCATATTGTTGCTTGTAACGTTAATTTGCTGTGCTTTGATTGGGTTGCTAAACGAGCAAGGAACGGCTCTTTTGAACATGCTAACGCTGAATTTTGGAGGGTAACGTTAGTAAAGTGACGGTGGATTTAACACAACAGTGAGTGAGTAAACGTACTGTGCATTGCTCGTTTACATGACATGTCCGAAAGTTAGATGAACCTGAGAAATAAACCCACTCGCATAATGGTCAGCAACTGTATCATAACTGTACAGGCTAATCAGTGGCGAGGTTGAGCGCAGCAGTTGTCAGATCAACTACGTTACAACCTAATATTTTGTATGGTCATAAAGAAATGAACAAAACCCTCCTGCCAATTAGAAAGTTACTTGGTTACTTACTTACATTGCACCCGGATTTCCACATGATTTAAACTGACGATGACAAAGTTGGTAGCCTATTGAATGAAGGCTGTATCAGAGACACCGCTCTGTAGCAGCGAGGCTGCATAAAGAAATGAACAAATAGGCGAGATTAATTTTTATTTCAAAAACTATAAATTGTAACCAACTGTTGCTTCCAGTAGTTACACTGAATATATTGCCTTTAGGCCGACATGTTTTCTTGTCTGTTGACATGTTTGTCGCCCATCAAGTCATGAGCAGTGATACTGAGCTAATGTAAACTTCCATACAATTATTTTAGAACCTCAAAGACAACCAACCCGGCTACGTAACGTTCTATTCTTTTTCAATATGGCACTACACATGTTTTGAAAATGTTACATTAGACTATGTGTTAATCATAAACCAGTAGTCCTGACAGCATTGGACCCTTACGATATATTTGAGTGGGGGTCCAATCTTGTAAATTAAGGTAACTTCATCTAGTGTTTCATGTCCTCTTTAGTCTTCAATTATCAAACCAAACCAAGACAAAGTTAACATGGGTGAACAAAACAATGTGTTACATTGCTTTATGTTATATTAATTATTTCTTTACATTCTAGGTGTCTTCGGTCAATGGAATGTAAAATACCTCCAAATGAACATGTGTGCTGCAGAAGGATCTTCAGCAGTTATGTCCTGTGATTACACATACCCTCAACACTTAAGGGTTACAGACGCATACTGGACAATCGTGGCTGTAGCTAATGCACCCGATCTCATCAACAATCCAAAGTACAGAGACAGAGTCACTGTAGACTGTGGGGACCTGCAGGAAGGACATTGTACTCTGACTATCCAAGAGGTTAAGAAGGGAGATGATATAATGTACTATTGCAGGATTACAGCTAATAGACCCGGTGAGAGATGGATTGGCAAACCAGGAGTCACGCTAAATATTGCAGGTACTATGGTCACAGGTGGAATGTGCTCAATGTTTTTTATTTTTTTTGCCCCCAACAGCACTTCACAGACAGCACTGTCTGGAAGCACCTCACCTTAAACCTAACCCCGTTGACAATCAGCTAACCTTAGATTTAGGACAGTAGTACCTTGAAGGCAGTGCTGCCTGGAAGGCACCATTGAGGGCAAAAAATCAGAATATAAGTCAGAAGTCTGTGGAAATTTGCATCAAAGTCCTACACATTTGTTACATCCATTCACATAAGCCATCTGATTCATTATACAGTAATTTCCCGCATATAAGCCGCATTGTGTATAAGCCGCAGGACAGTGTTTTATGCAAGTTAAAAAAAAACAAAACCATATTAACACCATATTAACTGCCCCCCTGTTTTAACCTCATAGCGGAAGAAATTTTGCAAAATCAATGTATAAGCCGCGGCTAATAGTCGGGAAATTACGGTAGCCAACTCTTCAGCATGACTAATTAGTGAAATGACTTGTGCACAGGGCAGAACCAATACAAGGCAGGATAGGTAATTTTTGATACTGGACTTTTCTACCTATATTATAGTGCATAATGTAGCAGGCCATATAAACGTTAAAAACAGAATTGACACAATTTAAAAGTTATTTTATCAAAGATGGTTTGTGAGGAGCCCAAAGGATTGTTGATAGCCATCACATGACCCACTTCCATTCCTAAGATATAGTATTTAACCCTCCTTACCTGCCCACTCTGAAGCTTCCCTCCACTTCCATGTGATCTTTGCTGTTCAAGGACCATGGCTAGCTAGGCCAAGCCGGCTTATACCCAGTACTTACAATTAAGCAATCTCTGATTGTGTGAACAAGTGAATTAATTATTTTGCAGGCTAATTTAGCTAGCATATTTTTACTGGTTTTATGTTTTCCCTTTGGAAGTCTTGCAGGTGGAGGGTCCCCAGACCGCTAAGGAAGGAGGGAGTTTATCCTTCATCTGCCGTATCACCAATTGTCCTCTGAGTGGCAGCCTTTCATTCACCTGGAGTAAAGATGGACGTCCTGTAAAGACGAAGCACAGCAACGAGCTCAGGTTTCAATCAGTCAGTTATGAAGACGAGGGCAAATACACCTGTGCTGTTAATGGTGGTCATCCTTCTCCTGCATTTACCTTCAATGTAGAGTGTAAGTTGAGTCACTGCATGAGCTGCAACAAATGTGACAAATGTAGAGTATTTTAGGAGTATTGCTTACAGGAGTGTTTGCAGTCCTGCTTAATCCTGTTTGTGACCAGATTATTGCAAAAAAAAAGAAAGCAGCAACATTTAATTTTCTTTTTCAGATTTATTTTAAGGCCTGTAAATATTTAAGACCAAAATAAATAAATAATTAAATAAATACATGTATTAATCGTATATTCTTTGCCCACAGATCTCCCAAAGGAGACTACTGTGTCTGTCAGTCCCTCTGGTCAGGTGGTTGAAGGTTCACAGGTGACTCTGACCTAGCCTGACATGT
>JAODXP020000033.1:11807948-11847896 GCA_027497455.2 Sardinella longiceps | reverse complement strand
GTGGTGCGCGGGTACACGTTTGAATGAGCCGCACCCGACCGACGTTCTCAACTAAACCGACCGCAACTCGGACCGCAAAACTTGGATCCCAAAACTTGTGTCCGCAACCCGCTTCCAACCCGCTTATTTTTTAAAAAGTATCTATGCTTTTGACTTACCTTATAGCGTCATTTGGGCAACATAAAAGTGATATAAGACCCGAGTATGCATACAAACGGAGCCTAATGGCATTGCTCAGCATTCCATCTGGTGCATTTAAACTAGGCCTAGCCTACATTACGTAAAAAAAAATTATCATTCATGCAGAAGTCAGGCTAGTATCCTCATAGCTTATCTATTTCACCAAAAATTCTGTTAAAGAAGTTCGTCAAGTGTGTGTGAAGCTCTCAAGAATGAGGCAGAGAGAATTTTTAAAACTTTATTCACGAACAGAATAGGCAGCCAAAAACGTCATCCATTTTTTACTTGAAGTGCGTATGAAAATAAATAAAAAATATATTTCCCTATCAATAGAAAATAGGAGCCTAAATCAGATATAGCTTAACCTGGACGCAAAGAAGGGTGAAGGTGGCAATCATCTGTTAGCACAAGCCCAGAACATTAACACAAAGCATTAAAGTGCAAGCTGTAAGGTGCTAATGGTCAAAATAAACAAGTAGCCCACGGAATATTAACACAAAATGTGAGGTTGCACGCTGCATAATGGGCTCAATTGCATTCAATTATATTTATAATCTAAATAATAAGGAAAATGTAATAAGGAACATGGCATAAGCTACACTATTTATTTTTTTGCTTTACGCGCGCTGTGGAGAAATAAGATAGAATCAACAGTGTCAGGGTGAAGACGATTTCTTCTCACTTCTATGACACGGCCTGCAGAGCTGAATGTGCGCTCGCTGGCTGCACTTGAAGCTGGGACGCAGAGAATCCTTCTTGCCAACGCACGGAGCCTTGGGTAGGTGTGGGCCTGTCTCTCCCAAAACTCAAGCACGCGGTCCTCATCGCAGTCATCCGGTGTAAACTGCGCTGCGAGATATCTCTCCAATTCATTCTGGGTGCCTACATCAGCACCGGAATCATCGGCCCATTCTGCGAAGTCCAGTCGAAGTCGTTTCTGTCGCTGACTTTCATCAGTGACGTCTATGGAAAAAAAAATAATACAATTTGACAATCATGTAATTTACAAGCATTACATTTAAATATGCCATTCATAATTCAAAATAGTGAAGCCACTTACCCTCGTCAGTAGATCCCTGTGCTGAACTGCTCGTAGTCCTCATCTCAGGAGAGTCAGTCTCATGAGAGACAGGGTGTATGAGGTCACCAACGATGCTGTGAAAATGTGTCCTCTCATTCTGGCCCATCATTCTGAGACTTTTGAAACGAGGACAGAGGAAGAGTGCTATTTTGTGTGTGTCTGTTATGATTAACTTTTCGTTGAGCAGCGCAAAAGCGCGCCTGCGGAGCAGAACCATATACTTGGGGTCTCCAAAGACCGGTTGGCAGTGTGCGCTCAGTTTGTGAAACCATAGCATCACTAAATGCAGTGTGGGGTAGTCCTCTCCCTGCAACTCCTCGGTTGCTCTCTTGAAAGGTTCCAAGAAATCTATCACGGTCGTGAGCGTGTTTTGATAAACACCTTCCATGCGCTCAGTCTGCCCCCTGCTTTCCAGTAACTCGTATATTTGGCTATATTGCTTGCTCACTGATTTGAGCATGTCAATTTTACTGTTCCAGCGAGTCTCACATTCTTGAACTAAGGCATATGGTAGGGCGGTGGTCGCGCTGGCCTTCTTCAGATATTTCACAATGCCCTTACACCCGTCCATCATCTCTGTGACCTCCTCAACGTCAGATCCACTGAATGTATGTTTCAGAACTGTGTTCAAAACATGAACGGCGCATGGTATCCAGTGATAATTTTTCAGGGCAGCTTTAATGTTGGAACCCTGGTCACTCACGAGCACCACTTGATCAAATGATATTCCATATGATGATAGTTGGTCATTAATCTGTTCATGGATGTTGAATGCTGTTTTGGGCATTGTGGAATCAAATTCCACTGTACACATAACACGGCCTGCCATTTTCCAATCATCTGTGATATAGTGGCATGTCAAGACCGTGTAGGACCTCCTGTTGAAATCGTCAGTCCACATATCAGTTGTTATTGCAACACCCCCATTATCATGAAGCGCTGACTTCAGAACCTTAGCTAAAGCTTCCTTTTCGACCATCGCCTGTTTTTTTGCTCGATCACACACCGTCTGCCTATGAGGAATAACTGCGTTTGCATCGACTGATCCAAAACGTGCTCCAATGTTGATAAGTCCCTGGGCCACCTTTGTAAAACCCTCCCCTGAAACAATATCAAAGGGCCGCAGGTCTGTACAACATAAGTCCACGCAATCATCCACAAATTTACTCTTTGTTTGCAGTGGAATTTTCTTTGTGGTCAGCGCGCATAAATGCATCTATCGTCTGAGGTTTTGGTGATGTGCCTTGATTAGGCTGAGAAGGCTTACCAGTGGTACACTTATGGCGGGCCATGTTCGTCGTGCCAGTTTTGTGACTATCAAATTTGTAGATTGAATCACAAGAGGTACACATGACAAAGCCAGCACTACTACCATCGTCTTTAGTCACCTCAGCAAAAGTTTCCCACACTTTGCTCTTTCTGTCTGTGTGTCTCTGGAGCTTCCACTCTCCAGACTTCAGCTTCTCCCTTACTGCTTCCATTTCTCTCCTCTCCTGCAGAGCTTGCACTGCATCTTTGTGCCATGTAGTCATTCAATCAAATAGGCTACGCAGCCATTCAATCAAAAAGGCTATGTATCGATAGGCCTACGTTATAGAAAATCTGAATATAAATTACATAAATTAAATCATCTTTATTTTAGACCCGACCGACCGCGACCCGCATTTTATTATTTTTTTGATGACCCGTGACCGCAGGTACCCGCGGAGGCCCGCAGTCATCCGCTCAATTTGGATCAACCCGCGCAACATGATACATACATATCATAGTATATACATAAGTACATGAATCTATGACAATATAAATATATAAGGCCTGTCTTGTATGAATGATTTCATTGCTCTCTCTCTCTCCCCACAGATACTGTAGTTTAGATACCAAGGATACTTTAGTTATCAAGGATAAAGTGGCACAGGAAAAAGAAAAAAAACTCGGCCAGTGATGGCTAAAGTTGCATTCCACACTCCTCTGCTCATTCTGGTGCTGATTAAAGGTGAGGATTATACATGACGCACAAACACAAACCAGCCCCATTGGCAGTATTGGCAGTGCAGATCACCTGTATTGTCTGTTTTCTGTTGTAGTTACTCCATCAGTTTCCACATGGACTATGGAGACAGCCCCAGGGGAGCGCTGTATCTTCCCATTCATCTATAACTACAAGAACTACACAGACTGTACTTCTGACTACATTGGCAAGCCATGGTGTTCCACTGAGAAATACTACAAAGGCAAATGGAGATACTGTGACAGTGAGTACACATTGTACTTGAATGAATAAGATACAGTACCATGAATTTGTAACATACATACATTTTCATTTTACACATCCTCACAAAAAATCTAGATGAATTAACAACAGGTTATTTATCAGTAAATTTACTGGTATGTCATGAATAGGGCCAAATTGTAGATCTGCATGTACAGGAGTGTTAGAGGATTTTTAGCAGGTTGATGTGCAACCAGCTTTATAGATGCATTACAATGTTTTGTAACTGCTATTCAGCAATAAACAATTGATTTTAATAAACATTGACATGTACGGAACATTGCGATTCCGAGAAACAAGACATGCAGAGAACATTGGGTTCCAAGAAAGAAGAAATGCAAGTGTGATCTGAAACAAGACATGCAGGTGGGATCTGAAACAAGCCATGTGGTTGTCTGAAAGTTCCACAACCTCTAGGGGTGAGGTCAAACTGCAGTCAAACAACACGTACGGCTGTTTTGTTTTTTCAATAGGTTAACGTGTGGTTTTTGAAACCAAAATCTACACAAGCTTTGTTTTTCCGCTCCGCCTGTGGGTTGCAGAACTGTCTGTATACTCTTCTCCCTCTTTGCAAAGATTCAATACAAAGTACTTTTAAATTGGGTTCTGTGTCTCTCTGTTTCATTTAATCTGTGTTCTTATCCAAAATTATCCAACAAGGAGTCCAATGTTTGCTTTGTGTTTCAGGTGAAGACAGCTGGAGTGTGTCTTATTCCCCACAGAGTATCTGTGCTTTAGAGGGATCTACAGTGGACATGTCCTGCTCTTACAAGTATCACTCTCATCTGACAGTGCAGAAGTCTACTGGACAAACTCAGATAATCCTGCAGCTCCTGATATCTCTCAGATGTCTCAGTATAGAGGCAGAGTTGTGGTGAACTGTAGAGATAATCACTGCTTTTTACAAATAAACTCAGTAACACATTCGGATAAATATTTCTACTGCAGTATTACACATAATGTGAACAAGGAGAAATATATAGGGAAAGACGGAGTTAAACTATCTCTTGCAGGTAAAGTCCTTTTTGTTTTTGTTGTACTTGTAGTATTATTTATTTGCAGTTGTATTATTTTTTATATGCAGTATAGGTTTTACTGATCTGTTGCTGTACCTTCAATTTGTTTCATCTCCTAGACTTGAAGGTGGAGGTTCCCAAAACTGTCACTGATGGTGATAATGTGGCTCTCACCTGCAAGACCACCTGTGATCTCACCGGCAGTCCTTCATTCATCTGGAGTAAAGATGGACGTCCTGTAGAGAAGAAGCAGATCATCAACAACCAGCTGCAGCTCCACCCAGTCAGCAGAGAGGATGGGGGCAACTACACCTGTGCTGTTAGAGGACATGAGCTTCTCTCATCTCCACCTGAGAGACTCAGTGTCATGTGTGAGTATAACAAATGATGGAAAATCCTCAGTCCACAGGGTCATACCTAGTGCAAGTTTATTATAAAAGTACAAAGTCTTACAATTATACATGAGAAACAATATATTCGGGGAGATGCATAACTATGTATCAAATAAGCTTGCCAGTACGTACAGATTTCAATACATTAGAAGTTGTTGAGTACGGTCATTTGTCAAAATTTTAAACATATCTGTGTTGCCTAGGCCGAGATATCATGGTTATCAGCTAGTCTACCAATGCAGCCAGCAAAGCTAAATCTATTGGGCAAGTTTCTAAGTTTCCGACGTCAACACAAATCATGACCCTGTGAGTCTGAAGAGGCTACAAACATATATTTTTTTTTACCTCAGTGCAACATGGCCACACGTGTTATCATCAAAACGATATGCATTGTTAGCCCAGTAGTGGTACAGAAATGTTTACACACAGCGTTTTAGAGGACTATACCTTACCTCTGTAGATTTGCCCAATAAACTCCGCTAAATGGCAGGTCTAACCGCGATATCTCAGCCTAGGCAGCACAGATTTGTTACATGTTTTGACAACTGAAAGTACGGAACGACTTCTAGCAATATAATTAAAGCTTACCGGTGTTCACCTTTAAATCCATGTTGGCATTTAGATCTCCCACAAAACACGCAAATTCAAGTCAGTCCATCTGGTGAAATAAAAGAAGGAATCAGAGTGACTCTGACTTGCATGAGTGAAGCTGATCCACCAGTACACACATACACCTGGATCAAGAAGAGTGGAGCTGTAGAACTGTGCTCAGGAAAAGAGAAAACATTCAGCCAGATCCGTTCTGAGGACAGTGGAGAGTACCTCTGTCGAGCAGCCAGTAGGATTGGCCAACAGGATTCCACTGCTGTGATCATTCAGGTTTCATGTGAGTTTCCTGAGCCTCCACACATGTGTTGTTTTGGTTCATTTTCAGACATCCCAAATCTCCCTGAAGGTCAGGGAGACTCCCTGATATTGATAATGCCTCCCTGATGCCCGCAAATTGAATAATATCTCCCTGAATCTAGAGCTAGCATGCCCGAGCATGCAGGTGAAACATTTACCTCTACATCACGCATCTTAGTATGCGCGCATATGAGAGTGAACGAGAGGGACAGAGAGAGAAGCAGTGCCTGAGGGAACAGTGTGCGTGCCTGCTCGTATAGAGCATGTTGGGCGCAACTATTTAAAACTTTCTGTAAACCAACAATATATGAATTAGCTGTTAAATATAATAGTCTATACATTTCCTTGAATAATACAATTTATTGAAATACAGGATGAATAGTTGAAACAAACTTATGTGAATAGTTAGTAATGTTGTGATATATGTTAAAGTGAGAAGTTCATGAAAAGTTCTTAAATTGTTGTAATATATGTTAAAGTGAGAAGTTCATTAAAATTATTCAATTGACCTTTGACCTTGTCCCCCATTGAAGAAGAGAAAATGGGGGGTGGGGGGGGTGATGGGACGACACCTCCCTGAAATGAATTTCCCAAGGTTGAGATGTCTGCATTTTGTTTTCCTCAGTTGAAGATTACCTGTTCCCTCTTCCTAAAATAGATTCCCCAAAGAACACACGAGTCCTCACTAGTCCCTCAGGTGTGATAACCAAGGGCACTACAGTGACTCTTACCTGCAGCAGTGATGCCTACCCACCCGTGGAGAACTACACCTGGTTTAAGGTGGATGAGTCCAGTCCTGTAGGATCAGGACAGCAGTACACCATCAGAAACATCAGGTCTGAAGATGGTGGACAGTACTACTGTAAGGCCAAGAATAAATATGGAACAGAGAACTCAGCTGCCATGTTGATCACAGTGATGGGTATGTACTGCAAATACAAATAAATTATGAATTTCCACGTGCCCGGGATTACACTTCCATGAGCGTACCTAGTGATACCCTTTCATGAGCGTACCTGATGTTATACTTTTGTGTGCGTACCTATGGGTACACTTTCATGTGCGTACCTGGTGGTACACTTTCAGGAGCGAGGTTTTTAATGTTAGTTGCTACGCTTATTACAGCTTTGGAATACGTCAGCACCTTGCATGTCATTGTTTCCATTCCAGCCTATGAAAATATGTTACTTCAGCGCCCCTGGTGCCCATTGGTGGCCATTGCTCCTGAAAGAGTACCACCAGGTATATCCTGTAAGTGTACCACCAGGTACGCTCCTGAAAGTGTACCACCAGGTATGCACATGAAAGTGTACCAATAGGTACACAGGACACACTCAAAAGTGTAACACCAGGTGTGCTCTAGAAAATGTACCACTAGATACGCTCATAAAAGTGTACTCCTGGGTACGCTTTGAGGGTCCTGCAAAAGCGTTCTCAGAGGTACACTTAGTAAGTAAGTAAGTAAAGTTTATTTCTATAGCACATTTACAACCAAAGTGCTTTACAGCAAGAGCATGACAAAGTAAAATAAAATAAATAAATAAATAAATAAATAAATAAATAAATAAATAAATAAATAAATAAAATGACAAGTCAGGGTAAAGTAAAGGCACATTTCACTTCCAAAATGAGACTGATTAAAGCTGTATTCGGCAAGTCAACGTTATTCTGAGCCTTAGGCCAAAACAAAATCAAAATCATACAACTCGTTGGTCCCTCCCCTTGTCTTCACTACGCTCCTCAACGGCCTCTCAAATCCCTCCCTCGTTGTAGCACGGTGTCAGCAGCTTGCTCACAGCTGTGATTAACAGGCAGTTATCCCTCCGTCTGAACCTGATTGGTGGAAAGCTACAGGGGAGCACTGGATTTTCAGTATAAAAAGATAAGACAATTGCAATGACGATTATAGGGTTTCGATGGGGCTCGAGAATTCTTTTTTTCCCCCTGAAACAGCCTTTCACATGTATTACTTCCAGAATAACGTGACAGTTCCACGAAATTTGACTTTTAAAGACTTGCTGAATATAGCTTTAAGCAGAGATGGCTTTGCATAATGAAAGCTGAATCTCTGCGGTGTGTTCATGTCTTATGTTGTAAAAGATGCTGTTCTTATGTGTGTCTATATAATGAAATAGGCCTACAATATGAGCCTTGGCCTGTGTTTGTTTCACTTACCCCGGGCACATCGGTAAATGCTAGGGCTCAAAAGCTAAATATGTCAGCATGTGATAGCCTATAGCTTAGTTATCCATATATGGAATACATTTCTGAGATAAGTTGTGAGACTTAGAGATATCTCTTAGAAAATTGTATCCCTTAAAAGGAAAAGAGAGGAAACCTAAATCAGAAAAACAGAATTGCATAATGCCCAAAATAATAGAAAAGGCCATAAACATAAATTCAACCAGCTCAAATCCACATATTCCCAGAATATGTTGTAGTATGACAAACAGTAGACCACTGTGTGAAGAGATATGCAAAGCTTAGCTATGTATCCAAAAAGCTTAAATCCCTGTTTGCATTTACTGTAGATATACCACAAAACATGCTAATTCAGATCAGTCTATCTGGTGAAATAACTGAGGAAGAAGAGTGACTCTGACCTGCTTGGAGTGAAGCTGACCCACCAGTACACACATACACCTGGATCAAGAAGAGTGGAGCTGTAGAACTGAAGTCAGGAGGGGAGAACAAATACACCTTCAGCAAGATCCGTTCTGAGGACAGTGGAGAGTATCTCTGTCGAGCAGCCAATAGGATTGGACAACAGAACTCTCCTCCTGTGATCATTCAGGTTTTATGTGAGTTTCAAAGAGCCTCCACACGTGTTGTTTTGGTTCATTTTTGTTTTCCCCATTTGAAGATTACCTGTTCCCTCTTCCTAAAATAGATTCCCCAAAGAACACAAGAGTCATCACTAGTCCCTCAGGTGTGATAACCCCGGGCACAACAGTAACTCTTACCTGCAGCAGTGATGCCTACCCACCCGTGGAGAACTACACCTGGTTTAAGGTGGATGAGTCCACTCCAGTAGGATCAGGACAGCAGTACACCATCACTAACATCAGGTCTGAAGATGGTGGACAGTATTACTGTAAGGCCAAGAATAAATATGGAACAGAGAACTCAGCTGCCATGTTGATCACAGTGATGGGTATGTACTGCAAATACAAATAAATTATGAATTACCACGTGCCCAGGATTACACAGCTTTTTCTGCATTTTAATTCGGGACAAGCTGATATGTAATATGACTTTGAAAGAGACTCTTCGAGGACTTCATATTTCGATGTGCACACAGCGTCAAAAAGCACATAAATATTCACACTCGACTCCAAACAGGAGTGCTGCACTGAACATTTCACACTTGGGCTTAACATCTCTTTTATTTATTTGATTACGATTAGAGACTATTTTACTGTTTCGAATGCAAGGTGTGTCTTGTTGCATTATGAGTTCCAGAGATGTTATATTTAAACATGTTTGGCAATGTCGGTTTATGATCTTGTTGCTACTCTTGGCTGGGAATGTCAAACCAAATCCTGGACCTGAGCCGAGTGTCTTTGTATACCATCAGATTTCGCACAGAAAGCTGGCCTTAAACTTGTGCATTTAAATGTCCGTAGTTTAGTGCCTAAGATAGGTTTTATTAGGTTTTGGGCAGTGCGTACAAATGTTATGCCTAAATTAGATGTTGGTTTGCAAAAATTAACTAATCCATGAACTGGAAATATCTACATTATTATCATTATTATTATTATTATTATTATTATTATTATTATTATTATTATTATTATTATTGTTGTTGTTGTTGTTAATATTTAGATATTAGTCTCTCTGAATGAAATAGGTGCTGAAATCTCTATAGCTGCATTAGTGTATCTTAAACTGGGCATACACTGTGCGATATTTTCGATCGTTAGACGCAGCACCAGCTCAAACTGTACGATTAATTCGCAGGGGTTAAAAGTTCATAGCTCATCGTTGATGTTCTCACACTGGTAAACTGGTTTGATATTCTGTCGTCCCTCGTGAGGGTGTTCGCACAGTTTAAGCACAGCCACGACACGATTTCCTTATTAACTTAATGCTTTTTGCTCTCAGAGCCTGCTCGGATACGATTGGTAAAGTGAAAGTGTAGCCTACTGAAGCCATGGCGACCAGTGGACTAAACCAAAAAGAGCCTATTTATTTGCATCAATGAAAGTTGGTGCAGAATTCAGCAAGTTGTAGACATACAGAATTCACTTTCAGTGCTACATGGAACAAAACCCATGTCTTCAAAGTCCCGTATGCCCATGCATTTCTTTTTCTACACTGGAAGAGCGCAAACAGGCAAGAAGGCTTTCTTCTTGGTGGTTTCTTCCCATAATTTTGAGTTTTGTGCTCAGTATTTGCTCGCGCAGTGTGAGCAGTTGCGTCGTGGCCAAAATGAGATCGCACAGTGTGAGAACATCAACGATGAGCTATGAACTTTTAACCCCTGCGAATTAATCGTACAGTTTGAGCTGGTGCTGCGTCTGACGATCGAAAATATCGCACAGTGTATGCCCAGCTTTAGAGTGCACAGGAAATCTTACATTATTCTTGTTTCATTTCAGCTCTGAGTGCTCTGATGGTTACCGTGGTTGCAGTTTCAATCTCCGTGTGTGGAGTGTTGGGTTTGGTCTGTGCTGCTGTCTGGATGAGGTGAGGAGAGACACAGATGGTGATAGTGTAAAGAGTAGATACTTGTACTTTGTTTTGACAAAAAAAAAAAAATCTATTCATTTCTGTCTGTTTGTCTATCAGGTTTCACTGCAAAAGAGGACAGATTCAAAGGGAGAGTAGAGATGTAAGCTGTAAAAGACAGTGATAACAGTCTGGTCTTTATAAATAAAATAATTCTCCAATTCTGCACTATACATTTCCATCCATTCCTTCAGTACATAAGATTGTGCCACACTGTAATATTACTATAAATATCCTGGACATTACGTCTACATCAACATGTTTTTTTTTTTGGTTTTAGGATAATGTGGACTATGAAAATAATACGCAAGGAGGAACATCAGGTGCCCTCAAGATGAGTTCACTGTACCAGAGTCTGAACCCCAACACCACCCAACCTGATGCACTTTACCAGAGTCTGAACCCTAACACCACCCAACCTGATGCAGTTTACCAGAGTCTGAACCCCAACACCACCCAACCTGATGCAGTTTACCAGAGTCTGAACCCCAACACCACCCAACCTGATGAAGTTTACCAGAGCCTGAACCCCAACACCATCCAACCTGATGCAGTTTATCAGAGCCTGAACCCAAACACCATCCAACCTGATGCAGTTTACCAGAGCCTGAACCCCAACACCACCCAACCTGATGAAGTTTACCAGAGCCTGAATCCCGACACCACCCAACCTGATGCATTATACCAGAGCCTGAAAAATTAAATGACTATAGTCATCAATATTTTACAAGGTTAATACAATTTCAGAGTTAGAAATATCATACTACTGTAAATGATACTGTATAACTGCTTCAGTATACACTACTGTATGTACTGCATGCTACACCCAGCATAGTATACACTCAAGTTCCAGAAAAACCACCACTATTGTCTACCTTTTTTTTTTTTTTTTTAATTTTGGGCAAAATGTTTAAACGTTGTGCAAAATGTGTCAGCTTGCTTGAACTCAGAACACTGATATACAGTCTTATGTTGCAGTTCCACTCTTCAGCCACAGGAGGAGCCCTCAGTGACCTATGCCCAGAGCAGTATATTATGCTCTGCCTATGCAAGTGTACAACTGCGAGCAGCAATTCCATTATCTGACCACTAGATGGTGACAATGAGGCTGACTTTACTGTAACATCAACATAACACCCCTCAAGACGAGCATTCAGGTCCTGTGTAGCCTGGAATTAAACCATCAAATCATATACTGTACAATGGAAAGCTTAATTCATTCAAACAAACAAATAACAAAAAACTCACTTTAGCTTGCCATAAAAGCAGCATCATCAAATACATATATTGTTTGAAGTAAGTTAACTTATTTTTTTTAACTTGAGATTCTCTGAAACTGTAAAGGCTTAAATGTGTCTGTGCCAGTTTCTGAAGAATATAGCTATTCAGATATGCATTGTAAATATTCACTACACTGAATTTTAAATATGTTTCAATAAATTGTGGTGATACTTCCCCTAAAAGACTTTTCTGATCAATTGACTTGCACTCTCTTGAATGTTGCACCGGGCGCATTGTTCATTTATCCTATCAGGAGATTACCATAATATCCTGGGAACGCCCCCAAAGCAATTTGCTCATCTGTAACTGATGTCAGCTAGCTTAGTTGCTAACCCTCTCTCCTGAAAGCCTGACAAAGAAGCTGGCTCCACATGGTTTTAGCTCAATCGGTTGCATGCTGCACTCCCAGTCTGTGGGGCTCCTGGGTCGGGCTTGACCAACCTCTTTTTCTCATTGGTAAGAAAGCACAGTATATGGGCCCACTTATGTTAAAAATATGAGCCTCTACGTGCTGAACACAAGGAACATGATGAATCCTATAACTGTGAATGCTTAATGTAGCTTTATTTACTTTGTACTCAGTGGCAATACTGTACTTTTTAAATATGAACTGTAAATAAATTGTGGTGATTTTGCCCCCCAAAACACTGTCATAATTATTATTACTTCCACCAAGGAGATTATGTTTCCGACAGAATTTGTTTGTTTGTTTGCCTGTCTGTTTGTTAGCAACATTATGGCAAGTTAGTTTTTACAGTAATGTGCACCTTACTTCCAACGCAGTTTACCTCGGTCAGTGGCTGAAACAATATCAATCTATATTTATTTAACAAAAACATGGAACACAATGTACAGTTATAATGCAACAGTAGATATTTAAGTTAAAGCACTATTAATGATGAAAATAGGAGCCCCTACATGCTTAAATCTATGAGCATTGAGCATAAATAGCTGAGAACTGCAAGTGCCTGTAACCACATGATGTTTTCCGCCATCAGCATGCGGTCTACATTTACAGATATCTTATCGTTTAGATCCAGCCACAGAATCTGTCTTCCACAGACATGCTTTCAGAGACATTTTTGTGAAAAAGGAGCCCAGTTTTTAAAATTGTGTTGAAAAAACCAAACTGTTGTTAGGTAACAAAAACAAGATTTGAATGTTGCACAGAGCACATTGTACATTGCTATGAAACTACCATACACAACCATAATGTCTCTGGAACGCCCCCAAACCAACATAGCTGCACTTCTTGCTGGAGAGAAAGCACTAATGGCTAATAGTGATGAAAATAAGAACCTCAGTATTCTAACTCTAAACAGCAGTAAGTATTTTAGCATAAATAGCTTAGAGATACAGGTGCATGCATCTGTAACCACATGATGTTTTCCACTCTGTGTGCTCACCACAATCAGCATGCAATGTTGCTGATTAGCAAACATCTTATTGTCCACATCCTGCCACAGAACCTCCCTCAGACAAACTTTCAGAGACAGTATTTATGTGAATTCACCTACTTAACTCAACTACAGAAATGTGTAAAAGTTTAAATAAAATGTAAAGGGTTCAGTAATGTATTAGTAGGCTATATTCATTGCATTATGGGAAAGATGACTAGAGGTACCTCTAATTTGGAATAGAAATGTGTAGTGTAGAGCTATCTATAGTTTGATTATGTCATTAGTAGCATAGTCAGTTAATCAAATAATTCAACTTAATTCCATAACACTGGGAAATTATGTCACTGGACCTGTGGTAGGCTATAGGTTTGTTATGAGTAAAGGTAAGGGCAAACGGTGGCCAATTTATTATTATTATTTTTTTTGCTTGCAGGCCATATGCTGAAAAATCTTAGCCAGCAAGGGCCAATGCAAAATAAATAGTAGAAATTTTCGAGTGAATTATAGCTAATGTAATTGTAATGTAATTAATTAACAATACATTTTTTGTCAGACATCTTGGCAGGCCGCATGAAAGATTACAGCTTTAGTTTGCCCCCCCTTGTTTAAGATTTTACCATCTGCAATCAGGCAGGATGCACTTTCCATCACACAATCCTGCTCATTTATGTAATGCTCTCAAACTGACAATTGCCATTGCACATTATAGTTTCTGATCAGTTATGTATGTCTTGTGTTTCTATATTGAATACTCTTCAAAGAAATAAGCTGTCTAAAAACTTGTCCCATTTTCATGGCAGCAGCTTTTAAAAACTCTGCACTCTAGTGCATCCTATCTATCTACAATGGCATGAAATAGTTGATCATACTTTATCATCCAAATTGGACACTATGATCAGATCAAACTCTTTTTGCTCCTTATAAAAGAAAATTGCAGTTCATTTACAGCAGTGTTGTTTGCCAAAGTCCACAAGCACTAAAGGTGTGACAATGATCTGGCAAACAAAAACAAACAAACAAACAAACAAAAAAAAAACTTGTTGGTACTAACTTTTGCAAATGCCCCACAACTTTGCCAGGAGTTTCTGTAAGTTTGCTAACAGGTCATACTTTCACATACAGTAGAAATTAGAAATGCACCAACATTGCAGTAATTGTGCTACAAATTCTTGGGATTGTTTGCCAGAAGGTAAGGGGCTGTGTATTGTGTATTCAGGAAATAATCTAAAAAAAAATAAATATTGTGATTTAAGATTCACTTTGTTACTTTCTTATAGTTTACTAGTCTGTCTGGCTGCAAAGATATGTTATTGATATAGTGGACCAAGCCATTTGATCTGGGGGAGAGAGATGGGAGGAGATCGTATTCCCTCAGAGCAGAAGTGACATCATAAAGATAAGTGACAAACAAGACAGGAAAGTCAACTTTGCGCACCAGCGTGTAGAGAAAGAAAGAGAAAGCGAGAGACTAACACAGATCAGTGTATAGTGAGCGTTTAGACAGCAAATATGATACACAGCAAACACATGCGGATTTAAGAATATTCTCATACAAAGATCACAACCATTTGAATGCTCAGTAGGATAACCCATCTAAAAGATTGAGTAAGTAAAAAAGTATGTGACCTACAATTTCCTTTGAATGAGTTACTTTCATTTCCTTGTCATTCATCAGTGTTCCACATTATTGCTTCTTGTAAGGTAAAGTTTACAGTGAGATAACTTTAGTGTATTAATTACACATAAAATATTGTGGGATTATGTATTTAAGAACTCAAGACCACAACGAGCAAATGAAGGGTAATAACAAATATTAAATAAAAAGAAATAAACTTTTTACATCACAATCCCAAATATTAAATTTAAATACATTAACAGTTATTAAATGTAATCTAATTTGAAGTTTGATAGTATTTAATTTGAAGTTAAAATAGGCTACTTTAAGCTTAAAGTTAATTTAATAAAAAAATGTACATTACATTTACATTTTGCTGTTATTTTCATTTTTGAATGAGACATTATATTACAGCCTCATGCTATTCCATGCGCCACCATTTAATTCAAGCACATTTAATTTACTTTTAGTTTTAGGTTGCATGACAGAAGAAAGTGCAACCTAAAACTTAAAGCAATATACCGGAGTAAGTTTAAGCATAGCCCTGCTGCACGAGCCTTTTAACAGCAATATATTTAACATGAAATGAAAGATTTTCGAACAGCACAGACCTAACGTGAACGCGAAACACTTAACATTGAGTCAATGTAACCTCAGATCTTACTTTCGGTTTCCGACATTCAGGTCCCATTGAGTCAGTGTAAAGTGCCTGTTCGCTTCTGCATTCACATTCGGTCTGTGCTGTACCAAATTATTTTGTTCCACTTGCTAACTAGCGCATTTAGCAAGCTCTTTCAACAGGGCTATGCTTGAATTCACTCCGGTACTCTCCTTCCTAAAAGTAAATTAAATGTGCTTGAATTAGATAATGGTGCATGGAATTGCATGAGGCTGAAATATGAAGTCTCATCAAAATGAAAATAACAGAGAAATGTAAATGTAATGTCTGATCTCAAAATGAATTCAAAGTCTTATTCAAATAATTTTAAGAGTCAGTTTCTGTAAGATTCATGCGGTTTTCCATAAGGATTGATATAAACCTCATAAGGACTGATACAGATCTCAATGAAAAAATTCTAATAGATACATATATGGGATAGATATGATTTGCCTTTCCATATTTCAGTGGGCTTTCAAGAAAGCACTCTGATATTTGGCAAAATCAAAGCATGGGTCCAACATTTTTAAAATATATTTTTATGATGGTCACTTGCTCAACTGACAGCCATTAGGTGGTCATTGAAAACTCAACTTTCCAGTTTTGGAGGCTTGTTTTGGGGCCTCTGCTTGTGCAAACATGTAACCTTTCTCAATCACAAAGATCTGAGCACATCAGGGCGTCCTGTTTTGAGATATAAATGGTTCAATCTGATAGAGAGGATGATAGAGAGGATGTTTCTTATTGTCAAATATGAAATTGACATTGAAATTAGAGGACCATGTATTTGTGTGGCATCAGTAAAAACGGTAGAATTTTTTTTTTATTATGTTCACATATAAGGAGCACCATCATGAGGACAAAGCTGAAAAATACAAACAAACAAACAAACAAAAAAAAAAAACAGCAGTATTGAAGCCGTGTTTGAGGCATGTGACTGACCCTAGGGCAGCCTGGACATATGCAGAAATTATTTCAGTGCTTTATAAGTGGTCGTAATGATATTAAGTAATTCATAATGAAAGAGAAAATAAACCAGATTACTCGTGAAGTATTCCTCAGATATTCTGCGCAAATTGAGCCTTCCAACGGTGTTACTCACAAGTTGTGGTGATGAGTGGTTCAAGAGAAATTTAGCTTTGACTTTACATTATAAAATTCTAACATTAATGCAACTATATGCCCATCTAGGCCTGTCCAGTCATCTCGGAGAAATAGCTCATGATCTCTTCAGTTAAATAGGGCATATTGGATACCAAAATAAACAGGATAACTTGACGATTTTACTGCCTTCAATGCATTCCTGTCTATGAATTATCCGGTCTTGAAATCACATCAGATAATTGTCACAAGCATTGACACAATTTATCAGCATTGCATGTCAACCACCACATAATTTTTCTTCATATCAAAAGTTGCTTTCAGATTCTCGCGAACAGTGGCGGTTCTAGACCAAATTTACAAAGGGGGCCGAGGTGGGGCCAGAGTTTTTTTTCAAGGGGGCACGTATAGGCTACAAAACGTAGGCTACCACTGAAATAAACTTCAACATCAAATGATGACCTTCAAAATACTGTCAATCATATCAATCAAGAATATGGAATAATTTAATACACATATTTCATGTGTAGCCTATAGTTAAGTAGTAGGAGGGTTTGGGGATCCCGCCCCAAGAAATTTGTGAAAAAATAAGTTACTATTTCCCGCAATCTGGTGCATTTTAACAAGTTGTTAGATAACTTCCCATATAGCAATTAATTCTTATCAAGTGTTGTATTTGGTAGTCAGACTTTGCTATCTTTCTTACAATTGAACCACAATTTCTATGAAGTCAATTTTAAAAATTGAGACACATTGTTTCATTTCAGAGGCATTGACTGTTTAATTTTCAGATGCATATAGTCTTTTATTCTTTTGGACACTATGAGAAAGTACTAGAAACATGATGGGAAGTATGAGAAACATGAAGGAGCAGTCCAGAAAATTTGTTAAATTCACCAATATTCATTAGTCTATTCTTTTATTAAATGTGTCTAAAACATTGGAAGAGGCTGCAGTATGATTTTGTCTCTGAATCAAGGGTAGCCTATTAGCACAGGCAGTGGTAAACGTGGGATGTGGCAGGAGGGGGAACTCTGAAATTTTGTGTTGATGCAAAAAAGAGGTAACACTTTATTTTAAGGTTCACATATTAGCCACTAATACATACCTAATTAATGCCTCTATTAGTGCATTGTAAGGCATGTGTTAAGCAACATTAATCATTTGTTAGGCGTGTATTCACAATGTCTTGTTCATAACTAATTAGGCCTTTATTCTTGATAGAATTTTAATAATGCCTTAAGAAGCCTTCATCTCTACTTACTAACTAGTAGTACCTACCAAAATAGAACACATATTTGAGAATTTCTGAGCAGAATCAAAATAATAAGCAGGCCCAAATTTCATGACCAGTCAGTTTTAGAGAAAATTAAAGTTGAACATCCCCACTGCAAACAAAGCCAGAGGCAAGAGTGGCCTGCTTGATAGCTTCAACCATAAAGAGGCATTTTATACAAGTAAATACAGGTTGAAGGCCCTCTGAGAACACAGTGTTCAGGGCAACTTTGCCAGGTCAACGCTCACAGGGTTTTGTAGTCACGATAGCCAGGTTATTGGAAGATGACTGATGACTGGTGTAGAGATAGACAGAGGTCACAGAGGGCGCTATTCAAGAAGAGATATGGAACTTCTGGATAGAAAAGCTAACTAAAAGTAACTAAGTAATTCTTTACTTTTACTCGAGTAGATTTTTAAAGAGGTAATTTTAGGTAGAATTAAATTTAGGTAGATTTCAAACCAAGTAATGATACTTTTACTCAATTACATTTTTTCTGTACTCTTTCCACCTCTGTTTATACACTGGTAATACTTGCATTTATACACATACTGTACACACATGCAAGCTCACATATACTCCCATCTGACCCCAGATCCCTGACCCCTAAAATATTACAAACATAGTAAAAACTTCAAGAATGCATTATTTATTCATTTATGCATTAGTACTGCAATGGGTGTTGTGGTGCACAGTGTTAAATGCCCGTACGGAAACCAAGATCTTATCCATTTAATTGAGTTCCCCCAAGAGCACTGTTTGTCTCCACACAGTATGTTAAGCTACGAGGAGCAGCTGATTTCCTGCCAGATCTGTGGTAGGGGTGATCCTGTCTTCCGGAATGTCCTTTTGTGGGGAAAGACCTCCTTCCTCCCAGATGGGCTTTCCTCCTCCCAACGGCCGTTGGCTGAATTGGAATTTGTGTTGTGGATTGGAGGAATCCCTTCGGCCTCTGGTACCCCACTCTGACCCCACTCTTTTTGAAATTGAAATTTGAAAGAGCTGACTGGAGCCCACTGTCAGTTGATATGGTCTTATATGACCGAACAAAATTAGTATAGGTGCTCGAAAACTGGGGTCAGCCCTCAGCTTCATTGTGAGGTCCTTGAAAATGGAGACTAGCTCATTCTCCAATTCACTTTCAATACCTAGACAGAGGGAAAGATTAAACAAGAAAGACAGAAACTTTATTTTATTTCAGTTCCATTTCTATTTTATTTTATCTTTAATCTATTCTATTTTTTTTCTTTTCTCTTTTAAAAAGATGGGATACTTGGTATTTTGTGAATAAAATCAAAATTCTTTTTCAAAACATTCAATCTGTTAATAAGATAGAGCATTGTGCAAAGACAACATATCAGTTGTTAAAGCCAAGCAGAATCATCTTTGCCACATGCAACACGGTTAAATGTCTGCATCACGTGCATTAGTCAAGCGTTGTGTTTATGGTAAATTTTTCAAGTGTCATGGTGTGCTTATTGACAATGGGTATTTCATGATCTCAAAACTCATAAAATGATTTCACAGAACTCTACATTACGGAAATAGGCCTTATATGCCTGCAATGTTGATAATTCAATCTTTCTGTGTAATAGCCCAGTAATTAGTCAACATATTCGCTTCTGAGTGACACAACCTCTCTGATGTTCTTTTTTATTTGTGCATTCATATTGGCAGTCAGTATAGTTCCTTTTAAAATGGTCTTCCTTGTGTTATTTTGAAGAATTATCCCATTATTACAACATGTTTTGGCCCTGCCCCAACTTTTTTGAGATTTGTTGCATGGGTCAAATTTGGAATAATATTTCCCTCAAAGCAATAGTAACATCAAGTCCTTTCAATGAATCTAATAGCCTAAATTGAGAATGGACCTTTGACAAAGATGTAGGCTAGCTCTAACTGAGTTCCATTTCAAGCGAAAAACTATGCAGTTGCAGTAGGCTATCCACCTTATTCCTGGACCCGCTGCTGTGGCAACGAAAAGGGGTAGAATATCCAGTAAATCGGCTTTGGACGCTAAACGCAGTCCTTGTCTATGGGACCGTGTACCACACATGCCACAGCTCACAGTTAATATACAGTATCAAATGTATAATTTTAAATCCAAACTGCTGAGCATACGGTTATCTAAACGTGCGGGTTATCAATATATTACAAAATCTGTTGCTTTTGAATTGTGTCAGAAATAATTTATGAAATGATGGCTTGTCAATGTAAACAAATATGAAATAACTGAAACGGAAGTAGCTCTCCTTTTTCGCGCAAGGAATCATGGGATCTAGGAATAAGGTGGATAAAAATTAAGCAAGCGCTCAGGTGAGCATCAAAGATCATGGAATACTGACCTCTCTGAAGCATTCTATTTGGTTAGTTGTCGAGGGAACAAGCTTTCAGAATGTTGTAGTTTGTTGGAAAGCTGTCTGCACTGGCCAGACATTCTACAACTCCACCCGACCCGACTGACCAAGTTGAACTTTTCCAACTTTTCCCGAATGGAACAGACAAATGCAAACTGAGGGTCCACACTGACCCACACTGATTATTGCCGTTTGTCAGAGTTTGTTAGCGTTTGTTGTGGCAGTCTGGAAGCACCTTATAGCTTTAAATATTTGAAATCTTTAAAACTTTGAAAACTATAGCTGGTAAAATATCACGTACACACATTCTAGGGGGGTCAGCTCTATGTTCCCACAGCTCTATGTTCCCCCGATAAGGGCATGTTCACACCAACACAGGTAATATTTGTCCAGTTAGCCCTTCCGTTCACATTAGAATGGAGGATTCTGAAACTGAAAACGATTCCAAAAATGATCGCTGAGGCGGATGTATATAAAATCGTTATGGACGTTGGGTGCAAAATCTTCTGGAAACGAGAGTGGATGAACATCGTTTTCATTGTGAAAATGAATAGGCAGCACAGCATAAAATAACCTTGCTTGAACTTACATAGGGGGTCTACCAGGCAGGGGTAGAAATGTGGGACTATGACTTTTGAAGAAAAAAAACAAAACAACAACTCTTAGAAATGTGAGAATATAGGGCTGTGGGAATATAGAGCTAGGTGGGAACATAGAGTTGTGGGAACATACACACACTCCCCATTCTAGGTTCTCAGCCCTTGATATAGGAGAAATATATTTATAATTGAAAGTAGACGTTTTGGTGGCTGAAACCTCATAATATGTGACTTTATTATAGATATTGTGCTACGTGTAAATGGGGTAAGAACAGAGGTGGAAAAAGTACAGAAAAATTGTAACTAAGTAAAAGTATCTTTACTTTGCTTAAATTCTACTCAAGTAAAAGTAAAAGTAACCAACAAAAAATCTACTCAAGTAAAAGTAAAAATTACTTCATTTAAAATTTACTTAAAGTACAAGTTACTTAGTGACTTTCAATTATTTGATATACCGGTATATTAAAAAAAAATCATAATCAAAAGCAATGCTAGGATGTTGCTTGGTTGCTTTAGCAACCCCAAGAATTCATAAACCACCTGCTCAGTAACCACAATCAAACTTGTTGTTATGAATGAATGAATGTTTGGTCATTGACATTACAGTAACCAAAGGGTAGTGCCCCCCTTCTCACATTTCTAAAAAGCAAATGTGTACGTACAGTATTATTTACAAGTAATACAACAGCTACTGTAGATGGCATGACTGAGAGAGCACTTACATTGGCCTACATGCCAATCACAATTCATAAGGTTTTCTGTTTTTAGATAAGAAATGTATTCAATCCTAGAAGTTGTAGGTTAGGTATCAAACTTTAACCTCATTCTGACCAGGCAACCGATCCAGATAACAGTAACAGTAATCAGCCCAGCCAGTTCACATCTTATGGCGTGATTTGTTAATTTTGGCGTCTTGAGAGTGCTAGAATAAGGTAGCCGACTAGCTTTGAGATTTTACATATTGATGGTATTGGGGGCTACCCTAACCCTGGCTAGACTCAAATTGACCTGGACTGAAGCAATGGTTATAGCCTACTGGCTGACAAGATTCCTTGGCCAAGGATTTCCTTTGCTTTTGAATTAAATCACTTTCACAGGTTGCTTATTTACAAGCAGGGTCAGCTTTAAGCTAGTAAATAGTCTGTATTAACTTTCGGTTCAAGCCAAATGTTTTTTCCTCACATTGATTTTTTTACTCAGTACTCAGGGAGGTTTCAAAAAAGTAGTGAAGTACAAAGTACAATACTTGCCTCAAAATATACTCAAGTAAAAGTAAAATTACCTATTTAAAAAAATACCTAAAAATTACGAATTACTCAAAAAAGCTACTTAATTACAGTAATTTGAGTAAATGTAATTAGTTACTTTCCACCTCTGGGTAAGAACATGTTGTCCCGTCTGCATTCACTTCACAATTAGCAAATTTCTTTTACCTTAGTCTGCCTAAGCCTCACGCCACTGTGTTTTTTGTTTGTTTCTGTGGCATTACTCCAAATTTGGGAATTTAGTATAGGTGACTACAGACACAGAAGAGAAACAATAAGGGGCTGCAGGGAGGTTGACCATGCAGGCCATTAGGCCGAAATGTTTGTGACCATATTTAATATATATGTAAGTCCTGTAATTCCAATTAAATTCAACATCCTGTGGGGTGGAGCAAATTTCAATTCTATTAATTAATTGAATTTAATTCATTTCTGAAATTATGAATTTTTCACAACCCTGTTGGAAACACAATAATGTCATACATACTGAATAACTAGGCTGCGTGAATCTATGGCAATTAATGACAATATAAATTTGTAACTTTTCTGAAGGACTTCATTACTTCCCCCCATCTCATTCCCTCTATCCCCACAAATACAATACTGTACATGTTCAGTTATCAATGACAAGTGCATTGTGCAATATTTTGATTTTGATAAAGGAGGCCTTTCAAAATTGTGTATGGAAAACAAGAAAAAAACTGTAATATGTTACCCATGATGACAGTATCCTTTATGTCGCAGGACATTCCCCCAGCGATGACTCAAGTGAAATTCCACACGTCCCTACTCATTCTGATGCTGATTGAAGGTGAGTAGACATTATACTTGATACCAACACAAACCAGCCCTTGACAGTATTGGTAGTGAAGTCATCTTAATATCTGCTCTCTGTACATCCTCCATCAGTTTCCATGTTGACTACGCAAACAGATCCAGGGAAGCCCTGTGTGTTCCCATTCATCTATAAGGGCAAGGAGTACACAGACTGCACTTCAGAGAACCTTGGCAAGCCATGGTGTTCCACAAAGAAATATTACGCAGGCAAATGGAGATACTGTGACAGTGAGTGCACATTGTATTACTGGAGTGAATGAGATATTAATACAATACTATAAATATGTAATACATACATTTTCATTTTACACATATGGTTATTTATCAGTATTTTACTGATATCTCAATTCTATGCAATTTAATTCGTAGAGCACCAAATACAAAACATTTGCTTCACATATTCTGGTAAGATGTTGGTTGAATACTGACCTCTAGTGTGATTACACATGTAGAACAGGGGACTGACTAACATCATTAGACACATTACAACTCACCACCACTGTAGTGTTTATGACTACAAAGGTCTGACAAAGTGGTTAAAATTGTGTTTTTAGGCAGTGTTTATAAAACTGTGTTGTAAACAAACAATGTTTGGCTGCTTGCATAAACACACAGTTTTAACAGTTTTTCAGCAAGTTGATACTTCATAGTTTCTGTGGTGACATTTTGAGTATGTTAAGGCCCGCATCACACACAAACTGCGCGTCCGCGGTGCGGGAGCGGGGCGGTCCATAAGCGGTCCGTGAGTGGTGACTGTGGGCTTGTGCATTCACACAAGAAATTGTCTCTGCGTTGTTCTGCGCGAACCGGCTGCCCGAGCTCTGCATTGAAAATCTATGGACACCGCGCAAGTCCTGCTTACCGCGCCCTAAAACGCTTGGAAAAATAGAACTTGTTTCTATTTCAAAAAAGCAGCGCGGGAGCTGTGCGGTTCCCCGCTCAGAAACCGGACAGGAGCCGCGCAGTACACACGTGCAGCCTGAATGACCTAACCTGTTAACATGTATTCTAAATGAAATCGCCTCAAAACCGCGCCTGCACCGCTTACGCGCTGCTCATGCACAGGTTTGTGTGTGAATCGGCTGTATGTTAAGATGTTAAAAATTCAGTTAAAAATTCTGCCCCATTAGGCTAGTTGTAAGTGATTATTCTCTGTTCAAGGAAACCTATATGGTTGGACCAAAATGTCTTGCGTCTTCAATATTGGCTAATCTCTAATAGCTTGAGCAATTGAGATCTTGTTGAAAATGACTGAAGTTGCCCTTTAAAATTCATCAGATAGAGATCATCATTTTGAGTTTATCAGGGAGGCCCATCAAGGGAGGGATCATCATCTCATGAAAAAGAGCCAAATGTAGACCTGGATCTACAGAAGACTGATGTCTGTTTTGTGTTTCAGGTGCAAACAGCTGGAGTGTGTCTTACTCGCCCCAGAGTATCTGTGCTTTAGAGGGATCTACAGTGGACATGTCCTGCTCTTACACGTATCCCTCTCAGCTGACAGTGCAGGAAGCCTACTGGACAAACTCATCCAGTCAAGCAGCACCTGATATCTCTCAGCTTCCTCAGTATAAAGACAGACTTGTGATGAACTGTACAGACAAACACTGCACTCTAAATATAAGCCCAGTTACACATTTAGATGAATATTTCTATTGCAGTATTACAGATAATGTTAACAAGGATAAATATATAGGGAAATATGGAGTTAAACTATCTTTCACAGGTAAAGTCCTTTTTTGTTTCTGTTTTATTATTGATATACAGTCATTGAATAGTGTAGGTTTCACTGATATGTTGCCATGACAGTTGACATAAAGACATGTAAATGACTGACTCACAAGAAATATTCAAAGTACCACAGTTTGATTCCTCTCTATAGGCTTGAAGGTGGAGGCTCCTGAAACTGTCACTGAGGGAGATAATGTGAGTCTCACCTGCAAGACCACCTGTCATCTCACCGGCAGCCCTTCATTCATCTGGAGTAAAGATGGACATCCTGTAGAGAAGAAGCAGATCATCAACAACCAGCTGCAGCTCCACCCATTCAGCAGAGAGGATGAGGGCAGCTACACCTGTGCTGTTACAGGATATGAGGATCAAGCATCTCCACCTGAGAGACTCAGTGTCATGTGTGAGTATAATAATTCGGGGAAAGATTCTCTTCATAAGATGGTCTGAGATTCTAGCCATTGACCTTGTTCGCATCGACCGAGCCAATCAGCAAACATGAAGAATGCAATGTGAGAATACGTTAGGCCATCAATCAAGTGCTGATGCAATTGTTTTGAATTTCAACATCTCAGCAGACAATCGTTTCTCCACAGCCGCGATCCCAGACCCTTGTATGAAGAGAAGCTTATGACCAGGCTATCAGCCCAAAGTCTTGGTAGCTTATGTATGATGTAAAGCTTACCTATGTATCCAAAAAGCTTAAAGGGACACCAGGCAGGACTACGGTGTTCTATCTCCGGAGCTCCACCTACAGTCGCCGAAATATTAGAAAAAATACAACTGAGTTACACATTCTCAACAATCGATGTAAATTTATTTGCAAACCAAAGAGTACAAACCAGAGATGATAATTTTTGTGCGTTACGTTGTCTGACAAGCCGGTAATAAATGCGATTTCAGTTATACCTACTTTCAGTTTCTATTTCGTGGACCCGACACTATCCATACTGCAAGTGGGATTACCGCGAAACAAATGCTTGAGTCTGACGAGAGAGCCATCGGTCACCCCGTAATGAACCATTTAATCATCGAAGTGACTTCGAGGCTGGTAAATTAACAGTAAAACGTTGCCTGGTGTCCCTTTAAATCCCTGTTTGCATTTAGATACACCACAAAACATGCAAATTCAGATCAGTCCATCTGGTGAAATAACTGAGGGAAGCAGTGTGACTCTGACTTGCATGAGTGAAGCTGACCCACCAGTACACACATACACCTGGATCAAGAAGAGTGGAGCTGTAGAACTGAAGTCAGGAGAGGAGAACACACTGACCTTCGGCAAGATCCGTTCTGAGGACAGTGGAGAGTATCTCTGTCAAGCAGCCAATAGGATTGGACCACAGAATTCTCCTCCTGTGATCATTCAGGTTTCATGTGAGTTTCCTGAGCCTCCACACATGTGTTGTTTTGGTTCATTTTCAGACATCCCAAATCTCCCTGAAGGTCAGGGAGACTCCCTGATATTGATAATGCCTCCCTGATGCCCGCAAATTGAATAATATCTCCCTGAATCTAGAGCTAGCATGCCCGAGCATGCAGGTGAAACATTTACCTCTACATCACGCATCTTAGTATGCGCGCATATGAGAGTGAACGAGAGGGACAGAGAGAGAAGCAGTGCCTGAGGGAACAGTGTGCGTGCCTGCTCGTATAGAGCATGTTGGGCGCAACTATTTAAAACTTTCTGTAAACCAACAATATATGAATTAGCTGTTAAATATAATTTATTGAAATACAGGATGAATAGTTGAAACAAACTTATGTGAATAGTTAGTAATGTTGTGATATATGTTAAAGTGAGAAGTTCATGAAAAGTTCTTAAATTGTTGTAATATATGTTAAAGTGAGAAGTTCATTAAAATTATTCAATTGACCTTTGACCTTGTCCCCCATTGAAGAAGAGAAAATGGGGGTGGGGGGGGTGATGGGACGACACCTCCCTGAAATGAATTTCCCAAGGTTGAGATGTCTGCATTTTGTTTTCCTCAGTTGAAGATTACCTGTTCCCTCTTCCTAAAATAGATTCCCCAAAGAACACACGAGTCCTCACTAGTCCCTCAGGTGTGATAACCAAGGGCACTACAGTGACTCTTACCTGCAGCAGTGATGCCTACCCACCCGTGGAGAACTACACCTGGTTTAAGGTGGATGAGTCCACTCCAGTAGGATCAGGACAGCAGTACACCATCACAAACATCAGGTCTGAAGATGGTGGACAGTACTACTGTAAGGCCAAGAATAAATATGGAACAGAGAACTCAGCTGCCATGTTGATCACAGTGATGGGTATGTACTGCAAATACAAATAAATTATGAATTTCCACGTGCCCGGGATTACACTGCCATGAGCGTACCTAGTGATACCCTTTCATGAGCGTACCTGATGTTATACTTTTGTGTGCGTACCTATGGGTACACTTTCATGTGCGTACCTGGTGGTACACTTTCAGGAGTGAGGTTTTTAATGTTAGTTGCTACGCTTATTACAGCTTTGGAATACGTCAGCACCTTGCATGTCATTGTTTCCATTCCAGCCTATGAAAATATGTTACTTCAGCGCCCCTGGTGCCCATTGGTGGCCATTGCTCCTGAAAGAGTACCACCAGGTATATCCTGTAAGTGTACCACCAGGTACGCTCCTGAAAGTGTACCACCAGGTATGCACATGAAAGTGTACCAATAGGTACACAGGACACACTCAAAAGTGTAACACCAGGTGTGCTCTAGAAAATGTACCACTAGATACGCTCATGAAAGCGTACTCCTGGGTACGCTTTGAGGGTCCTGCAAAAGCGTTCTCAGAGGTACACTTAGTAAGTAAGTAAGTAAAGTTTATTTCTATAGCACATTTACAACCAAAGTGCTTTACAGCAAGAGCATGACAAAGTAAAATAAAATAAATAAATAAATAAATAAATAAATAAATAAATAAATAAATAAATAAATAAAATGACAAGTCAGGGTAAAGTAAAGGCACATTTCACTTCCAAAATGAGACTGATTAAAGCTGTATTCGGCAAGTCAACGTTATTCTGAGCCTTAGGCCAAAACAAAATCAAAATCATACAACTCGTTGGTCCCTCCCCTTGTCTTCACTACGCTCCTCAACGGCCTCTCAAATCCCTCCCTCGTTGTAGCACGGTGTCAGCAGCTTGCTCACAGCTGTGATTAACAGGCAGTTATCCCTCCGTCTGAACCTGATTGGTGGAAAGCTACAGGGAGCACTGGATTTTCAGTATAAAAAGATAAGACAATTGCAATGACGATTATAGGGTTTCGATGGGGCTCGAGAATTCTTTTTTTCCCCCTGAAACAGCCTTTCACATGTATTACTTCCAGAATAACGTGACAGTTCCACGAAATTTGACTTTTAAAGACTTGCTGAATATAGCTTTAAGCAGAGATGGCTTTGCATAATGAAAGCTGAATCTCTGCGGTGTGTTCATGTCTTATGTTGTAAAAGATGCTGTTCTTATGTGTGTCTATATAATGAAATAGGCCTACAATATGAGCCTTGGCCTGTGTTTGTTTCACTTACCCCGGGCACATCGGTAAATGCTAGGGCTCAAAAGCTAAATATGTCAGCATGTGATAGCCTATAGCTTAGTTATCCATATATGGAATACATTTCTGAGATAAGTTGTGAGACTTAGAGATATCTCTTAGAAAATTGTATCCCTTAAAAGGAAAAGAGAGGAAACCTAAATCAGAAAAACAGAATTGCATAATGCCCAAAATAATAGAAAAGGCCATAAACATAAATTCAACCAGCTCAAATCCACATATTCCCAGAATATGTTGTAGTATGACAAACAGTAGACCACTGTGTGAAGAGAGATGCAAAGCTTAGCTATGTATCCAAAAAGCTTAAATCCCTGTTTGCATTTACTGTAGATATACCACAAAACATGCTAATTCAGATCAGTCTATCTGGTGAAATAACTGAGGGAAGAAGAGTGACTCTGACCTGCTTGAGTGAAGCTGACCCACCAGTACACACATACACCTGGATCAAGAAGAGTGGAGCTGTAGAACTGAAGTCAGGAGGGGAGAACAAATACACCTTCAGCAAGATCCGTTCTGAGGACAGTGGAGAGTATCTCTGTCGAGCAGCCAATAGGATTGGACAACAGAACTCTCCTCCTGTGATCATTCAGGTTTTATGTGAGTTTCAAAGAGCCTCCACACGTGTTGTTTTGGTTCGTTTTTGTTTTCCCCATTTGAAGATTACCTGTTCCCTCTTCCTAAAATAGATTCCCCAAAGAACACAAGAGTCATCACTAGTCCCTCAGGTGTGATAACCCCGGGCACAACAGTAACTCTTACCTGCAGCAGTGATGCCTACCCACCCGTGGAGAACTACACCTGGTTTAAGGTGGATGAGTCCACTCCAGTAGGATCAGGACAGCAGTACACCATCACTAACATCAGGTCTGAAGATGGTGGACAGTATTACTGTAAGGCCAAGAATAAATATGGAACAGAGAACTCAGCTGCCATGTTGATCACAGTGATGGGTATGTACTGCAAATACAAATAAATTATGAATTACCACGTGCCCAGGATTACACAGCTTTTTCTGCATTTTAATTCGGGACAAGCTGATATGTAATATGACTTTGAAAGAGACTCTTCGAGGACTTCATATTTCGATGTGCACACAGCGTCAAAAAGCACATAAATATTCACACTCGACTCCAAACAGGAGTGCTGCACTGAACATTTCACACTTGGGCTTAACATCTCTTTTATTTATTTGATTACGATTAGAGACTATTTTACTGTTTCGAATGCAAGGTGTGTCTTGTTGCATTATGAGTTCCAGAGATGTTATATTTAAACATGTTTGGCAATGTCGGTTTATGATCTTGTTGCTACTCTTGGCTGGGAATGTCAAACCAAATCCTGGACCTGAGCCGAGTGTCTTTGTATACCATCAGATTTCGCACAGAAAGCTGGCCTTAAACTTGTGCATTTAAATGTCCGTAGTTTAGTGCCTAAGATAGGTTTTATTAGGTTTTGGGCAGTGCGTACAAATGTTATGCCTAAATTAGATGTTGGTTTGCAAAAATTAACTAATCCATGAACTGGAAATATCTACATTATTATAATTATTTTATTATTATCATTATTATTATTATTATTATTATTATTATTATTATTATTATTATTATTATTATTGTTGTTGTTGTTGTTAATATTTAGATATTAGTCTCTCTGAATGAAATAGGTGCTGAAATCTAGTCTAGTGTATCTTAAGCTGGGCATACACTGTGCGATATTTTCGATCGTTAGACGCAGCACCAGCTCAAACTGTACGATTAATTCGCAGGGGTTAAAAGTTCATAGCTCATCGTTGATGTTCTCACACTGGTAAACTGGTTTGATATTCTGTCGTCCCTCGTGAGGGTGTTCGCACAGTTTAAGCACAGCCACGACACGATTTCCTTATTAACTTAATGCTTTTTGCTCTCAGAGCCTGCTCGGATACGATTGGTAAAGTGAAAGTGTAGCCTACTGAAGCCATGGCGACCAGTGGACTAAACCAAAAAGAGCCTATTTATTTGCATCAATGAAAGTTGGTGCAGAATTCAGCAAGTTGTAGACATACAGAATTCACTTTCAGTGCTACATGGAACAAAACCCATGTCTTCAAAGTCCCGTATGCCCATGCATTTCTTTTTCTACACTGGAAGAGCGCAAACAGGCAAGAAGACTTTCTTCTTGGTGGTTTCTTCCCATAATTTTGAGTTTTGTGCTCAGTATTTGCTCGCGCAGTGTGAGCAGTTGCGTCGTGGCCAAAATGAGATCGCACAGTGTGAGAACATCAACGATGAGCTATGAACTTTTAACCCCTGCGAATTAATCGTACAGTTTGAGCTGGTGCTGCGTCTGACGATCGAAAATATCGCACAGTGTATGCCCAGCTTTAGAGTGCACAGGAAATCTTACATTATTCTTGTTTCATTTCAGCTCTGAGTGCTCTGATGGTTACCGTGGTTGCAGTTTCAATCTCCGTGTGTGGAGTGTTGGGTTTGGTCTGTGCTGCTGTCTGGATGAGGTGAGGAGAGACACAGATGGTGATTGTGTAAAGAGTAGATACTTGTACTTTGTTTTGACAAAAAAAAAAAAAATCTATTCATTTCTGTCTGTTTGTCTATCAGGTTTCGCTGCAAAAGAGGACAGATTCAAAGGGAGAGTAGAGATGTAAGCTGTAAAAGACAGTGATAACAGTCTGGTCTTTATAAATAAAATAATTCTCCAATTCTGCACTATACATTTCCATCCATTCCTTCAGTACATAAGATTGTGCCACACTGTAATATTACTATATCCTGAACATTACGTCTACATCAACATGTTTTTTTTTTTGGTTTTAGGATAATGTGGACTATGAAAATAATACGCAAGGAGGAACATCAGGTGCCCTCAAGATGAGTTCACTGTGCCAGAGTCTGAACCCTAACACCACCCAACATGATGCAGTTTACCAGAGTCTGAACCCCAACACCACCCAACATGATGCAGTTTACCAGAGCCTGAACACCAACACCACCCAACCTGATGAAGTTTACCAGAGCCTGAACCCCGACACCACCCAACCTGATGCATTATACCAGAGCCTGAAAAATTAAATGACTATAGTCATCAATATTTTACAAGGTTAATACAATTTCAGAGTTAGAAATATCATACTACTGTAAATGATACTGTATAACTGCTTCAGTATACACTACTGTATGTACTGCATGCTACACCCAGCATAGTATACACTCAAGTTCCAGAAAAACCACCACTATTGTCTACCTTTTTTTTTTTTTTTAATTTTGGGCAAAATGTTTAAACGTTGTGCAAAATGTGTCAGCTTGCTTGAACTCAGAACACTGATATACAGTCTTATGTTGCAGTTCCACTCTTCAGCCACAGGAGGAGCCCTCAGTGACCTATGCCCAGAGCAGTATATTATGCTCTGCCTATGCAAGTGTACAATTGCGAGCAGCAATTCCATTATCGGACCACTAGATGGTGACAATGAGTCTGACTTTACCATCAACATAACACCCCTCAAGAAGAGCATTCAGGTCCTGTGTAGCCTGGAATGAAACCATCAAATCATATATTGTACAATGGAAAGCTTAATTCCTTAAAACAAACGGATAACAAAAAATTCAAAAGCAGCAGCATCATCAAATACATTTTTTTTTAAAGTTAGTTAACTCTTTGCTTAGTTTTTAACTTGAGATTATCTGAAACTGCAAAGACTTAAATGTGTCTGTGCCAATTTCTGAGGAATATAGCTATTAAGATATGCATTGTAAATATTCACAATACTGAATTTTAAATATGTTTCAATAAATTGTGGTGATACTTCCCCTAAAAGACTTTTCTGATCAATTGACTTGCACTCTCTTGAATGTTCCACCGGGCACATTGTTCATTTATCCTGCCAGGAGATTACCATAATATCCTGGGAACGCCCCCAAACCAACTTGCTCATCTGTAACTGATGTCAGCTAGCTTAGTTGCTAACCCTCTCTCCTGAAAGCCTGACAAAGAAGCTGGCTCCACATGGTTTTAGCTCATTCGGTTGCATGCTGCACTCCCAGTCCGTGGGGCTCCTGGGTCAGCCTGTGTGGTCTACTCAGGGCATGACCGTCCTCTTTTTCTCATTGGTGAGAAAGCACTAGGCCCACTTATGTTAAAAATATGAGCCTCTACGTGCTGAAGTCTATCAGCAGAAATAGCTGAGATACATCTGCATGTGGCTATGTGATGACCACCATCAGCAAGCACAGTCTATATTTATGGACATCATATCGTCTGCATACTGACACTCTTCATCAGAAATGGTTTCAGACAACAGATATATGTGTATCTACTCAACCTATAAAATGTGTTGTATCAATTAACACCTTGAGACAAAGAACCATACAAATGTTTCCAAATTTTGAATAAAAATATTGTGAATAATAAGAATAAGAATATTTGTAATAAAGTTATTGTATCACATACAGTGGTAATCCAGTCTGAAATAAGAACCGCACTTAAACCAATCTTCAGTAGGGCATCAGTGTTGTTGGTGTAGCCTTCTCAAATGTCATGGTCCATTTATTTGTATGCTGCGCGACGTGTTGTTAGTGACACTGACGTGACAAATGAGGTACGTCTGTTTTGTAATAGGCAGTGGTGTAATAGTGTAGGTTGGTAAAGTGAACATACTCGTAACATAATATAATCAGATAATGAAATAATTCAACACACTTCATTCCTGAAAGTTCGGTGTGATAAGGTGCTAAAGTATATTAACATAAAAAGTTGGGTCATTTCCCGGGAGCAGATTATTATACGTTTTGTGCAGGCCGGAGAAAAACACTTGCTACTTTTTGAGACCTAAAAAAAATGAAAGTCTGTGATATGTGTGATTGAACTATGATTAGGCCTACTATCCATGCATTATGCGTATACTGTCAATTGCAATAAACATAATAAAACGTCAGTTGTATTTTTAGTAGGCCTATAGGCCTATGATATGTCTGCACCCATTAGACAGCTGACCAAATTGACCATAACCTGTTTATCATATCCTGGGCCCTTGTGTACCTTGAACGGTCTCTGTGTGCATTCTTTGTGGTTTGGCCTACTTTCTAATTGGTTTGTACTTGTGGTTATTGACAATGACGAGACACATATTGTAACTACAGGTTTCCCTATTTGTGTATGAATCTGTGGTAAACTTGTTTAGGCTCATGAAGTCAAAAGTTAAATAACCAAAGCATTGTCATAATCATTGTCAAGGTCAGCAATGATTTCTTTTAAAACTCTGTGAGTTATTATCCTTATTTACCCTACATTAATCGGTCTGAAAAAGCAAGGTCAACACTCATCAACATTATGATCAGATATCAAGGTCTGGCTGGTGTGTCTTTTGTATTAATGAGAAAATAGTAAATAAATAATAATAATAATAAAACATTTATTTAAGATTCACTGTGGTACATCCTGTTACTCCATGTGGCCATAAAGAGATGTTCTTATGGAAAAGGTCAACTGTTGTGTTGCTGCAGTGGTGTGAGCAGTTATAATTTAGAAAGAGAAAAGGTGAAAAATCAGCTTGTATCTAATTATAGGTTATAGATTGTTGTACCTTGCCTCCCTGTAAGAGTTTTTGTTGTGGACATAGATAGATAGAGAGAGAGAGAGAGAGAGAGAGAGAGAGAGAGAGAGAGAGAGAGAGAGAGAGAGAGGAGGAGGAGGAGGAGGAGGAGGAGGAGAGCATATTCACTCAGAAGGGAAGTGACATCATAGAGATAAGTCAGAAATAAGACAGGAGAGTCAACTTTTCTCACCAGTGAGTAGGCTAGTGAGATAGAGAGAGTGAGAGAGTAATATAGCTCAGTGTAAAGTTAAGAAGCAATAGAATAGTGACACAGGAAACACAGACGTTCCACAGGACCAATGTAAGGCTATAATTCTCACAACTTTCTATGCCTGCAGAACGGTCAGTTGTTTTTAGTTTCTCTTTGACAAATCAAACAGTGGGCTATGTAAGGGATAATGAACGAAAAATTGAGGTGCAAAAATAATGCATCACTAAGGGGCCCATTGTATACTAAGAGATGATGACTAACAGAGGTGGAAAATGTTTGAAATAACTAAGGAAGTAGAAGTGTCTTTACTTTGCTTAAAATGTAGAAGTAATTGTATGCCTACCGAATTAAAAATCTGTACGAGTGAAAGTAAGAAAATACTTAAATGTTATATCTCAATTTTTGATGTATAAAAAAGGCTAAACATTTTTGGTTTATTAAACAACTTTACTCTGAACATAGGTTTAGTGCAAAAATATAGATTATTACTAATTAAATAGGCCATTCATCTGTTTAGGGTACAGAAATCAGTAGGCTACAGAGAGCCTAAAAGCAAACTGTAGTCATTTTTTGTTTTGTCTGTCCTGTAGAGCTGGTGAAATATCAAGTACACTGTCTATATTCTCAGCCCTCGATATTGAAAGTAGCTGTTTTCAGAGACTGAAACTTCATTTAACATGCAAATGAGAGGTGCAAGTGCATTAATGGATATGTTACCTCATATATATAACTTACTACGTGTTTAACGGGGTGAGACCAATGTCTCCCCGGTCTGAGTCAGTCCTAAGTTCCCACGGCCCTTTATTCCCACAACCCTACGTTCTCACATTAGGGTTTGGGGTTTGGTTTAGGTTTAGAATGTTGGTTCTATTTCATATCGGTCAACACGCCACAGTATGGGTCATCCTCTCCGAGAGGGTGAGCTGTTAGGAGACGGAGTAGCAAATTAACCACTCCCCGCTACGTGCGTGTGATCAACCTCACCTTACAAATACAGGTGCGCGCACGCCGGCAATTCCTCTTTTTTGCCTCCTGAGAGCTAATGATGTGGCCTTTGAAGCGAGGCTACGAACGAGATTCCGAGCAAAAAGGGGGCGTTCCTCATGGAACCTCGTTCGAGATCTGTCTCCTTTCCTTAAAAAGCACGTGACCAACCAAATGTGAGACCTCACATTCTGTGTACACGTCAGTGGCTCATTTCGAGTGTTGCTCCCGCTGAAAAGGCGTCAGATCCTCGCCTGCGTATTGAGTTGACGTTTGGTGTTTGTGAGAGGCAGGTTGTGCGTGCGTTGACTTGTGATGCTGGTTGTTACAGCAAATGTTGCAAACGTAGCAAATAAATGAGAGATACTTAGACAACATTTCATACTAATGATTGCACATTTTGTATGTAATGTCAGATTGATTGGTGGGCCGTATTTATGACAACTAAAGCCTACGGGAATCTCTGAATAGAATGTTTGAGACATAAACGGCAGAGCTGAGAATTCAATCAAAATATTTCTAGAGATGGTGTTATCAGTATTTTCAGCCCATTATTTAATTCATTAAACATGGTATACACAAAATGAATATGTTGAAAAGGGAAAGTAAAATGTATTTTTTTTGCCGGAGGAGTTCTATCCAAATCTTATGCTCGTATTCGAGCTTCTATTGAGCAATTTACCGTGCTGTTCGCGGCATCGGTTTCTGTAGGCTTCAGAGTTTATTTAGTGTTCCCATTTGTGGTCTTAGAGCACCATCCTGTGGCCAAGCTGTGTAACAGCAGTGTTTTTTTTTTTTTTTTTTTTTTTTTACATTAGTCTCAATAGCAGAGCATTACAGAAGGTTCTCAGTGTTATTTGCTTTGAACAGCAATTTATCACTATTGTTAATGCTGTATGTGCAAGTAAGCTAAGTTATTTACTAATTATGTACATACAGATGTATGTATTTGATTAATTCATAGGTTTACAGTGTTTATTATGAACAGATTATTTCGCAACACAGTATTAAACATTCTTTATTTATTATTTACAGAAAACCACATGTATCCACACACATACACAAATGTAGGCCTACACGCTCTCTGATTAATTACCCTGATATTACTATCATTATTATTATTATTATTATTATTATTATTGTAGTAGCCTAGTAGTAGTGCAAATTATATTAGTATACTGGTCTGTTGGTCTGTTAAAGTTTGTTCCTAGTTTCATAAGAAGTCTTGCGTTCATTTAATTTGATTGATAAGCATTAAAATAATATTATTTCCAGATACACACATGCACACACTCTCACACTTTTATAATCATTCATTGGTTTAGGCTTCAACTGGTTTAAGTATGCATTTATTTATACAGAACATCTAAAAACAACTGCAGTCAAGCCAAAGTGCTGAACATGGCAACATGCCCTTCCTCGACTGACCACGCAATGTGGCGTGTTGACCTTCATTCACAGAACCTGGGTTACCTGCGTAACCCTTCGTTCTATTTCATATCGGTCAACACGCCACAGTATGGGTCAACAGTGTACCAAATAATGTCAGGAGGGGACGTAGCGGGGGTCCTAGTCACAAAATAAATGACCACACAACAACAGTTCCCATTTCATGCTGTTTATTCAGAAACAATCACCAAGTGTTAACACACACCAAAAAGTAAGACAGTAGATCATGCCTGACCTCCTGCCTGAAGGACAGAGGCAGCTACCGTAGAGGCAACATTAAGCCTATAAAATCGTGCGAACGTAAGGGTGGACAGCCATCCAGCTGCTGCACAGATGTCTTCCAAGGAAGCACCCTGAAACAGTGCCCAAGAAGCTGCCATCCCCCGGGTGGAGTGGGCCACAACCCTCGCAGGTGGAGGGAGCGTGTAGGCCTACATTTGTGTATGTGTGTGGATACATGTGGTTTTCTGTAAATAATAAATAAAGAATGTTTAATACTGTGTTGCGAAATAATCTGTTCATAATAAACACTGTAAACCTATGAATTAATCAAATACATAGCCTACATCTGTATGTACATAATTAGTAAATAACTTAGCTTACTTGCACATACAGCATTAACAATAGTGATAAATTGCTGTTCAAAGCAAATAACACTGAGAACCTTCTGTAATGCTCTGCTATTGAGACTAATGTAAAAAAAAAAAAAAAAAAAAAAAAACACTGCTGTTACACAGCTTGGCCACAGGATGGTGCTCTAAGACCACAAATGGGAACACTAAATAAACTCTGAAGCCTACAGAAACCGATGCCGCGAACAGCACGGTAAATTGCACTTCAGAGTGCTCAATAGAAGCTCGAATACGAGCATAAGATTTGGATAGAACTCCTCCGGCAAAAAAAATACATTTTACTTTCCCTTTTCAACATATTCATTTTGTGTATACCATGTTTAATGAATTAAATAATGGGCTGAAAATACTGATAACACCATCTCTAGAAATATTTTGATTGAATTCTCAGCTCTGCCGTTTATGTCTCAAACATTCTATTCAGAGATTCCCGTAGGCTTTAGTTGTCATAAATACGGTCCACCAATCAATCTGACATTACATACAAAATGTGCAATCATTAGTATGAAATGTTGTCTAAGTATCTCTCATTTATTTGCTACGTTTGCAACATTTGCTGTAACAACCAGCATCACAAGTCAACGCACGCACAACCTGCCTCTCACAAACACCAAACGTCAACTCAATACGCAGGCGAGGATCTGACGCCTTTTCAGCGGGAGCAACACTCGAAATGAGCCACTGACGTGTACACAGAATGTGAGGTCTCACATTTGGTTGGTCACGTGCTTTTTAAGGAAAGGAGACAGATCTCGAACGAGGTTCCATGAGGAACGCCCCCTTTTTGCTCGGAATCTCGTTCGTAGCCTCGCTTCAAAGGCCACATCATTAGGCGCGTACGACATGAGCTTTGCAAAAGCCATTTGACTCCCGAGAGCTGCTTGATCAAAGGGGAGGAGCTACAGACCTCTGCAGGAGAAGCTGGACACACGTACCTGCAGTTAACACTGCGTGACAGAAGGACGAGATGTCGCCAAATTTTGTTTGCATTAAATTAAGCTTGAATTACCTTTATATTCATCAAAATAATCATGAAATTGGCTGAAATAAATTTTATGATTTTTTAAATAAATGTTTGCATACGAAACATATTTGTTGCTCATTCAGAATTACTCTGAAGTTTCTATATGTTTGCCATATGGTCACAAAATAACATCAAAGAACAGAGCTAGATTATTTGTGTTAGTATTCCTTAATTTTGGGAAAATGTTTATGCAAGGAACCACAGCGAGAAATGCGTCATTTTTGCAAAGGAGATTCAAGCCAATCAGGGTGAGGTTTATTGTCATGGAGGTGTTTCCATGCAGGAGCAGCAGAATGCAGCGAGGTTTGAACTGCTGCTCTGCTGCGCAGCAGTAGACTTGCTCCCGCGATATCTTAATGCCATGTGACAACAACTGCTGAGCAGAAAGAACGCCCACTCTCCTCATGTCGGACAGCTTTTCACTAAAATTGTACCACGTGTAGCGCAGGCTGCGCGGCAGACTGCGTAGCAGCAAGCTGCTGCCTCGTCCCAAACGCGCCTAGTAGCTCTCAGGAGGCAAAAAAGAGGAATTGCCGGCGTGCGCGCACCTGTATTTGTAAGGTGAGGTTGATCACACGCACGTAGCGGGGAGTGGTTAATTTGCTACTCCGTCTCCTAACAGCTCACCCTCTCGGAGAGGATGACCCATACTGTGGCGTGTTGACCTTCATTCACAGAACCTGGGTTACCTGCGTAACCCTTCGTTAGGGTTAGGTTTGCAGGAACGTGACTGTGTATGTGTGTGTGTGTGTGTATATGACAATTCCAGTTTTATGAACGTGACATTTGCATGCATTATTGATGAACAAAATATCACATTACCTCTACAAGCCTTGCAGTATTTCACAATTTTGTTCATTTCGTTTCTGTAGTCTTATTTACATGTAGACAAGACTTTTTTGTATTTCAAGTTTTCCTGAAAGGTGAATTTGATTTTTGTTTTTTGTGCCCATTTTTATATGGCAATTCCATGTAATTCAATTTGTTTGAATGATTTCATTGCTCTCTCTCGTTCTCTGTCTATCTCTCTCTCCCCACAGATACAGCACTGTACCTCTTTAGTTATCAAGGAGTGGCAGAGGTAGAAACATACAAACAAACAAAAAAAGGAAGCAGTATTTTGGATACTTTGATAAAGGGGACCCTGTTTTCAAAGTTATTTGTGGAAAACACAAAAAATAAACCCTGTAATATTTTATTCATAACTGTACCCTTTATGTTGCAGGACACTTGGCCAGTGATGACTACAGCTGCATTCCACACTTCTCTACTCATTCTAGTGCTGATTAAAGGTGAGGAGGAGTAGACATGACAACACAAACCAGCCCTTGGCAGTATTGGCAATGATTATCACCTGTGTTGTCTGTTCTCTGCTGCAGTTTCTATGGTGACTATGAAACAGATCCAGGGAAGCGCTGTGTGTTCCCATTCATCTATAAGGGCAAAGGAGTACACAGACTGCACTTCAGAGAACCTTGGCAAGCCATGGTGTTCCACTAAAAAATATTATGAAGGCAAATGGAGATACTGTGACAGTGAGTGCACATTGCATTACTATAAATATTACCGTAATTTCCCGTACATTGGACGCATCGTAGATAGACTGTACAACTGTTTTTTTTTATGCAAATGTAAAAAGTAAAATTGTATATTAACCGCACTCATGTATTAACCACACTTAAAAATGTTAAGTTCATCAAACCTGGTTCAGGTCACGTTATCCCGCGTCACTTCAGCTGAGCTCTGCCTCTGCCTCTGCCCCACTTGCTTGATTGAAAAGTTAGCTCATATTA
>JAODXP020000033.1:11775565-11807848 GCA_027497455.2 Sardinella longiceps | reverse complement strand
GGCTTTGCTGAGATGGAATGAAGACGGTGGCAAGATAAGACTTTTTATTTGCCAAATGCAGCAAAAATGTCATTGGAGAAAGAAAGTAAAGTAAAAAAAAAATAAGCACTACATTATAGGAAAAGACCATAAATAGTCATAAATACCCCAAACACCCCTCTTCTCACTAACACAATTACTGAACTGTACTACTTCTTTGCCTCCTTCTGTTTCTCACACCCTCCATATGCAGTACTATGCTGACCTCCACAATTGCAACATTTTAACTGCACATCCTCACCACACTTCCCATATTCATGTTCACCACCACATTTTGCACATCTAGTTATACATTGTGATCCAACATGACCAAAACGTTGGCATTTAAAGCATGTTATTGGAGGGGGATGGTCTGGGTAACTCACGTACCCCATTTAAACTTTGACATTTCGTTCTTTAAGAACAGGAGAAAACTCTCTACTTTCTCCTTGCCTTTAGTCAGGCGTTTGACATCAATTATTTCTCCCCCTTTCAAGTTGTTTGATCGTGTGGAGATTGGCGAGAGTGTCCGTGGGGAAAATGTATACATTGTGCAGAGTGGCTACGCAGAGATTGACAATGTGATGGATCTCTTAGATCATGATTAATGCCTGCAAGATCACCTCAATCAGACGTTTGACATCAACTATTTCTCCCCTTTTCAAGTTGTTCTTGATTACATCTGAAACTGGAATCCCTTATAACTCCTCTTTTCTTAACTGCTATTCCTGGTACAGTATGTGTGATGTTATTGTAGAACTATTTAGTGTTGTCTTCTCCTGCATACAGGAAGGTCCTGTGACCACATAGGGGTCTACCCTTGTTGGAGGGGAGAGCGCAGGCACGCGCACTTGGACCTGCTCTGTTTGTTCCGACTGTTCCTGGGGGCAGAGGTGGGTACAAACATGTCAAAAACGGTTTCATTACAAAATCTAAACACGTTCTTATCAATTGCCACAAAATACAATACAAAAATTACTGGCAACAATAACTGGTCTGAGAGAAGTAATTAAAGGGGAAGTTCACTTTTTATCATGTTTAGCCCCTTTTCTGGAGTCTAGGATGAAATAGAGATTACCAACGTGTCGTCATCACACAATGCATTCTGGGTTTGCCCCGGAATTAGACCTTAGCAACAATCTCTGACTAGACTCGCAAAATATTTAAAAAAATTTCGGGTGAAAAAAAAAATGTGATCGGGTGTATGAACCGGAGCTACAATGGGGCCATAAAAAAGTTACAGCTTAACTAACCGCTAACTCCGGGGCAAGATGGCGCCGATTATGATGTATTTTGGCAATCCCTATAGAATAAAAAATTGTTACGACTCCTCCTGTCTCTATTTGGCTCATTTAGCATCTGCCCTTCTCTGCTTCAGAATGGCTTGCATTTGTGCACATATTCGTACGGGCCAAATTCAGCAAACAGAGTGAGAAACTGAAGCCACGATATTGTGCCTGGACATCATTAACCTTGAGTTAAGATAACAAAACATTTTTTCTAAATGTACGTTTAAAGCAAACTGTAGCAAACTGTTTCAAGACATTGCATAGCACACTGCGCCCTCTAGAGAGGAAACGATTGCCAATGGAGATGTTTCAGACGCTTTGCACAAAGTGAAATGATGTGAAAGCGGATGATCATATCAGGCTAGTGCCCTTGACTATTTTCCCCAGAAGTATAATGGAGATATAAACAAGGCCACAGAGCTTGTCAAGCAGGAGGAAACAAATCTGAATTGGCTTGAAATATTAATTTAATGTCAGATTGATGGTTATTTTACGAGATATAGTCAGATATGTAATTAAAAGGGGATGAACTCTGGGTAACTCACGTACCCCATTTAAACTTTGACATTTCGTTCTTTAAGAACAGGAGAAAACTCTCTACTTTCTCCTTGCCTTTAGTTAGGCATTCGACATCAATTATTTCTCCCCCTTCCAAGTTGTTTGATCGTGGCAAGAGTGTCCGTGGGGAAAATGTATACATTGTGCAGAGTGGCTACGCAGAGATCGACAATCTGATGGAGCTTCGGATCATGAATGCCTGCAAGATTGCCTCAATCAGACATTTGACATGAACTATTTCTCCCCTTTTTAAGTTGTTCTTGATTACATCTGAAACTGGAATCCCTTATAACTCCTCTTTTCTTAACTGCTATTCCTGGTACAGTATGTGTGATGTTATTGTAGAACTATTTAGTGTTGTCTTCTCCTGCATATGGGAACGTCCTGCAACTTACCCTTCAGGATTTTACCAAAATGTTCACTCCTCAGGAATGGGGTTGTCCTAGGGCAGAAGGACCTCTGCTGTTGCTGTGCCCTTGACTATTTCCCCCAAAAGTAAAATGGAGATATAAGCAATTGGTCACATTAATATTTTATGGAAATATTAATTTCATGTCAGATTGATGTTATTTTAATCAGATATTGTCACAGAAGATGTATACATTGTGCAGAGTGGCTGCGCAGATATTAATGACAATCTGATGGAGCTCCAGATCATGATTAATGCCTGCAAGATCGCCTCAATCAGGCGATCAGATACTGGTCCACTTACAGTTGTTCAACTCCATCTGCATTATACACTGTATAATCCCAGGGAGAATGGTGTACCGCTCTTCTACAATACAATGTACTGTATAATACTGTTCATGCACTGTTCAAGTATCAATACATTGTGATGCAACATGACTCAATTCCACCTACACAGTGTTAAGATCCCCCAAAAGTTGCAACTTACCCTTCAGAATTTTACCAAAACATTTTTGAATGTTTTGGATCCACTCCACAGGAATGGTGGTGTCCTAGGGCAGAAGGACCTCCGCTGTTGTTGTGCCCGACTATTTTCCCCAAAATTAAAATGGGGATATAAGCAAGTGTTGGCCAACGCAGTCTTATTTACAAAGAGGACGCACCTGGCTGAAACCGCACATTTTCTGAAATCAGGCAAGCTGCGCTTAGAGCAGTGGTTCTCAAACTTTTTCTGTCATTCCCCACTTTGGAAGGCAGAAAATTTTCACGCCCCACCTGGAAGGCTCAATTTGCACACAATACATGTATTACCGTGAGGAATACTTTCCAATACCATTGGAAAGCTCAATTTACTGTCATATGTGGATATCTGTAGCCTGGGAGTTCCCATGCTCCTTTGCGCGCTTATTTCATTCCACTCTGCTCGCTTACTCTTCTCGCTTACTTTCGGAATCCAATCGCAGAACAAAAAGGGATTTGTACGGCCCTCGATTGCATTTTACCTCACGTGGTGCTTCTGGTATTGGCGCCGAGGTATGTACAGACTCTATGATAGACATTCGTAGCGCCCAATAAACGTCTCTGGACAATCGTAAACGATGCTTCCGCTACGAGAAATGCAATAGGTAGGTCCCCAGACTAAATATCACTTGTGATTTTAGTTTGCCATTCGCCAGGCTAGCATATCTGACAAATAGCTGTGAATCCAGGGGGCATGGTGCGACCGGTGGTCGATCGCAAAGAGTTGTCCCACCTGTCGTGTCTGCGGCCCACTAGTGGGGCCTGCCCCACAGTTTGAGAAGCACTGGCTTAGAGGGAGGGGAGTGGTATGGTATGCGCAAACTGCATCTAATTATGTATTTCGTGGTATTTACAAAGACTGCCCGTAAGAGCGCCCCTGTATTTTGCGTGTGGCAAATACTGTCTCTTCAAAGCAGGTCTAAACAAAGCACAAATCTTTTTGTGTGAAAATTTACTTTGTTTAATGGCACCACTGATCTGGACAAGATGAAGGAGCAGATACATGTTTGCCTCAAGAACTACTCTTTAATTACGCCAAGCAGAAATCATTTGATGATACAAAGCAGCAATGCCATAGGCATTATTCAATTACTGAATGTGATCAAACGTTCCCATTCCATGCCAACACATGTTGAATTAGAAAAATTGCTAAAATAATAATAAAGACCACAAAGCCATGTTCAAGTCTACTTTGAATTTATTTTCCCCATTGCTATTTTTAATCAATTTCAGTCTAACTCGTTAATTTAAGCATCTGCCAGTTATTTCTTGTAACGTCAGACTGCTTTTTTACGGATGGTGAGGATGTTTTGGCCTGTAGTATAATTGCCCATTACCTCATAAACTAATAACTCCGTTGCTAAACTAATTCTTCATTGCAAAACTTCTGCTTGCGCCCCTGCTGTAAGGATCCACGATAGAGATCACATGCGGGCGTTTTTAGAGGCGCACTAATTTTGCACTAGAGGGCGGGGTAAGCGCTGATTGCCTTATCTGTTTGAGGGTTGATAAATACATCGCAAAATGAGGAGGCACTGCGTGCGCTATTACCGTTGTTGCATAAACAGACGCAGCGCAAATAGCCTAGCCTTAGTAAATGAGGGCCTGACAGCCTTAAAAATCTGCATTGCCGCTTTTTATTGTCTCGTCAGTAATTGAAGTGTGGCAAAAATAATTTATTGTGGACTTTGTTTCTGATATTTTATTCTGCTGTCCATTACTTGTCAATCAACTTTTATTTAGGCTACTTTACTACTTCTTATGGTTAACATTCATAAGCACATTGATATATTTTTGATATATTTTTCCTCATTTTCCTTGGCCGGTTATACAAAGTTAATGTAACTCATACGTTGCACCTAAAATGGAGGACAAACGTAACCTCACTAATGTCAAATGATTCAATACTCCATCTGATAGTCCGTTGTAAGAGTTGCTTCAGATCACCACAAACAGTGGTTGAAGTGGGATTTGGCAGGAGGGGGAACTCTCATGGTGCCTTCACACCGCAAGCGGGAGACGTCCACTTAACGTCTCCGGTATCAGTCCGAAGCGGTTAAAATACATGAAAACAGATCACGCCTTGCACTCAGGAGAGCGGTGTAAGCACGGCGCATGTCTAGCCCCGCAAGCGGCAGACCGGACATGTCTGCGATGCTCCTTCTAAATAGAACTCGAGTCTATATTCCTGCGCGGACGTCCGCGTGCAATGAGTGGGCTCCCATTGAAAAAGCATGGCATGCTGGGTGAAAGGGAACAACGAAACAGCCCGGGAACCTCTCGGACATGCGATGCTCTCGGAGACTTTAAGCGCATGCGAAAGTCTGGTGTGTGAGCACCGTCATGTTTTGTGTCTGCACAAACAAAGAAAAATGTATAGGAGAAGAAGTTCATTTATCTGAGGTGCCGGTACTGCGTACCCCCGCGTTACTCCCCACTTTAACCCCTGACCACAAACATATAATTGGACAAACCACTTGTCTGCCATCTCACTACAACCACTACAACCACACACATCAAAACCAACCTGAGGCTCCACATTGCATTGAAAAGAAAGAGGAAGAGGGAGGCTGCACTCAGCCTACAGAAATGAAACAAAAAAAAAAAAACCCCGAGCAGATGGCCAGAGAACGTGTATACCACACCAAAGAGTGTGACAACATTGGTATCAGAAGATCAGCTATCATACGTAAGACAGCTGTTACCTGTTACTTTATGCAATTTTGCATTTTCATTTCATTCAATTATTTTTTTATTTAACCTGCCAAGTAAAGCACTTTGTGACTTGTGTCTGTGAAATGATACAAATAAATTTACTTACTTACCGGGGAGAGAACTTGAACTTAAACCACAAAAAGATGAGCAATTATCAATAAGGAGTTAGAAGATTAATTTCTCCTGTCTCGCGTGCTGTGGACTATAGGTGGGCTAGCATGAGGACTCCACTGCTTATCAACTTTATTCTAATCACAGGTAAGACAGAGGACCGTTCATGGCTTTTTTTAAAGGGATATGCCACCTTGTTTATGAAAATGGATTATTCACCCTCATACTTGTCTATGTATGTTTGCATGTAATGTATGTGTGTTTCCTAGTCTGGCATTTTCAATTTTCGCTTTAGGCACTAATGTAAGAGGGTGAATAATCAGTTTTCATTAAAAGAGTCATTTAAAGTGTCCATTGCTGTAGCCTCAAATAAATAAATTTGTTGCCTCATAGAATGTTGTAGAATTCAGTAGAAGTTGTCTTGAAAACAGCCATGAGTCACTTGAACACTGTAGTTCATTCAGCACCTCAAATGGGCGAAAGCTATGTTGCAAATGGTGCAATCTTTGGATGTCCTTATTTGTTGACTTAGCCTATGTTCTGTTTCTTTGACTATTTGTTTAAAAAAAAGGCTACAATTTTGTTCTTCCTTAATCTTAATCGAGAGCACATTGTGCTGTAGGAAAAATATTATTGTAACCCTTCACTCGACTTTTACTACCTGCCTGAAGTGCTGGATACAGTTGCAACAGAGATGTCCCCTGTCCAACACAAGCCCATTGCACTGAAGGCTTTTGCAGGTGGATCAGTCATTGTTGTCTGCAGCTCCGCAGCAGCCACTGGTGGACTGCGGGAGATGCTTTTCTGCAGGGACGAGGAACAAGATTGTATCTCGGACAAAACGCCTCATAAAAGTGGCAGGAAATTATTTCTACGCAATGTTACTAAAGGACCTCCAAAGGTCCTAATGACTCAACTGGAAGTGTCTGATTCTGGTGTTTACCGCTGTGGTGGGAAGTCTTCTCAAAAGACACATAAAAACACCACATTTAAGTTAGAGGTAAAAGTAGGTGAGTTTTCTGAAAGAAAGGTGTTGCTGATTTACTGTACTTCTGTATTTTACTTTGAGTTAGTTATTGTTATAAATGGTGTATTATTATTATTATTATTATTATTATTATTATTATTACTGCTTTATTTTTGTGACTGTTTATTATTTGGTATTTAATTGTCATACAGATCCTTTGTTTGTTCAATCCATTACAATTGGTGGCTACTTGGGGGAGAGCATTATCTTCAGCTGCCAATATCCTAAACTAAGTATAAAAACCTTCAAGTATCTCTACAGACAGTTGAATATGTCCGTTTGGACTCAACTAGCTTCGTCAGATGAACGCACAGAGTCCAAATATGGGCGATATAATATGACTGACCATAAAGAGGGGAGTTATGTCAATGTGACTATCACAAGGCTGGTGCCAGATGATGCTGGGATCTACTGGTGTGGAGTAGGGACTGGGAAATCAACGGGCAGTAAGAATCTCATGACCAGAATTAAAGTAACTATTACTGGTGAGTGGCTTTGGAAATGAATGTCCTGTGTGCGTGTGTGTGTGTTTTCACCTCCCAGGCAGCACTGTTTGAAAGGCACTACCTCAACCCTGAATTTAACCCTCTTGATCCTCACACTCACCCTAGATTAGTGCCATTAGGGAAGCGCTGTCTTGAAGTCATCATTGAAGGCTAAAAAGACCAGTAGTATGTGTCTCATTGAGAGAGAGAGAGAGATACATATTACATATATACATATTTACATATTTTTTACCATTAATTTACCTTGATGTATGATTACCTGTACAACTGAAAGCTTTGGCAATATGAAATGTATTTTGTCATGCCAATAAAGCTCATTTGAATTGAATTGAATTGAATTGAGAGTCTGAGTGAAACTAGCAGGTGTTTAAGAGTGACGTTTTTACTCTTTTCTTCTTCCTCTTTGAACAGATTAATTTTAGTCTCTCTCTCTCTCTCTCTCTCTCTCTCTCTCTCTCTCTCTCTCTCTCTCTCTCATTTACGCTCCCATTCTCATTTACTCAATTTATCTCTTGCTTTTTTGGTGCTTTACAGTGTAGAAACACTGTAGGCCTACAGAAAGACTGCTGAGGCATTCACTCTCTCTCTCTCTCTCTCTCTCTCTGAGCATGTTTGGTATGGAAGTGAAGGTAGAGAGAGTACTTAGAGTGAAAGTACAGAGAGAGTGAGAAACATTGGGGTCACCAAATCAGAGAAGTGATTTCTGTACAGTTTAAAGATCTAGCAATGACCCAATGAATCAATGTGGAGAGTTTAGCTTCCCATTGGTAAAGAATAACCAAATGCTCTTGAATCACTTCGAGTTTAAGTTCTCTGAGGAAAAAAGTATAAATACTGTATATAAAGCATAATTTGGCCTGTGATAAGAATGACTTCTGCCTAAAAGGAGACATCAGACATATTGACAAGGGTGTAGAACTAGGGTATGAATGACTACTTGAGGCTATGGTCAAAGAGAGAGAAAGAAAAAACATGCAATAACTGAATCTATGTTTCAGGTCCAACACAACAACAGACAGCTGCAACCACAGCATTCACTACTTCCTGTTTGAGAGTTAAGACACCTGCATACACAACCACAGAGCAAGAAATGATCACGTCTGGTAATACTGTAACCATATTGTGTGTTTGTGTGTGTGTGTGTACCAAGAACTGTATGGCGTGTGGAGACAGAGTCCTCATCTATCTCAGTCTTGACCAGACAGGTGTAGGTGCCCTGATCTCCTACATTATCACTCCAGACAGCCTCAAAGGCTCATACCATTGCTTGTGTCTGATCAATTATTCATTCTCCACAGTGGTGGAAGATTGATGGGGATTCTTTTCATTTTTTTTCTTTTTTTTTCCATAATTGATGGTGTTATTGATGGGGCTTGTTTATTGTTGATTTGTTTGTTTGTTTGCTGTTTTGTTTGTCAGTTGTGTTGTTTCCAGGTAACACTGCACTCCAGCATATCATCACTATCTCCTCTCTGACTTTACTGGGTTTACTACTGGGACTGGCAGCTTTGCTCCTCTTCATTTGCAGGAAGAGACGAATAAGCACTCAAAGTATGCCTAACTCTCCTGTGGAATAAGGGGCGGTGGTAGAATAGTGGTAAAAAGAATATGGGGTCCATTTCCTGGGGTCCAATGCAGTTTCCCATTGCCAACTAACTTATTTTCTGACGGGTTAGCATCTATATCTTTTGGGAAATGGATGCCAGGCTAGCTAGGCTAGTGAATGTGGGTATAGTCTTGAAAGTGTGCGTTCAAATCCTGCCTGCCACCGTATGTTGTGACCTTATGCAAGGCACTTGCACTAGGGAAAACTGGCCCTGAACTAAATATAATGGTATGACCAACATATAAACACATGTCTGTCTATTGTGGGCAGATGACATAGAAATGGAAGCGATTTGTTATAGATTTGGTCTTGGAACGGGGCAAAATCTAGAGAAACTGCTTGAATTTGTCTCATCCCCTAGACACTTATCAACAACACCTACCTGTAAAATAATCTTTTGAGCTATATGTCACCCCCTTGTGGAGAAACTAAGAAATGGAGGGGAAAAAAGACATAAAGTCCAAGTCTATATAAGTGCAAGATTACCTCACTGTGTCAGTCATGTCTGTGCCAACAAAACATTTTAGTATGCCAGAAAAGTCAGTTATTTAAACGTCAGTTCTGATTGATGCCTTTTATGAACATTGCTCTGTAATTGGTGCTCCACAGGACCGACATCACCAAACAGGAAAGCCAATGACAGGAGAGGAAACTTTGGGGTGAGCAAGACTAAAAGACATTAGATGGATGTTCACATTTGTTTGCGTTTTTTTGTTTGTTTGTTTTTAAAACACAACCTGTTGTTGAACGGTGCTGGGTACATTTAACAACTTGTATCTGAAAATGGGGAAAACATTTTTTATACCTTTGACCAGATTATTGTGAAGCATGTATGTTTTTTTCCCCCTTACAGAAACACCACATCTATGAGGAGATCAAGGAGACCAGCAGTGACCCAAACCCAGCAGAGGGCAGCAGCAGCATCATCAGCATCAGTAGCCCACCTGAGAGTGTTTATGCCCTCGCCCAGTTACCCTCTCAGCCCTCAGAGGAGCCTGGATACTCCACTGTCAGCTTCCACAGGAACCCTCACTGCCAGTCTGAGAAGAATGACTCTACTGCCACACCCAGGAGAGACAAGATGACATCAGAGTATGCCGTTATTAAGAAACAGAGTTTGGGAATGATGTGAATGTTTTTGTACTCTTGTTACGAACAGCAGCATTATTTCTTTATAAGGAATGTAGGACAAATATTTTATATACTCCACAGTCAGCTTCCACATGCATTCAAAGGGGACTGTTGACTTTACTGGGACTTGATTTGTTAGGGGACCAGTCGGCACTGTGTGTGCTACTATCCAGCAACACATTCTCTCTCTCACACATACACATACGCCCAGGTAGGCCTTGGTCAACTGCCATACATGCTCTTTGCGGATTGTTCTCACCATTTCAGGTTTTGCTTGGTTTTGATACTGAACTGATTACATGAAATGGAAACTCGGTCTAAGCGAATATTTATTTATTCATTGCATTGACAGAGATGTAATTGCATTGTATTTCCAGCAGGCGTCACATTTGTGTTTTGATATGTTTCTCTCTCTCTCTCTCTCTCTCTCTCTCTCTCTCTCTCTCTCTCTCTCTCTCTCTCTCTCTCTCTCTCTCACAATGTTGTTTTTTTGGCACCTTCCAGTCAGCACAGTCTAAAAGGCACTACCTTAACCCTAACCCCCTCAACCCTCATCCTAACCCTAAATTGGAGGGAGTAGTGCCTTGAGGGCAGCACTGCCTGGAAGGTCACTGTTGAGGACAAAACATGCCAAAGACAAAGACACACTCTCTCTCTCTCTCTCTCTCTCTCTCTCTCTCTCTCTCTCTCTCTCTCTCTCTCTCTCTCTCTCTCTCTCTCTCTCTCTCTCTCTCTCTCTCTCTCCTTGAATGTTTGTATCTCTTCATATTAATGTTCATTTTGAATTAGATTTTTTTAGTGTGCATGGTATGTGAGCAAAATTATATGTGGTTATTTGTAGGTCCAAGTGATAGGTTATTCAACCAGGCAGTACTGCAATAAAGCAGGACACTGAATCACTGATGTATTAAAAAAATATATTGAACTACTAGCTACAAAAGAATTTAATCTTTTAAATCAAATGACGTCTTTGGACTGAATCACACTGTATTTCTCAATAGGGATAGCTATGTAGCTATGGCAAGCTGGAAATTATGCAATAAAGGAATAAAAAAAATATCGTCATTAAGGAAATTATGCAATACACAAATGTGTGCAACTGATTGTGCGCACTTCTTATATTACAGGAACTTGTGTGATAGACTGCTATAAATATACAAATGATGAATATTCAGTTTTCTGTTTTCTATTTTAAATGATTATAACTAAGTCAATGTAAGGCACACTTGGTACTAATACCATGACAATATGAATATCTAAGAATTCTGGAGAAAGCGGAGCGAAGAGGAGCTCATGAGCTCTGGGAGGGGAAGTGACCTTAGTGCAGTGGTTGTCAAACTTTTTCTGTTGTCAGGGCCGTTGCAACAGGACAGACAAACCAGGCAGTTGTCAGAAAAGGCCCCCCAAGACTGACTGTTTAATCATTTTAGTAGTTTAAATTGTGATGTTTTTCAACAAAAATGACTTTAAACTGGAGTTAGGCAACTGCACAATACAAACGAGTGAAGGGCCCCCATGTCCTGTTTGCTTGGGGCCCCCTAAATACCTTGAAACGGCCCTGTCTATCCTTCCCCACTTTGGAGGGCAGAGAAGTTTCATGCCCCACCTGATGTATACAAGGCATCCCCACCAATATATCTGTGAGGAATACTTTGCAAGTAATCTGAAAGGTTTATTTTGTCTTTTATTATTAAGTATGAGCACTATAATAATTCACTTAAATCATTTCTGCATGTGTCCTCCTAGCTATATGAAAACCAATTGAAATTGGCGAACAGCAAGATATCTTGTGCCCTACCTGTCATGTGTCTAGTGTGGCATGCCCCACAGTTTGAGAAATGCTGCCTTAGTGTAACAAGTAAGAATGAAGACACAATAAAAAAAAACAAGAATGACAAAGAGATAAAAAGGAAGTACGCTCAGTGTATAATTGGATGGAGGCTCAGATGGACACGGTGAAAACAGACAAGACTTTTTCAGTATAATATTTTCGTCATCCAGGTAGGCAACATTATTCTGTATTCTAATACCAAGTTACCTTAATGTATAGTCAAACTACATCTACAGTCTTCTGAATGGGGAATAATAATTGGGTTTAAAAGGAAACATGTAAGGGGGAATAATAATTGGGTTTAAAAGGCTGTTTTAATTTAATTTACCACATTTATAGTAATAGTTAAATGACTCATTACAGGACTGAATTGTACATTATCATTTTACATTATAGGTTTATTTTTAAAACAAATCCACATATTGGAGAATTATTATGAGAATTGGTGTTAGAGAAAAAACAAAGTCACCAGGGAACTCTGTGCTTACACAATCACAGACTCTCTCTCTCTCTCTCTCTCTCTCTCTCTCTCTCTCTCTCTCTCTCTCTCTCTCTCTCTCTCATGCTACATGATACACTGACAGTGATGATGAGTAAATTCCCCACACAATTGATCATTCTGATGATCATTAACGGTAAGGACAGTGATGATTACATCCCCTACAGGAACATGAAAACAAACATGAACAGTTAAAAAATAAATTATAGAAGAGAAAAAGAAAAAAAAAAACTAATGGTAAAAATAGAAATTGATCAAATTAATTGAAACGTTGAACTTTGTACATTAGGAATTGTCATTGTTCAAAGGCACATGTGTACATAATTGTCTATAATACCTTTTGTATGCTTAGAGGATTGTGGTGATTAGAGGATTTTTGTTTATCTATATGTATCCATAATGGCAGTATTTTATTGTTGCTTTCTTTTATGTTTGGTTCTGAGTTACAGTGTCTATGGTGACGGTGGTGACAGCCTCAGAGAAGCCCTGTGTGTTCCCATTCCTCTACCAAGGCAAAAATTACACAGACTGCACAAATGCAAACCATATCGGTAATCTATGGTGTTCCATCACCTACAGCTATGTAGGCAAATGGCGAGAGTGTGAACGTGAGTGCAAAAAGTGTACCTGGGGTGTGCAATCTTTGGTCTTTTCGGCCCTCAAAGGTGCCTTTTAGACAGCACTGCTTCAAGGCACCCCCATCCCTCCCTCTTAGTCAAAATTAAGGGGATTAGCGTTAGGATTGGGATTAAGTGCTGCCTGGAGGGCGCCATTGAGGTCAAAAAATATCAAGCTGGGGTGTACTGTGTGTACAAACTATTAACCATGAATCAAATGTATCAAACAAGCATGTTACATACATTCATACTGTTGGCCTGCATCAATAGGGTGTCTGATTTTATGTTTCAGGTGCAAGCAGTTGGAGTGTGACTTACTCCCCCCAGAGTATCTGTGCTGTAGAGGGATCTACAGTGGAGATGTCCTGCTCTTACACGTATCCCTCTCATCTGACAGTGCAGGAAGTCTACTGGATAAATTCCCATAGTAGTGAAGCTTCTGATATCTCTCAGCTGTCTCAGTACAGAGGCAGAGTTGGTGTAAACTGCACAGATAAACATTGCTCTCTACGCATTCACTCAGTTCAACATTCAGATGCAGGTGATCATTATTACTGTAGGGTGGCAACTAATGTTGAGAAGGAAACAAGGACTGGGGAACCTGGAGTGAAAATTTCAGTTACAGGTAAAAGCTTTTTTTTTTTTTAATTGGTGACACCCATTTTCTGCCAGACCTCAGCAGCACAAATAGATTAGAGGTGGTGGTCATCTTGTAGTAAGAATTCAAGACTAGATGTTTGATGTGCTCTCTCTCTCTCTCTCTTTCTGGTTTACAGCCTTGAAGGTTTTAATTCCAAGTGGGTCAGTCAGAACAGGAGATCTTGTGACTCTCATCTGTGAGACCAGCTGCTCCTTGAGTAGCAGCCCTTCATTCATCTGGAGTAAAGATGGACGTCCTGTAGAGAAGAAACAGATCATCAACAACCAGCTGCAGCTCCATCAAGTCAGTAGAGAGGATGGGGGCAACTACACCTGTGCTGTTAGAGGACATGAAAGTCTTCATTCAACACCTGAGAAACTTAGCGTCATGTGTGAGTAGATGAAGAATTGTTATTATTACCTCCACCAAGGAGGTTATGTTTTGCTTGGCGTATGTGTGTGTGTCCGTCTGTGTGTGTGTCTTTGTGTGTACAAGATAACTCGAAACGTCTGCACTCTCTGAGCGCTTTTCTAGTTATTGTTGTTATTATTTTTAATAATAATATTTCAAGTTCCAACATGTGTTGTTGCGGCCAATTCAGACCAAAAACTGAGAGTGAGCAGTGTGTGAGCGTTTTTGGTATTTTCGTTTAGAATGCACGTTGGTTAGTCCATGCCCACTGCACGCGTGTTCCGCTGTGCTGTCGGGCAGTTCTTCGCCCCGCCTTGTCCATTAATATCTTATATCGGGACACCTCAGCAGCCGTTATCCCGTACATATGATGAAGCCATAAAATCTTCAAATCTAAATATGCATTCAAATCTAAATATGCTTTCTGTTCGTATTTTGTCCTGGCATAGATCCCCCACAGAACATGCAAATTCAAATCAGTCCATCTGCTGAAATAACTGAGGGAAGTTATATGACTCTGACCTGCAAAAGTGAAGCTGACCCACCAGTACACACATACACCTGGATCAAGAAGAGTGGAGCTGTAGAACTGAAGTCAGGAGAGGAGAATACTCTAACCTTCAACAAGATACGTACAAAGGACAATGGAGAGTATCTCTGTCGTGCAATAAATGGGATTGGTCATCAGGATTCTCCAACTGTGACTATAAAGGTTTCATGTGAGTTTAAAAGAGCACCAATTCATGTTGATTAGGATGTCATTGTTACCTTCGCCAAGGAGGTTATGTTTTCGGTCTCGTTAGTTTGTCTGTCTGTCTGTTTGTTTGTTTGTTTGTCAGCAGGATAACTCGAAAAATACTGAACGGATTTGGATGAAATTTTCGGACAATGTGTATATTGGGACAAGCAAGAGCTGATTAAATATTGGTGGCGATCGGTGATCCAGAACATGATCTGGAATGTATATTGTGTTTGTGACCATATTGCCTTGGTGGAGGTCTGCGCTCTCTGAGCGCTTTTCTAGTTTCCTTCTGTTAAAGATTTACATGTTCCTTCTTATCCATCCATCTAGATCCACCAAAGAACACAAGAGTCTTATTTAGTTACTCCGGTGTGAGAACCAGTGGCAGCTTGGAGACTCTGACCTGCAGCAGTGATGCCAACCCACCAGTGGAGAGCTACACCTGGTTTAAGGTGAATGAGTCCACTCCAGTAGGATCAGGACAGCAGTACAGCATCACAAACATCAACTCTGAGGATGGAGGACAGTACTACTGTAAGGCCAGGAATAAATATGGAGCTGAGAACTCAACTGCTGTGTCATTAGATGATGAAGGTATCTTCATTCTCCATCTATCTTCTGTGATAAGTGTTTTGTGATTCACCTCCTCACTTAATTTGTGTTTCATGAATCACCTGCAGGAGAACAGACACCAATAATGGCTGCCGTGGTTGCTGTTTCAGTCTCAGTGTGTGTAGTATTGGGTTTAGTCTGTGCTGCTGTTGGGATGAGGTGAGTAGAGACAGAGTTGGTGATTGAGTAGAGAGTAGTGAAAATGGGTTGATTTTTGCAATTTACCTGTATTCTTTCTTTCTTTCTATCTACCAGGTATCGCAGCAAAAGAGGAGGGACACAAAAGGAAAACAATAATGTGAGTTGTCTTTGATAATACTAGGTGCATTTTCATCCAACTTGTAATGTGCTTTTAAGTTATCTGATCCTTGGTTGGAAACACCTGCACTAATAATGTAAATCTAATTTGCTTGAGAGGTGAGGATTAATTTTATGGAAATAAGGTATAATGTGACTCAAGTAGGCTGGAAACAGTTTAACTTCTGTATACACATTTAACTCATTCTATCCATAGACATTGTCTGGGCGGCATTACGTGTAATCCAACAGTTGGTCGGAGCATGTCACTTGATTAGCACAGTGTTCCTTTCATTTTTGCATTACACATTTCATGGATGTAATTTACTTCATGTAAATGTTGTTGAGACAACATTTGAGGGGTCCGTGTAACGCTTTGCAGAGCTTTGATCCATTTTTAGAATTCACATGAACAAGATGAAAATTGGGTCCAAAACTTCAATTTTCCATTTTTCAGACAACTCAAATAATAGATAATTGGTGCTTTTTGACATCCCTCCGCGCGCTTGGTTCAGTCCAACCACGGCGCAGAAGTAGAAAATTGAAATATTGACTCGTTTTTACTTTGTTGTCAAATTCAACTATCCACTCCCTCAAAAGCAACCATCAAGCAACAATGAAATACACAAAAAGCACCAATTACCTATTATCCGAGTTGTCTGAAAAATGGAAAATTGAAGTTTTGGGCCCAATTTTCATCTTTTTAATGTGAATTCTAAAAATGGATCAAAGCACTGCAAAGCGTTACACGGACCTGAGGGAAACCCAGCTACCTTTAGCATTAGTCTTCTTTTAATCATGCATACCAGGCAGTGGCTTGTTTTTAAAGGGACACCAGGAAGGACTGTGGTTTCTCCAGAGGTCCACTTACAATAGCAGATTTTTTAATTTATTTTTTTAAATGATGTATGTTTATAAAAAAAATAGCAACTATGTACATTCTTAGCAATCAATGTGAATTTACTGTATTTGCAAACCAAAGACTAGGAAACAGGGAAGATGGTTAATATGAATATATCCTGAATACTAGCAGAACCATTTCTCTCTGCCTCTGTTTTAGGATAATGTGAACTATGCGAGAGATATTCAGGGAGGACAACCTGGCACTCGATCAGTTGACCAGGAACTGTACTCAAACACCACCCAATCTGATGCAGTTTACCAGATCCTGAACCCCAACACCATCCAACCTGATGCAGTGTACCAGAGCCTGAACCTAAACTCAACCCAATCTGGTGCAGGTAAACTCACATATTAGTGTAAATTTGCTACAAAATCTGAATTCAATTTAGTTAAAAAATTTATTTGTGGGGCTACCATAGTTCAGCGGGCTAGTTCGTCATACCGTAAATCCGGGGACCCAGGTTTGAATCCAACCTGAGGTAATTTCCCGATCCCTACCCTTCTCTCTCACCCATTCACAGGGGCGCTGCTAGAAATTTTGGGCCCTATGACAAAAAAAATTTTTTTGGGCCCCTCAAATATTGATTTTAATATTAAAAATTTCTCTGGGCCCCCCTGTCTGTGCTGGGCCCTTAGAATCATCCTAACCCCCCCCCCCCCCCATCGCAGTGCCCCTGCCCACTCATTTCCTGTTATCCTCTCTACTGTCTTTTCAAATTAAAGGCAAAAGCAAAAAATATCTAAAAAAAAAAAATGTTCTTTGACAAAATATTAGCTTGTATTAATCTATCTATAAATTCAAAGAACAGCTTTGTTTGGTCTTTTATGACTAAATTAAACATCTTCAAATTTAAATTGTAGACTGAACTACAATACTCTGACACATGTTCATATTTTTAGTAATATTTTCAACTTTTGGTCATAATGTTATTTCTGAATAAGAAATTTGACAAATCAGGCCTAAAATCTAATTAGCCATGGTTTAATGAGAAATTTTGCTAAGGCTGAATGACCTTAAATAGCCCAACAGGTCACATGTGTCCCCACGGGCACTTTAGCTTGATGTAGCAATCAGGTGTAAAAAACCCCAAAAAACTTGTCAAGTATCCTCCCTTGATGTTGAGAAATAGCCTGCATCAGTGTTGAAAGAGAGAGAACGGGAACACGAGATAGGAAGGTGTGTGTTTGTATGTCAGGAAGAGGATGACTTTAAATTCTAAAGTGACCTCTACTTGACTTAACACTTTGAGGTCCCAGATAGCTTCTTTTTTTTAAAAAAAAAGGAGAAAGGAGGTGATTTTGTCTTAAAATATGTTGAAACATGATACCAGTATGAACTTTTGCTGAATAGTTCACTTCCGTACAACCTCAGTTTTCAGAAATATGGCTTATTAATATAGAAAAGAAATACAGCACTATTACTCATTAGCTATGAAGAGGTTGACAATTTAATTGGCTAAGCTTACGGCTAATCAGCAGTGATCTCTGAATACTATATCCAGCTGTATCTCACTCTTATTTAGCATCAACATTAAAATGAGTAATTACGGTGACCACCCCAGACCAGTTTCACTTGTTTGTTGAAATAATAAAAAATTACTAATGAACTAAATAAATAAACACATGCATACAGACATAAAATATGTAATTGCATTTGATTTCCAGAAGTAGTCACTGTAGAGTTCAATGTTGTTTTCACTCAGTCACATGCACACACACTCTGTCTTCTTTTCCCTCTCTCAATCTCTCACTTTCTTTCTTTTCCTTGCTTGCCATCTGTCTTCCAATGATGGTACAAATTCAAGTTTTTGATTCTGGTACTTTCTGAACCAAAGTAAATCAAACCAGTTTTTAAACTAGAACTAAAAAATAAAACTAAAAAATAGAAAAAAATCTCTTTGCACAGCCAATTTTGTATTGAAACCAGCTGCTGGTGGATTGCAGTCACAACTCTGGCTAAGAAAGCACGTTTCTTTTAAGGCTGGAGCCTCAACAAGCAACATTTGAAATGCCTTGCTCAATTAAGTAAGTTAAGGATACCAGTGTGCATTGGTTAACCCTTTCTTATACATGAACACTCTCTTTGGTATCTTTAATTTAGTCTACTGAGCAAGGCACTTCACATGTTGCTTCTTCAGTTTTTAAACTAGTAACAAGAGTGCATGAACTTTGCCTTGTCATGCGGAAGCTGTTAAGTCAACACAGACCCCCTGCCAGCTGTGGAAGAGGGAAGTTGTAGGTTGTGGTTCTTTTATGAAAATAATCTTCACTTCACTTTGACAGACACAAGTGCACCAGAGGAGACTATTTGCTGTCTGAAAGTAGTTTCACATACAACATGGACATATTTCTAGCATTTTACCACAAACTTTCCATGATGACCGTGATCTGTTTTTATTTCTTTCTGTTCCTGATGTCCCTATCATTAGTGATAAGGCGGAATATGATGTCCTTGTGTGCCATTGTCTACGTTTGTCCCGTGTGCCAGTGGCTATTTGTTTTAGATTAGCGCCCTGACACAATTGATGGTCTCACGCAGTGTGTGTGACCAATGCCATCTTCCGTCAACCTGGAACTGTATTTGAAGTGTTCAGATGCAAAACCCCCTAAACACCATTTTTGTGAAAACTGAGTTAACGATATTGTGTGAATCCTGTATAAATCTAGAATATGTAAATGTTTTTGTGAAAAAATAAAATAAAACCTGCTCCCCGCCGTGTCTAAAATATCTGTTTACAATCAAAACACTGTAAACGCCTGATGAAAAATGGCCTTTTTCTCAAAAAGTGGTCAAGTGGAGTTAGGGGGTTTTGCATCTGAACTCTTCATTTATAGTTAGGATATTTTCTTGTTTAGTTAGAGCAGCTGATTGATTTTTGTGGGCAGCATGCTTTATCTCCAGGGGTGTAGCAGCAAATTCTGGGCCCTGTGCAAAGGCAGTGGCCATGGACCCCCCTCACAGCCTGGTGTACAATATCAGACTCTTCAAGGGCCCTCCCTCCTTTTGGGACCCTGGTAACTCAGTCCCCCCCCCCCCTCCCCCACTACAACGCCCCTGTTTATCTCACTTGATGTTCTCCATCAGGGTATACTGTATTGTAAGAATTATAAACCATATAATAACCATCTCCATTAAAACTTTTGGAAACCTGTTTTTGCTGCCATGCTTTCTCTTAAGACACGTTACATCTTGGACATGAAAATATTACACTACTGCAATAAAGGTGGTAGTGTAGTGGTTAAGGACTAGTGTGCTTGTAGTCTGAAAACCCTAAGTTTCTCTAGGGGAGACTGACCCATGAACTAATTGATAGTTGTAAGTTGTTGTAAGTTGTCAGTCACTTTGGATAACAAAATACTGTATGCTAAATGCATATATGTAAAGGTGGTCAGGAAAAAAGGGAACTTAGGGCTGCAGCACAGAAGGCACGTGCAACAAGTATGCAAATGACCTCAAATATCTCACTCTGAGGTCATTATGCAGCAGGCTCTCAGCATCAGCTAATATTTGGTAATGCTTTCACAAGTGTTTGCCCCATGTGAAAACGGTTGGCACTACTTCCCCTGTGGTGTGTGGGGGAGGAAATGGTTAGTGGCTTGGAATCATTAAGTAACTTACTTTACACAAGGATGTGTGTGTGTGTGTGTGTGTGTGTGTGTGTGTGTGTGTGTGTGTGTGTGTGTGTGTGTGAGGGGAGGGGGGGTTATGCCATGCCACATTAATTCATGTTCAACTTAAGCATATGTATTTTATGTAAATAAAATGTACTGTAATAAGACCAAAGAGAAACATTCCAACAATGAATCCAAAACATCAGGGGCGATTCTAGGTTCTGAACTTTAGGGGGGCTCAGCCCCCAGAGTTGATAGAGGCTCCTGGTTTGAACATCATGCTTTCCAATGCTTAGATTTACGCATTTTTAATCATAACAACCAGCTACGAAATCGATCCAACCACAAGCACTGACATGCAGGCAACGTAATGTTGTCACTTCATAAGACCTAAATAATGTTTGTAAAAACTTGTATGCCGAGGCGCCATCACATGTTTTAAAGTAGTGTTGGCAAATTTTCATGGCGATTAGCCTAAAATGTGTTAGACGTAGGCCTACAGTAGGCTCATTACAAATGCTGGTCATACTGGTGGAGGAGGAATTGGGTTTTTCATGGACATCATATTGCTAATGTCACAGAATAGGACTACCCAGCAGTTGTGAATCAAAGATGGTATATTTATTTGTTAAAGTAGGGTAGACTTACGGGGGGGTCTGAGGGTATTCCCCCAGAAAATTTTGGATTAGTTAGAAGTTTTTTCCTGCATTTTGGTACATTTTAACAGGTTATTATAGCCTATATAGGCTATATTTTTAAATTATCCTATTACTTTAGCACTTCATGTGAGATTTGAAGTTTGATGTTGCACTAAAAAGTAGTATTGTCGGGGCAATACTGGCAATACTGAGGATGACAGCCCTGCTTGAATGATATGTTCAGCTCCATGGTAATTGTAAGTAAGGATAATACAAGGCCCACTGTATGAGAAAAGATTGTTTATTTTGGAGTGTTAATGATCTGGTGAAATGTGAATGATAAGGGAAAACTTCACTCTAGGAGCATTAGATTCATTGCTACTGTAATTGTCATTGGCTCTCTGTAAATCAAACATAGGCTTCATTCTTGAAATGGAATTATAGAAAAATCCATCTAGATTCTTTCCAGCGTATCAGTTCACTATCCATGCCTTAGATTCTTGAGCAAGGTAGGCTCTTTGCCTTTCAGGCTAATTATCATACTTTTAAGCTGTAGTTTCAGTTATTACCTGTGCCACCTATAGGCCTATGACTTCCAATAGCTTTAGAATCAAAAGAAAAAATAATAATAAAGTTGAGAGCATGTATTTTAGTATTTTATTCCTAGTTTATTGCACAAAGAAGAATGAATGTGCAATAAGGCTGCATCATATTCCTTTCTATCAGGGGTAGTCCTAACCTCTATGATGTCCTGGGTCAACAGGCACCTTATCTGTCACCCCTCCTATTGCACAGGCATGGCCCTTGGTAATAGAATATTTGGGTAATAGAAAATGTATCTGTTGAAATTGTAGGTCTATTATAAAGTCCAGTATTGTTTTTTTTTTGTTTGTTTTGTTTTGTTTTATTTCTTGAGCTCTTGGTTACTAGATGGAACCCAGCAGCCAATTAAGCCACCAGATAAAGATAGTTCCCTGTAAAAATATGGGCGATCTTTAAACATCACAAGTGGTAACAGTGAATTCGTCTGGTTGTCTAGTTTAATTTGATACCAAATACTCCATTGTAGGATCAGATATAGGATCATACCAAAGCTTCCAAAAGACAATGAAGCAAACCAGTGTCACCCGCGATTAATTTATTTGGCGCTCGCGTGCGCAAAAAAAAAAAAAAAACAAAACAAAAAAAAAACGGTCCGTGATTTTTAGGGGGGCTGAGCTAAATTTTACGGGGGCTTGAGCCCCCCTAAAAATGGCCTAAAATCGCCACTGCAAAACATGAATATTATAAAGTTGCAATACCGTAGCCATGCACTGGGGGCTGACTGCAAAAGCAAGTAAATTCCCATAGATCCCCATTTTCAAAAGTCGATTTTTCACCCTACTTTTAGGAACTCATTCTGAGAAATGATAAAACCTGTAGATAAATTGTGTTCCTTTACGTTTAGTGGGGCGGTGACATGCGTTGCTCAAGTGAGAAAGAGAAAAGAAAGGAGATTCTGAGATAAGATAATAGAATGTGGCTCAAGTGTGAAAGAAGACAGCAGAAAAGAGAACAAACACATCAGCATGTATGGATTAAAAAGAGGAAGTAAGATCATCAGTGTGTTACATTGGGCAGAAAGTCTCTGAAGGTAGCAGAAAGGCCAGACAGAGTAAATTCTTCAACACTGAAGGACGACATTTGGATCTGCTGATTCTCTAGTTGATGTCAGGTAGGTCTTTGGACTTTTTTTGACCCCAATGGTGGCTTCCAGGCAGTGTTGCCCCCCAATTTAGAGTTAGGATGAGGGTTGAGGGGGTTAGGTTTAGAGTATGGGTTAAGGTAGTGCCTTTTAGGCTGTGCTGCCTGGAAGGTGCCGTTGGGGGCAAAAAAACCCACCATTGAGCATTTGTCAGGTATGGACCACGTCTCCAGTACTGCCTTATGAGTTACTGTTTTAGTCAGGCTACTGTATATTTACACTTGTGTTCAGATTGGAGAATGCTTGTTAATTCACCTCATTTTGGGACGTAATCTACTGTAAGTTACTGTAAGTTATATGTACTGTAAATTTAAGGAAGTGTCGTTGATCGTGTTGCACCACAGCTGTTGAAGCTGCAGCTGTTTGATGTTTCAGTTTCCAGTTGTTTATCCTGTTACCTTAACCTGATGGACTAAACACTTTCACTTTGCTACACTTAGGGCAAATATTAGTAGTCAAGATAGTCTCACAAGGCATACAGTAATTTTGTGGTTGATAGGCCCCTCGTTTGATGCATAATATTATTGGGTCTGCTGGCAATTTCAAGTTATCTGATGGATGCTAATGTTGGATGTAAAAATATGTTACCCCCTTTTTGTGATATGTATAGAAATAGCCAATGGTTTCAAAAATCGAACCTAATCAATCAGAAAAGAAAAACATTTTATAATAACTTTTCTGAAAAGTAACTTGATAGGGGTCCGTGTACTTTTTCGTTCATTCATTATTCTATTTTGGAAGTCGCACGAGAAATGAATAAGGACTCGTTTATGGTGTTTTACGCTTGAATATCACTTATGAAATGGAAACAAGCGCCATGTTTTGATATCGTTTAGGAACTGAAAATGAAACGCTGAATCCTAGAAAAAGAGAATAGCAATAAAGAAAAACATCCATCTGAATTGCGTCTTTGGTTTGTTAAGCACCCAGAATTCGGATGACTTGGAAGTAATTCTGGAAGTAGGTGGTTAAGTTTTTTGGTTTATTTGGAGGCAAATACCGACTTTGCAAGCATTGTTGCAGCAGTATTCCGGAACGTTGCTACACTTCAAAAGATGTGATTGATCTGTGATGAGTGTGCGAATAAAATTTTGTGATGCTCACAACCTCGTGAGATGGTTGCATATAGCAAGCAAGCGCCACAAGCAAGTGCATGCAAGCGCCACCACAATATTGAGTAGGACAGAGGACGGGAAGGGTAGACCAACTGTGATTGAGAAAGGATTTTGACAGCTCTGATTATCAGCATCTTCCATCAGCTTCCCTGCTCATCTCAAGCCTTTACCTGTGTATGTAGTCTACATGGACACATGGCTTCCCAACGATAATGCCCCAAATATATCAAAGAGAAATGTGCATTAAAAGTGCGTAAAACAGTGGTATGAAGAGCAAGTGCGCGCGCTTCAGCTCATTAGTGAACTTGCCAGCTAAAGAATAGCCTACACTATTATTTTTCTGTTATGTCTTTGGCTCCGGCTACGTCTGGAGCGTCTTTGCGTATGCCTCGTATGGTCGGCAGCTAACTTAGACCTTTTCTGGTGTGACTCTGCAAACTTTCCTTCCGGGTAAACGGAAGGGTCAGTCAAATGAATTTCAATAAATAACAAATACATTGAAAAACGATCAAAAATGTTGTAATTTCTTATAATACTATTATGGTATGAGACAACACATGCAGAAAACCAAATACAGCCATTTCTGCGTATATGGCTTTGTACAAGACAAGAAGTTGCACCCTTTTTCCAATTTCATCTTTCATTCCAAAATAGAATAATGAATGAACGAAAAAGTACACGGACCGATAGGTCACTAGATAGGTCATCTTTTGATGAGTGAACTCTATATTTCTATTTTACACACTGAATGTTTCATGTGGCAGGACACTTGGCCAGTGATGACAGTTGCATACCACTCTTTGTGTGTCATTCTGATGCTGATGATTAAAGGTAAGATAATGTTCATATTTTTATCTTCATCCATGAATTAGTAACTCTCTTTCACACACACAAACACACAGTAGCCTATAAGTCTGGGGTGTGCAATTATTTTGGCCGAAGGGCCACATTGTCATTTAGATTTTCACTTACGGGCCGGGTGTTATCCATCAACCGGTTGATGCCGGTAAATTGGCAAGTCTCAAACCATAGCCTCACTTTCTGCAGAGGACATGTTAACATACAGGGTTAAAAGGGGGGATTTGTATATCATGACTACAACAAATTTCATAATTTAGGCCTACAATCTAAGTCTCCTTGGCTAAAAGATAAATTATTCTACTTTGGGAAGGCTCCACGGGCCGGATTAAATAGCTCAGCAGGCCGCATGTGGCCCCCGGGCATTAGTTTGCCCAGGCCTGCTATAAGAGAATACAAACTGAAAGAGAGCATTGAGCAACATGTTGTTGCAAGTGGCTGGGCAGCAATGGCACAAAAAATATAATCATGTAATCATGAACATGACTTGCAGAAAGAAAAAAAGTACAAGCATCTGGCACTATTATGGCCAATCATTCAGACTACCTAACCCACTGCGTTTGTAGACAGCATTGTTCTTGTGTAAACGCAAATTACAAGACACAGCTGATGAATTGTGGTTTGTTTTATGATCATTTACACACATTCCACTATTTCCATGCATGTTTTGTCATAAAACAAACGGTTGTGACTTGCAATTGGCATTTACATTATGTGCGGAAATTTTCTTCAAAACATTTTAATTTGCTTTTGTTTGAATTTGCATTCTTTGTTGTTGTGTGCTGCAGTTTCTGTGTCAGCCTCAGAAAAGCCCTGTGTGTTCCCATTCCGCTATGGGAGCAAGATGTATGATGACTGCACTACAGATGGTCCTGGATCCAGTTTATGGTGTGGTATCACCTACAATTACGACGAGTGGCGATATTGTGACAGTGAGTACTATGACAGCACCAGTGAAAGCCATTTTAGGCCATGGTGTTCCAGTACCTACAATGAAAGGAAATGTCGAGAAGGTGACAATGAGGGCTTATTGGACACAAAGTTACAGTTACAGTTGAGTTACAGTTACTGTGTAAAAAAGGTGTTTTCTAATTTTCTAAAAAAGTAAAAAAGATCAAATATCAGGCCTGCATTTACAGGGTGTCTGATGTGTGATTTGTGTAATCTGAATATGATCAGTATAGGCTACTCCACCTACTTTATTCCAATTATGCTTATTCAGAATATGACCTTTTTCGGGTGGTAATCAGAATATTGTGTTTACATGGCACTATCATATTCAGGCTCTATCATATTCAGAATATGGCCATAATCCGAATAATATCAGAATATTGTCCATGTAAACGCAGTCAGTGCCCAGTGTTTATAGAGCACTAACACAAAGAAACATGATGTATGGATGCCAATTCATTTTTGATGATCTTGAGTTACAGTATCAGTGTAAAAAGACCAAATTTCAGGCCTGCATTTACAGGGTGTCTGATGTCTAATTTGTGTTTCAGGTGCAAGCAGATGGAGTGTGTCTTATTACCCATACAGAATCTGTGCTGTCATGGGTTCTTCAGTCCACATGTCCTGCTCATACACATATCCCTCTCATCTGACAGTGAAGAAAGTCTACTGGATAAACTCAGACAGTGGTGAAGCCCCTGATATCTCTCAGCTGTCTCAGTACAGAGACAGAGTAACAGCAAAATGTACGGATAGACACTGCTCTCTACGTATAAACTCAGTCAGATATTCAGATAGTGGAGATTATTACTGCAGGATTAAAACTAATGTTTGGAGGGAAACATGGCCCCAGACACCTGGAGTGAAAATTTCAGTCACAGGTAAAGACATGTTTTGGACATTATTGAGATCTAGAGTACAGAAACAGTCAGAACGTTGTTCCTTCTTTTCAGAGAGTTGGACTAATGTTCAATGTTAAAGAATGCAGTATTGTTTATTTTGTAATATAAATATACACATACTCACTCTGGCACACAGATATAATTTTTTCCCATTTTGAACTTTTCAGTTTAAACAAAATAAAATAAGTTGTTCTGTGAATGCATATCTGAAATATTAACATATTACGCCAAATTAGCTGTTTTTATAGATTTGCGGGCTTCATTTCCAGAAGTTCCAGTGAAAGTGATCACATGACTTGCCGCACTTAAAGGAGCAGGTCACTGACAGCCAAATTCTGATGCTCTTTCCCTGTTCTCAGCCCTGCAGGTTGTTTCATCTGGCAAAGCAGAAGTGAAGGAGGGAGATCATGTGACTCTCACCTGCAACATCAGCTGTCCTTCAGCTATAAGTCTTTCATTCATCTGGAGTAAAGATGGACGTCCTGTAGAGAAGAAGCAGATCATCAACAACAAGCTGCAGCTCCACCCAGTCAGCAGAGAGGATAGGGGCAACTACACCTGTGCTGTTGGAGGATATGAGGAATTTCCCTCTCCACCTGAGAGACTCCGTGTCATGTGTGAGTATGACAAAAAAGTAGCGTATTTAATAAGTGGGGGAAAAATCCAGAGCCATGTCTTAATGAGATAATGAGAAAATGTGATATTTTGATACTAAGGGCAATCTTGAACCGGACATCGTGTTCATACCAAAAATCAGAGCTTTTGGGAACCTCAAACTTGGTTCCCATCAGGCAACAAGTAAAACTTGGTTTTTCAAAGCAAATCGTGACGACATGAGTGAACGTCACCAGGGTTAAGTCGGGTCAAAGTGGAAAACAAATAAATCAAGGAAACATGAGCAGGGATAATGAGGGAAATCAAGTGAAAATGAGTTTGTGCAGTGATCGGTGGATGAGAGAAATATTTGCTTAATATTTGGAGACATTTCTAGCAGAAGTTAGACGTCACTAAAAGTAATATGGTAAACTGTCTGCTTTTGTGGCGAAGCAACGCCCTTTGTGGATAATTTGTCATGGGCTCACATTAATCTGGTGCGGGAACCAGCTTGAGGGGTCATCCCTATGCATTTTCTGTTCACATGTCTTTATGCGATAGATCCTCCACAGAATTTCAAGATACATACAAACTGGACAATCAGATAGATACTGGACATGCAATTAGAGGGGTCATCTCTATGTACTTTCTGTCTTTTTGGGCTAGATCCTCCACAGAATATGCAAATTCAAATCAGTCCATCTGGTGGAATAATCGAGGGAAATGAAGTGGCCCTGACCTGCATGAGTGAAGCTGACCCACCAGTACACACATACACCTGGATCAAGAAGAGTGGAGCTGTAGAACTGAAGTCAGGAGAGAAGAAGATACTCACCTTCAGCAAGATCCGCTCTGAGGACAGTGGAGACTATCAATGCCAAGCAATGAATGAGATCGGTCAAAATAATTCTTTATTTGTGACTGTTCAAGTGTTATGTAAGTTTCAAAGTTTTCTCAACACCTGTGTTTATTCGGCTTCCTTTAGCACAACATTATCTGATCTGTTCCTTCTTTTCCCGTCTAGTTCCTCCAAAGAACACAAGAGTCTTCACTAGTCACTCAGGTGTGATAACCAAGGGCACCACAGTGACTCTGACCTGCAGCAGTGATGCCAACCCACCTGTGGAGAACTACACCTGGTTCAAGGGTGGACGAGCTCTCTCCCGTATTGAATCTGGGCAGAATCACAGCATCCCAAACATTACCTCTGAGGATGGAGGACAGTACTACTGTGAGGCCAGGAATGAAGTTGGAGCTGAGAAATCCACAACTGTATCAATCATTGTTGAAGGTATCTCAGATTGCACCTTAGTTTATCAATGTGACTAATTAATTTGAGACTCTGCTACTAACGTATAATGTTTCCTTTAAAGGACAGCTCCGGAGTGAATTCAAGCATAGCCCTTTTGAATAAGCATGCTAAATGCACCAGTTAGCGAGTGGAACATGATAATTTGGTACAGCCTAGACCGAACATGATCACAGAAGCGAACAAGCACTTTACACTGAATCAATAGAACCTCATTATTTGAAACAGAAAGTAAGATCTGAGGTGCTGTTGACTCATTGTAACGTCTTTCGCGTTCACGTTAGGTCTATGCTGTTCGAAATTCTTTCATTCCATGTGAAATATATTGCTGATAGGAAAGGCTCGTACAACAGGGCTATGCTTATCTTACTCTGGAGCTACACTTTAATTATTGAATTGCAGGTGACCAGAGGCCTGTGACCACTGCTGTGGTTGCAATTTTAGCCTCAGTCTCGTTCTGTTTACTGGTGGCTTTGATCTCTGCTGGTGTCTGGATTAGGTGAGTGGACACAGAGATTAGGATTATGGTTAGGATTTGGGGTTTACTGATGTCTGACTGATATGAGTTTTTTCTTTTTCTAATTCTGGCAGATACTGCATGAAAGGAAAACGGTCTCAAAGGCAAAATACTGATGTGAGTGCCATATCTCTCTCTCTCTCTCTCTCTCTCTATACAACTCTATATGGATATTAATATTTATGGGCCCTTTGCACATTCACTTTTTAAAAAATGCTCAGTTATTTCTTGTTACATTGGCTGCATAACAATCACGATAAAAGAAAACACAAACTTGCATTTTGACTGTCTGTCAGACATTTAGCAAAGTCCACTCTGGTCATAGTCAAACAAAACTACTAATTTTAACAGTAGCCTTTAAATCATTAATTTAAAATGACATTAGCTGCTAAAATCGTAACGTGACAACCAGTGTTCTATCTCAGTGACTGTAGCCATTGTACTACTGTATGTAACTTGAAATCTAGGAGCCTTATAGAATTTCATGTGCATGAAATGAATTTTATAACAGTGTAGTCATTCTTTCAGGATCACGATGACGCCCAGTATTCCAACATCGGCTTCCAGAGTTCTGCTGGTCAGAGTGGAGCTGCTGGTCCCCCCAGTGCTGAGACTGCAGGAGGGGAAGAGGAAGAAGTCCAGTATGCAAGCATTCAGCCGAGGTCTTCAAGGGAGACAGGGGCAGCAGAGGCTGATGATGACCAATATGCCAGTGTCCAGATAACCCCCTCCAGCCAGACTGCAGGAAGAGAAGATGAAGATGATGAGGATGAAGATGATGATGATGATGATGTCCAGTACTCCAGTGTTCAGTTCAAGAAGAAGAAAAGTGACGCTCAGTCTTACAGGGCTGCTGATACATACACGTGGGTGGCTGCATTTTCTACTCATTTCACTTTAGATAGAGAATTGATTTTAGTACTGAAAGAATTATAGAGATTATACATTAAATTACTCATATACTTTTGGTAAAATATACAGTACTAGATTGACAGTGATAACTATGTGAAGTGAGCACAGGTATTATGATGGTGCTCTAAATTGCAGCATATAGTGTTCAAACTAATGTGGCAGTGCATTATTAGGCAAACTGGGTCAGTTGTGTCAGCTGCACGTTCACAACAGTACCTTTTGTGTTGCAGTTCCACTCTTCAGCCAGAGGAGGAGCCCTCTGTGATCTACGCCAGTCTGCAGAACAGACATTGAACACTTGCAAAAGGAGAGACTGGAGCACACTGATGAAACTTGCAGTCTTTGATTTGTGCAAAACCGACCAACATTTCAACACTTCTGTGTCTTCCTGAGAGTCAAAACGTTTTGCACAAATATAAGACTGCAAGTTTCATCAGGGTGCTTCTGTCTTCTCCTTCCATAAGATTTTCAGTCCAAACGAGATCTGATACTGCAGGACGAAGATTGACACATGGAGTTCCCTATTTTTATGGGACATTGATTACTATGTGATGCTATTGAGTTCTAGGGTAGCCTACATCTGTGTGTTTAATCTGGTGTTTTTATGATCAGGAGTTCTAAGACGTTTATTAAAGTTTACTCAGAGAGAAGAAGAATGGTATGAGTGAGAGCCGTGTTGTTGTTTTGTTGAGTGAGAGACGTGTGAGAGTTTTGATATTAGTATTTTAGTTCATAGTAGTTGGAAGTTTGTTATTTTGGACACCTCCTACTGCACTTCTGCCTAGGTTGTAAACCATATAGGCAATAAAAGATCCTGTTTTGGTGTTGGACATCTCAACCTCCGTCTCCGTGTCTATCCATCAAGCTACGGCGCTACACATGGAGTTCCCTATTTTTATGAGACATTGAACACTATGTGATGCTATTGAGTCCTAGGGTAGCCTACATCTCAGTACTAAATTTCTCCATCCTCCTTAAATTTGTCCAACCTTTCCTCCGCCCTAGCCCCTACTTGAGTGAAGGAAACAAGGAATATTTCAAGTTATCTCTACAAAAGATACACCAGTGCTTCCTCACTTTTCGGACCTTTCTCCTCTCTCCTCCGTCCTTGTTCTTCTCTCCTGCTCTCAGCAAATAGACAAATTAGACATCCCTGATGACGTTGAGCCACAAGCGTTTTCCAGGGAACAAGGATGGAGGACTGTGGTATGAGGAAACATATTTAAATCTACCAACAGAATGTATGATTGGAATATTGTCTTGATGATGTTAGGTTTTTTTATGATATTATACTGTTTATATATACAGTATAGACACCAAACTATTTAGGCTCTGATTTTCAGGGGTGTAATCACTTCGCATTACTGTTGATTTCTCATATGTATAAACTGCCATGTCATGATAACATCACAATTCACAGATGATGAGGTTGTAAAGAGGAAGTTGTTGTGTGTGTTTGGGCATAGTTTTGTAATTTAAATATGTAGAATCAGTTAAAATTAATAGGCCTACACCACTAGAAGAGAAAATACAAGGGATTTGGATTCCCACCTTCATTGAGTCTATGGAATTCAAATAGATCTACAAACACGATTGCTCACAAACTCTCATCCATCCCTTTCCCTAATTAATTGAACAAACAAATAAATAAACAAACAAATACATAAATGGATGTGTACTTTTATTACAGTTTTAATGCAACTTCACTAAAGGTATTGTATATTTATTGTAGTAATTAATGAAATACTTGAGCCATAAATAAACAATGCCTGAACATACAGTGTTCTACTTTACTTCAAAGTGGAACTGAAGACCACAGCACGCACAACCGCAGTCAGTTTATGCAAGCATTTATATAACTCAAATCCTGTCTCAGAACTCATCCCCCCCCCATAATATCCCCATAACATAGACCTAATATGTGATAAATGCCTTGTCACAGTGTGCATGCTCTTTCCCAAGAGAAACCACTCCCATCTCTGTGGTCTGGGGAAGAGGAAGTTGTGTTGTCATCATGTACATATTTATTTATTTACAACCTTACTGTTTTATAGGGCATGAATTCATGTGTGTGTGTGAGGCTATGGTGATATACCGCATGAAACTACACGCCAGAGTAGATAGTGTGCAACTCATTGTGCACTTGCAGTAGACCGTGGGATGCACTGGTAGAGGCTTAGTAATCATTAAATTAACTAATTAACCAATTATAATTAATCACTGTAAGTCCTGAACCATACCTTTCATAGCATAACTTAACCATGGGCCAATGAGAATCTGGGAGCTTTCTGGAGAGAGGAGAACTCAATTACACTCAGATAGGAAGTGACATGTGAAAAGAGGACATATCAAGATCGATAGAGGGAGAAAGAGAGGAAGTAAAGTCTCTGTAAATAGAGGCTCTGAATGGCATGCATTAGTGGGACACGGTGAGAACAGCTCTTCTCACGGCCCTTCTGGTTCTCAGCATATAGGTAAGAGCACGTCTTCTAACGATGCATTGAAAACAGAGATGTATAGCACATGTAAAAATACATCATAACAGCACAGAATGTCTTGGGAGAATCTACTATATGTAGGCTACTGTACAATTCATGCTGAAGTTTTGTTTAGGCTTAGTACACTTCGAGCAAAAAGAACAAAAAGTTCCACTAAATTTATTGTACAATTTGTGTGACTACTATAACCTGG
>JAODXP020000033.1:11739582-11775465 GCA_027497455.2 Sardinella longiceps | reverse complement strand
ATAGTCATGATATAGGAAATGAAATATAAAATTGAATACTATTAATTGAATACTTGTGCTATGATTCCATTTATCCAGTCGGCCTACAGAGATTCTATGGTCTCTAAATTACTTTTCCTTGGTGAGTGAGCGGTGGGAGCTAGTGTGTCCACGTGCATTCTTCATCATGGCCTTAATCATATAATGATTAAAATAGCTATGTCAATGCAAACCTTTTGTGAAGTGCATGTAGAGAGTAGGTTATGTTTAGCACTACTGAAAAGAAGAAGTACAAAAACAAACAAACAAAAAAAATGCACAGTCATGACAAATTTAGCAGAGCCTTGCAGTTCATTTACAATACGTACTGATCTTAACACTCACTTGTCCAAAATGTTTGTAGTCCACCACTGGTCCACTAGTGTTTGCTCACCAACTTAGTAAATCAATAAATATACCAAGAGATATGCAAAAGCCTCTGAATTCTGGATCCAGAGGCTAAACCCATTTTCCAAAATATTCTGAAGTTATGTTGTTTCATGTTCTATAGTGCAGCCAAGGGATTAGTGTAGTCGTGTTATAACCCCATCAAGGACAGGAAATGAAATATAAATACGTGCTATAATTCCATTTACCCAGCACAGGGATTTTCCCATGAAATCAAGGATCCCTAACTTACTGTTTGCATGGTTAACATTACAAGCTGTGGGAATTCTTGTACAGTGGGTTGAAAAAGTAATTTCTGGGGTAGGAGGGGGGTTTAGGGGTGGATTTAGATTTTTTTTCACATAAATGTATTCCTAAGACATGGTAGCATTGGAAAATCTGGGCAAAAGCTGAATCTACACATTTTCATAAAATAACACCCCTCCCTACTTAAAAACAAGATGTCCTTGGTGCAGGGGTACAGGGGTACTCAGTAGGACCAGATTGTTTCAGGGGGTACTTGACGGATAAAAGTTTGGGAACCACTGTTGTACACCCATGCACTCCAATCCTACTACTAGTGAGATTCCATCATTTATTCAGTCATATACTGTAATGATCAATATAACTTTGTCTATGCAAAGCAATTCCTGCCTCTAACCCTTTTTTAAGTGCTTGTACTGTACAGAAGGTTATGTTTCACACGGCAGAAAAGAAGTCATGACTTGACAAATTTAGACGACAGAGCTGTAGCCTTGTAGGTCATTTAGAGTACTTACTGAACTCAACACTCAACTTTCCCAAAATGTTCATATTCTACTGGTGATGATGGTGATCAATACATGATAAATATCTCCTCCATTTTCATTATCTTTCTGAATAGGGGATGTCATAGTAATGATGATGACAATGATGATGATGATGAATCCCCCTCTCCTCGTGTGGTTCTGCTACTCACCATTCAATGTAAGTATTCAGTTGATGTTATAGCCCTAGATGTATAGTATATATATGTTTATCTTCCCTCATTCCTTTTTGCTCACTGCCACAAGAAAAACAAAGCCATTGAAATGTCACAGTAGACCATGTTATGCTTTGCAGATATTGCCTGTAACAGTGGAGGTGAAGATTGGGTTGGATCATCAGTGGTGATGCCCTGCACTTTTACTCTTCCAATTAATCTCACAGTCAAGGAAGTGTTCTGGCTGATTCACCCTCATGAAGGAAATGAGCCCACGAATCTTAAGTCTAATGACTCTTATAAGGGTCGTGTGGAGTACTTCTGGAACAATGATAACAACTGCACAATGAAACTGACCAATGTGAAAAAGAAGCACAGTAATATTTATTACATACATATTAAGACAAATGAAAAAGTAAATTGGCAAAGCAAATCTGCAGTTAATTTGACAGTAAAAGGTACTTAAATTCTTAAACCAACAGCAATAACGTATTTATTATTTTGAATCGATTGCAAACATTGAAACAAATGTGATTAAGTTTGTATATTTTTTTTTCTAATTATTTTCATTTTGACATTTTCATACCTTCCCTTCAAGCTCTCTATGTCAAGATTGAGAACTCGACTGTAATGGAGGGATGCAAAGTAACACTTACATGCAAGATTCCCTGCCAAATTAAGGACAAATTCCCAGTGATATGGAGAAAAAATTAGATCTATCTGTCCAGGCGACCAAGAACGAATTCACGTTGAAAGTTAGCAATCTTGATGAGGGCAAATATTCCTGTGCTCTAAAAGGTCATGAGGGAAATTCATCAAAACCAGTGAGCCTTATTGTCATGGGTGAGTTTGAACAAAAACATTTTCCAGCATGACTCTTATTTCTCTTATTACATCCAACTGTGACTCTATGAATTAAGTAAATAAATAAGCTAAAAAAAAAAATCAATTCCATTTCTACAGGCTCACCAAAGAATGTGTCAGTTTCAGTCAGACCTGATGTGACAATCAAGAGTTCAGTGACTCTGACCTGCAGCAGTGATGCCAACCCACCAGTGGAGAAGTACACCTGGTTTAAAGTGAATGAGTCCACTCCAGTAGGATCAGGACAGCAGTACATCATCACTAACATCAGATCTGAGGATGGAGGACAGTACTACCAGAGAGGATTCAAGCGGAGCGAGAGGTGTCAACGCTGGTTCAGTTCCTGGTTCTATTTTTGCAAGGGGGAGGGGGGAAAATCCCCCTTTATGCAGACTTAAAGAATGTTTTCTTATTGTGATGTAATGATTTATGCAGACTTAAAGAATCTTTCTTATTGTGATGTAATGCATTTATGCAGACAGGAAGTATTCCAGTTTGCTCCCATTGAAATGTATTATGATGCATTATCTTGCTCAGTATTCCATGATCTTTGGTACTACTGTGAGGCCAGGAATAAATATGGATCCCAGAACTCAACTGCTGTGCCCATCAAACCAACGGATTTGGATACAGTCACAGACTTGGGTATCTCTCGCCTCTCAACATCTTTTCATGTCCATCTCCAATTTTGATTCTGATATGGCTACTTCTCCATGTCTTTTTATACTTACATGACTGTTCATTGGTTATCCTTTCTGTGTCCCTCACAGGACACCGTATCCCTGTGTTGTATGTGATAGTAGGACTGTCAGTCTGTGGAGCTGTAGGTTTGATCTGTGTACTGCTCTGGATTAGGTCAGTATTGATACTTAATCTGGTACAGATGTGCTTTAGTTTCATTTTTATAAGACTTTTATCACTATTTCAGATTCCACTTAAGGAAAGTAAGACAACACAGCGTACAGGTGAGAGGATTTTCCCAGAAACATTAACATTCATCAAATGTAACATGCATCGTTTTGTTAGTACATTAGAAAAAAAAAAAAAAAAAGTCAATCAGCATATCAAGAAATATAAACTAATTTATTACTAACTCATTTTAACTAATTTATAAATTTTAACTAACTTGTTTATATATTAGCTCAGAGACAATGAGATTATTTTCCTTCTGGCTAACATTCAGTCCCATTGATCCACACAGACTCCAAGAGGAGCTCAGGATGATGATGTTCAATATGCCAGTGTCCAGTTCAGGTCTTCAGGAGTGACCCCAGACATTCAGAAGGACAATGTGCTGTATTCCAGTGTCAAAATAAAAGATGCAAAGCAGACAGCAGAGATTCAGGTGGAGGATGTGCAGTACGCCACTGTTCAGTTCAAAAAGGCTGGAGTTGTTCAGGGGTGAGTTTATAATTTACTTATGACTAGAAGTTTTATATATATATATATTAGTGCTGTCAAACGATTAAAAAAATTAATCTGATTAATCACAAAATTTTTCAAAGATTAATCGTGATTAATCACTTTTAATCGCAACTCATTTCCTCCAGTTAGAATTTGGATGCTAGGGTATATTGGATCCTTATTTTGCCCTGTAAAGGCCCTGATACTAAATAGTTGGCTTTGTTCGTCTCAAATGGGGCAATTCACACCTGTCCCCTACCCCGGAGGATTCCCCAAACATGTTGTTGGACAGTCAGGAGCTAGGCCATAATCTTTGTATAGTTTGACTTGATAATTGATCCATTTTCTATCTGAAATTGAACATAATACATGCCATGAAAGTGGAACCATATCCATCAGGATTAATCTGAGTTAATATTTTTAATCCGAGTTAAATTTTTTGGATTAATCACATGATTAATCAGTTAATTTTGCCAGCACTAATATATATATATATTTTTTACTATTTTTTGGGCTTTTTGCCTTTAATCGGGTAGGACAGTATAGAGGTGGACAGGAAACAAGTGGGAGAGAGAGAGATGGGGTGGGATCAGGAAATGACCTCGGGTAAGACTCGAAACCGGGTCCCCATAGTAATGGTATGATGTTCTAGCCCACTGAGCCACATCGCCCTCTATATACATTTTTAATATCTGTTTTCGCACCAACTTTTTTATTTTAGCCTGCAGCCATATAGATACATAAATAGGTATCCATTTTCTCCTCTCTTCTTGTAGTTCTCCTGACCAACCTGAGGGGGAGCTCTCTGGTGGGGTTGAAAGAAGAGCTTAGCAGATCAGCTGTGGACAAGAAGAGCAGATGTCCATTTGATTCTGAAGGATTTCATTTTTTTGTTAGAATTTCTGAGATCATTGCTATTTCCTGGAATCGTTTGCCTTGAAACTTTGTCTTTTATGCATTTATATTTTTTTCCTTTATTCTACTTGCTATAGTGCAGTCAGACTTGTACAACATGGCTATGCTTGCATGACACCAAACCATTGCTTTAAGACTAATAGTCTGTGTTATAATATTTTGTCAAGGTTATGTCCCATGATTAAAATCACAAGTTTTTAATTTTGTTTTTTATCATGTTTAGCTTCTTTTACATTTTGTGGGGGGAAATGTGGTTTTAAGATGTAATTTGATGGTGTACATCAGACCTCAGTTTTTGCCATCTGGTCTGTCCTCTCTCTCTCTCTCTCTCTCTCTCTCTCTCTCTCTCTCTCTCTCTCTCTCTCTCTCTCTCTCTCTCTCGCACGCACGCACGCACGCACGCACGCACGCACGCACGCACGCACGCACACACACACACACACACACACACTCACACTGTGTAGTCTGTAACTGAGAAGATGTGGTGTGCTGCATGAGTAAAAAAGTTCACACTTGCTTTGTGGTGTGTGTCAAGTCAATGGGAGGGGGAACTAGGTCTTGCCTAAAAATGCACTCAGAAAAAAAATGGTACCTTTGACATGGTGTGCCTGATGTGTTTATGTGACGGCGTGTGTGTGCGAGACAGAGAGAGATCATGTGTGGGTGTGTGTGATTGGGGGTGGAACATGGTGAAGGGAGAGATACTGGCAGGGGTGTCGTAGTGTGGGGAAAAGGGGGACTGAGTTACCTGGGCCCCATGAGGTGGAAGGGCCCTTGAGGAGGCCCCATGGCCAGGGCCGTTTCAAGGTACTTAGGGGGCCCCAAGCAAACAGGACATGGGGGCCCTTCACCTCCCATAAACACCTACATGAATCACATTGTTATAATTTTCAAACATCATCAATATAATTATTTGTATAGTACAGTTGTCTAACCCCAATTTAAAGTAATTTTTTAGTTGAAAAACACCACCAACTTAACTGCTAAAATGATTAAACAGTCAATCTTGGGGCCCCCTTTCAGCCTGGGGCCCCAGGCAATTGCCTGGTTTGCCTGCCTTGTTGCGACGGCCGTGCCCATGGCCATTGCTTCTGCACAGGGCCCAGAATGTGGTGCTAACCCCTGGATACTGGAACTGTACCCACTCAACTCGGACAACATGTTGAACATACTGCAGGGCTCACAAACTTGCCCTGACACGTTCATTATCTCTTCCTTCTGGGGACAAACATGAGCCTCGAAAGTTGTGGTCTGCTGCCCAAGTTCACAACTCTTTTTCTGTTGTCTGTGGACAGTGGCTGACAAACTGCTGCCGCTTTTGCAAATGTATGTATAAATGTATACAGTAACTAGAAAAGCGCTCAGAGAGTGCAGACCTCTGCCAAGGCAATGTGGTCACAGACACAATATAAATTCCAGATTATGTTGTGGATCACCGATCGCCACCAAAATCAAATCTGTTCTTGCTTGTCCCAATATACACATTGTCCGAGTTATCCTGCTGACAACCAGACAAACAAACAGACAAACAGGAGAATGGAGTGCAAAAGGTTTGGGTACTTCCTGTCAAAAAATATGTATGATTAGGAATAATGCAAGTAGCCTATGTTAGGGGGTGGGGGGTGGGGGGGACTAACAAACGTGTGAAATAGAAATACTGCATACTATGACATGGCAAATAATTGATGGTGTCTCCAAGCAATAGAGAGAGGGTCACAGACATGAGAAAAATGCAGGCCTCACAAACTGCAGGCCTCACAAATTTGCCCTGTCATGCTTCTCTTCCTTCTGGGGACAAACAAGAACCTCAAAAGTTGTGGCCAAGAGAATATTGTTCACAACACTTTTTTATGGTCTGTGGCCAGTGGCTGAGAAAATGCTGCTGCTTTTGCTTATGTGTTAAAAATGTACAAAAACCTGAAGGAAGACTTGGAAAAAGTTGCAGAAAGTTGAATTGTATGATACTTGGATGAACCCGGCTTGTAAAAATAATTAAATTAGTTGGAAAAAGTTGGACGCAGCCTTCGCAAAGGAGTTTGGGTACTTCTAGGCTAACAAATGTGTTCAATTGGAACAATGCAAGTATGCTTGGAAACAAAAGAGTGAAATAGAAATACTGTATACTATGATATGGTAAATAACTGATGGTGTCTCAAGCATGAGAGACATGAACCTCGAAAGTTGTGGCCATCAGAATCAAGTTCTCAGCTCTTTTTTATGGTCTGTGGCCAGTGGCTGAGAAACTGCTGCTGCTTTTGCTTACGTGTTCAAAAATGTACAAAAACCTGAAGGAGGACTAAACACTTCAAAAAAGTTGCAGAAAGTTGAATTGTATGATACTTGGATGAACACGGCTGGTTCCAATAGTTAAATTAGTTGAAAAAGTTGCAAAGACGCAGCCTTCGCAAAGGAGTATGGGTACTTCTACGCTTCTACACAAATGTATGTAATTGGAACAATGCTAGGTAATGTATGCTAGGAAAAAAAAACAATAACAACAAAAAAAACAAATGTGTGAAATAGAAATACTGCATACTATATGGAAAATAACTAATGGTGTCTCCAAGCATTAGATAGAAGGTCTCAGACATTAGGGAAAGGAAAAGCTTATGCTTCAGCTGTAAAAGAAGGCCAGTTAGACAATTAGGCCAATCCAGAAGAGAGGCTAGAACGTCACACTAGCACATGTTCAGAACATCACAGAATATGTCATTCGTCATTCCCTTACTTGGACAAAACACATGCCTGCAACAACTGTAGATGCGTGTGATCGAGTCAGGCACGCCATATCAGAATAAACTGTGACATTAAAAATGCAGAACCAAGAAATCGCACATTAATATTAGCAGAGGTGAAGGGGTCAAGCCGCAAGACAGCCACATAACGACAACAACGTGACCAACCCTGATTGGCCCAGAGGTGAGAGATAGAGCAAAGGTTTATGTCTCATTGCAATCAGGCCCGTTTCAAGGTACTTAGGGGGCTCCAAGCAAACAGGACGTGGGGGCCCTTCACTCCCCGTAAATACTTACATGAACCACATTGTTATAATTTTCACCATCAATACCATCAATATAATTATTTGTATTGTAAAGTTGTCTAACTCCAGTTTAAAGTCATTTTTTGTTGAAAATCACCACCAACTTAACTACTAAAATGATTAAAAAGTCAATCCTGGGGGCCCCTTTCAGCCTGGGGCCCCAGGCAATTGCCTGGTTTGTCTGCCTTGTTGCAACGGCCCTGATTGCAATCTTGAGGTAATCGAGAAAAATGCTCAAGGTCAGAGGTGAGAAATGGTGCAAATGCAACATGAGTTAATTGAGAAAAATGAGGTCTACGGGCATCGAGCAAAACATAAGAATCATGGAGGATTGGTCCTTCCTCATATTTCTCCCACCGTTTTTTGGTTAGGCCTTCTACAGAACAGCATCTCTCTCTCTGCTTGGTGTATACATTGATATTGAGACATTTATCTTCAGCAGATTAATAAATCTTATCTTAAAGAATAAAAGAGCCCCAAGGTCTCTCCAAAAAGGTTTCAAGTTTCGAAAACAGGAAATGCACAGAAAAACTACATCGTATGACATCATCAACCACATGGACCTGAATATATTACAGCTTGTTCCTTGGGTCTAGCTCATTTACAGAACTGAATAAACTCAGCAACGCTATCAAGTCAAGGTAGGCAAAACATGAAAGCTCTCTTTGCAAATCTTTCTCTGCATTTTGAGTTTAATTTAATGACAAGTAGCCAACTTTTGTACATTCACATATTGTATCTCATACAACCTGTTTTTGTATTTCTTTATCAACATTTTAAAGCACAAGTTTGGTATTGGTCATGCTGTAGTAAATCATTGTCATCAGACATTATGAGAAAGCAATGCTTTTTTCTTACAATAAACACAGGAAATGAACATATAATATTGCATAAGTGCGCGCGCGCACACACACACACACACACACACACACACACACACACACACACACACACACACACACACACCTGTCCACAAACATATAATTATACAATAACTGAGAATCTTTGAGCTTGACAGGAGTTGTTTACATACTGTATTTCATGATGTGTCATTATTCAGGCTACATGAAACATCATTGGGATGAATCTATGTGCATTTCTCCATTCTCTGACCATATTGCTCATGATTACCATGGCTTGCCATCACCAAGGTAAGTAGATTATGTTGTTATGTAGAGGTTGCACTCGAAGAGTGTTGTTAGACTAATTTCTTTGAGAGCTTAGTTACAGATGCATTTTGACACTGAACCTTGTAGGCAGATAGCTATCTTTTAGTATTAGGATCCATATGACTAGCTATAGGCCTATATATGATGTGAATTATAGCTGTAATATTTCATGTTTTTGAAGGAAGTGTTCATGGTAATTGATGTTTTTATTTTTTATTTTCTTGTTGTTTTTGTTTGCTTTTTTTTTCAATTAGCTGTCCATTGTACTGACTGGGTAAACATCCCTCATCGACGCATCTGCACTGTGACCGGATCATCAGTGGTCATTCCATGCTCTCTCACTCCCCCTGCTGGTTACACAGTGACAAAAGTCTTCTGGGTGACTCGCCCTAAAGAGGGAGCAGAAACCACTGATCTTGCTGAGGGGGAATCTCACGAAGGGAGAGTGGAGTACTACTGGGATGAAAACAATAAGAACAACTGCACCTTAAAACTCACTGATGTGAGAGAGTCAGACAGCACAGAATATAAAGTGAGGATTATAACAGACAAAGACAAATGGTTGAGTCGCTCTGGAGTAGAACTGTCAGTAGGTGGTGAGTCTATTATGATTGTTTTTATTGGCTTCTGTTTATACACTCTATACACACTACACACTCGTCACACCTACAAGTCTAGCCAATAATAAGAGATTTTTACAAGAGATAACATTTTATCATGGAGTTCTACCTGACAGAGTGATGCTGCCTAACCCAATGTGAAACAGGCCATTGTGCACAGTTCTTTATAATCACCCTGCATTTTAAAGAGCCGTGATATATTACACAAATTGTGACATTGTGAATTACAAACTGTATATCTAAGTGCATACGATTTACATAGCAAGTTTTTTTTTACTGTGTGAATTCATTTACACAGTGTGAAAAACTTTTAAGTAAATTAGCAAGTTTTTAGAGTAAATTTGACTTCTCTTTTAGATGCACCCAGTGCAAGTGACAGAGAAAACTGGGCAATTGTGCCACATTGCCATATCTGTGCTGTGACTGGATCATCGGTGGTCATCCCCTGCTCTCTCACTCCCCCTGCTGGTGTGAGAGTTACTAACATCTTCTGGGTGAATCATGCTGAATGGGGAATCGAACCCATTGATCTCATTACAAACACATCATACCAAGAAAGAGTGGAATACTTTTGGGATGAGAACCACAATAAGAACAACTGCTCCTTAAAACTCAATGATGTGGAGAAGACAGACAGCACAGGCTATAGATTGAGGATTATAACAAAAAACGAAAAGTGGCTGAGCCGCAGAGTCGATTTGTCAGTTTCTGGTGAGTCTGTAATAGTTTAACTATATTTGTTCAAGTGAAGCACATTTTGCCTGTTTTGAGGTGGTCACCCTAGTCTCCGCGCTGTGCTGTACGTCGGAGTTGTAAACCTCACCTCTCCATTATATCTGTAGAACCGGTCACCTCGTCGGCCGATAACCCTTACATACACATTGTATCTAGATGTCTATACACATTCATTTTCTATACACATTAATTAACTTCAATTTCTACCAATAGATCACCTGTATGTCTCAATTGCTAATCCAGTAGTGGAGGGTAATGAAGTGAGGCTGACTTGTGAGCACAAGTGTAGTTGGGGAAGCAAACCTACAGTGATCTGGAGAAGGGGCGGAGAAGATTTGCCTGTTACACAAACACACAATTCTAAGCTTCTCCTCTATAGAGTCAGTACTGAAGATGAGGGAGATTATTCCTGTGCTCTAAAAGGCCATGAGGGACATCCATCTAAATCGGTGAAGCTAAATGTCATGTGTGAGTATCTGTGTGATGCATTGTACTGTACATCCTGAAGTATTTTTCTATGTGGTTACATAAAGGAGACATATAAAAAACTTTGCCTTGGCTTTAATTAATCAGGAAAGGTTGTGAATAGCTAAAGTGGTATGGTGTTGCCCTCCTTATATGGAAATCTTAGAAAATACCCAGTAAAGAAATACCCACTAAAACATGGGCAAAGAAATATACCAAAGTCTACAAGTGATGCCATTTAGAAAAAAAAAGTACTGTTTCAGTACCCAAACTAAATATATTGAATTTGGCTTGTGAAATTGCACTTGATAGTCTTAAATAAATGAATGTTGAATGATATTCCATCAGATAACGTACAATACTCCATTCACCTAGGCTGTCAAGCCAGACTATCACATAAATGTATAGTCTTGCCACGAGTGATAGACCCCCGGGTAAAATGACTAAAACTAATCAGCGCAACTAGCAACTAACGAGAGATTCAAACAACGCTAAGCCTGCCCAATAACTCTCCCTGTCCAGATATAATGTTGTGATTGGCTAAACACCACAATGTCTGAATACAACCTAGAGCGTAAACAGCTCAGACACCATCGAGATCTGACCTATCTGATCTGACCTTTCACCCATTCTATGTCTCCTTCAAGGTTTTCCCATCTTTTCCAGTCTCTCCAAAGAAAACCTCAGTCTCAGAGACCCCTGATGTGATAATCAAGGGCACTACAGTGAATCTGACCTGCAGCAGTGATGCCAACCCACCTGTGGAGAACTACACCTGGTTTAAGGTGAATGAATCCACTCCAGTAGGATCAGGACAGCAGTACAGCATCACTAACATCAGCTCTGAGGATGGAGGACAGTACTACTGTGAGGCCAGGAATACATATGGAGCTGAGAACTCTACTGCTGTGTCCATCACTGTCCAAAGTATGAATATTTCCTTTCTCTCACTCTGCTTATTTGTAGTACTGTGTGTATTTGTGCCAAATCAACTTAGACTGAAAAATGCTCTCTTGATCCTTTAAGCAATGAGTAATTTGTTGAGTAATTCTCTGCAATTATGCTCTTTCACAGGACACCATGTCCCTGTGTTATATTATGTGATATCAGGACTGTCAGTCTGTAGAGCTGCAGGTCTGATCTGTGTGCTGCTCTGGATTAGGTCAGTACCGATCCTTACCCTAAATATCGTATTTTACTTGACTCATTGATCTTTTTCATTCTTCCATTGCCACAGGTACCACAAGACAAACACACAGGACAGGAAGAAAGAGGTAAGGAGTACAAGTCTCTGATTTATCATGGTCATCATTCAATTCAATTCAATTCAATTTTATTTGTATAGCGCACAAATACAGTACATTGTCTCACGGCGCTTTACAGACAGTACGGGAAGCATCCATGAGAATCAGGGGCAAGGAAAAACTCCCTCGCTTTGTAAATAATTTGTTATGTAGGAAGAAACCTTGGGCAGATCCACGCCTCATGGACTCAGCCTACCTGCCTGGGGCCTAATAAAGTATCCGTAAAGTCTGATGCATAGATTGACCATGGTTAACACAAAACAGTATGAGTACTGAATGTAGTCAGAGATGATATACACATAGTTTGTGTGACAGTCAGGGCCAAGGGATGGAGTCAGTAGTTGGAGTGTGGGATTAGTCAGTAATTGGAGTGGGATCAGAGTTCATTGGGTGTTGGTCGCCATCTAAGTAGTGGTCATCAGGGGGCCATCAGGCCAGTTCCATCACGGGCCTCAGAGAAAAGGGGAGGATGGTCCTGGTGTGTGGCTCCGGGGGGTTGGTCAGCATCCGTAGTGTGGTAGGGTTGGTGGCAGGGAGGTTCATCACTCAGCCAGTGCATCGAGGCAGAGGAGGCAAGAGAGACAAAAGAAACAGAAACAAGAGGGTTAGGCCAATCTAGGAGGATATCACTTCATGATATGTGTCACATAATCTAGCTAGAGTGAGGAGAGGGAGAGAGAGAGGAGAAAGAGGGTTGTACAGGATGGCAAGTGTGCAGAAGGTGGCAGCACTAGGCTATCGCAGCATAACTAAGGTATGGTACATGGCATCTCACCAACCCAGAAGGGGGTGGTCAGTGGCCGCCTTGGAAAAACAGCAGAGGTAGCCCTCCCAGGAAAGCCCAAGAGGAGTGGTGATATGCCATGGCCCACTCCTAATTATAGGAAATGTCAAAAAGGAAGGTTTTAAGTCTAGACTTAAAGGTATTGAGAGTGTCCGCTTCGCGAATGTAGGGAGGAATAGAATTCCATAGAAGAGGTGCTCGATAGGCAAAAGCTCTTCTCCCAATTGTAGTTTTAGATATGGTCACTTTTTCAAGGAGGCCAGCATTTTGAGATCTCAGAGGTCTTGCTGGATGGTATGGAACAAGTAAATCTGTAATATATGCAGGAGCTAAGCCATTAATTCATCTAAAATATATTCATGTTAATAAGTTTACTTAAATTCTACATGATCATAATCAGTGGAAATCTACTAGATTTGAGCAGAGTGATGAGCAAGGCCTTTGCTGTGCTTTGAGGGGTTCAGGAGTTACAAATATTGTCATAATGGCATTCATTCACTCATTCTGTCTCTATCTAAGGATGATGAGAATGATCCTCAGGAAAGACAGTCTGGTGCCAGTTCAATTTACCAGAGCCTGAACCCCAACACCACCCAAGCTGATGCAGTTTACCAGAGCCTAAACCCCAACACCATCCAACCTGATGCAGTTTACCAGAGCCTGAACACCAACACCACCCCAACCTGATACAGTTTACCAGAGCATGAACCCCAACACCACCCAAACTGATACAGTTTACTAGAGCCTGAACCCCAACACCATCAAACCTGATGCAGTTTGCCAGAGCCTGAACCCCAATACCATCCGCAACAAAAGATGATTTATGTGAAATTAGCATCTAACACCAGTGGATTGACTTACAGTAACCACATGATTGTGTGTAACACATGATTGTGTGTTGAATAGTTGCCACAAGCTTTAATCTGTTGATGCCCTATGGCTTCAAACTATTTTTTTTGTTTTGTTTTTTAAGGCTACTTTAAGAGATAACATATCAGTCTTAATTCAGCAGCTTGCATCTGTATTTATGAACTTAACAAAGTTTTATTGTATCAAAGTTGATAGCTTGCTTCCAATTTCAATTACTATTAAATTTGGTTTCTTTTTTTAAATTGTATGTAAATATTCTCATGATTATCTTCTATAATTAAAATTCAACGTTTTAAATTGTGATATCACATCTTGGGTGTTTGTGTCACTTTTTCTATTCCGGTACATTTGGTTTCTATTGCATTTTGTAAATCAAGTTCAGGAGAACGTGCTGCGCACTGGACTGTGGTCACCGTCTGACGTTGAGGAAACTGCTGAAGCTTTCACAGCTTTAGTCAAGGGGAGGGAAGAACAGCTATATATTTTTTTTTCTCTGGCAGTCAGGGGCGGTCCTACCCTCTTTGGTGCCCTGGGCGAACACCTTATCTGCCCCCCCCCCCCCCCCCAAAAAAAAGATAATTAATATTATTATAGTTATTATAATTAATAATAATCATAATAATAATAATAATAATAGTAATGACGCAGCACACCTCATCGTATTATCATTGCCTAGAACAAGAGGATAAAAATAAAACAAAGTTAAATAGCCATTGCAGCTAATTTCCATTTTTTTTTTTTTTTAGTACTCTTATGGTACTGATGGTAGCTATTAGTTACTCTACTATATGCATGTCTAGCTTCTACAGCAAAGGAGAAGATCTGAGCCCCAAACCCCTCCCCTTTCTTGTGTGTGAGACTTCAGCACTGAAGTCTGAAAGCAGGCAAACCTTAAGGGATTTGGGGTGTTCATTTTCTGCAAATGGGTGATAGAAAACTCTTCTGTTCAAATTATAGGTCTATATCATAATGTGTAGTGATTGTTTTGGTTCAGTTTCATTTTTTGAGCTCTTGGTTATTAGATGGAACTCCAGCAGCCAAGTTTATAACACCAGATAGATATTTAAAAATGGGGGCGATCTTTACACTGAAATTGAATGCCCTTATTCTCAAGTAAGTACATTACAAGTGGCACCAATGCATGCGTCTGGATGTCTACTTTCATTTGATACCAAATACTTCTATTTTAGGCGGAGATATACCAGTACCAAAGCTTCCAAAAGACAATAAAGCAAAACCGGATCACCCGCGATTGTAATTTTCGGCGCTCGCCTGCGCAATAATAATTAAAAAAAACTTCGGAGTGCCCGTGATGCCGCCCTCCCGACGATGGCGCCCTGGGCGACCGCCCATATTGCCCATGCCAGAAACCGCTCCTGCTGGCAGTCTACGGTCATCTCACACTCTGTCTCTATGGTTATCTTTGTGAGCTGCCTCTGTGGTCTGTGGTTAATAGCTGCCATTAAGGAAACTACTGTGGATTCTGCTTACTTGTACAATTATAGTTCAGGGGAGCGTTGAACAGACATTATATAGTATTGTAGGTCACCAAATGCATGTAGAGGAGATTAAATCATATATTTTTATGTCAATGTTTATCTCACTCTTGCATGTGTGCCTGGCTTGGGGAACTTGTATGAGTGTGTTCATGTGAGAGTGTGTGTGTGTTAGCAGACGTGGGTGTATGTACATAAATTTATTGGAGACTTTTTATCAGCATATTAATCAATCCTGCCATAGAAATGTATCGCAATTCTTCAAAGTCTCTCCAAAGAGGTTTGTATTTTATGTTCAGTTACCAAAAACAGGAAATACACAGAGGGTAAAAAATCAGCCAGGACATGACAACACCAACCACAAATGCATCTAAGTTGTTTCTATTCATGTTCATGTGCCACTTTAGCTCATTTACGGAACTGACTGAACTCAGCAGCCAGCGAGTGTCAAGGTAAGAATGTATTTTTACATAAAGTATATTTATTTTTTTAACACGTTAAGAAACATGTGCATAAACATGCACACACCAACACATTCTGACACACACACACACACACACACACAAACACATGAAGTGCACGAAAAAGTGCATGTGTATTAGAATCCTGTTGTGTTGTTTATCAACTTCACATGTAACGGCAGGCAGAGTTTAATGGATGTTTCATGATGCACATATTAGGCTATCGTATGATTCAGGCTACATGTAACATCAGTTGGGATGATGGAAGCTGGACTTTATCTGAAAATACTTGTCACATTTGTCATCGTTTATCATCACCAAGGTCAGTAGACTTTATCTTCAAATGTAAAAAAAGGGAAGCACATAGTAGCTTAAATGTATGGAAAATGGAGATGAGAGAGAGGAGATGCATTTTACATTTTGAGACAGATAAGGCCATGCCTCTTTTCCTGTCTTAGTTCTCCTTTTTAATCTAACTGCAATAGTCTGATAGCATAAACAGTATATTTCATGCCTTGTTTTTCAATCATTTATGATGAAGTACACGGTTAAGATTGAAATTTTGACAAATCCCTCTGTTCCAAGAATTTCCACCTTTGGTGATAAATGGCTGCATATGGTGCACTGGTGTTTATTTCCTAAAACACATTAAACTTCCATTTGTAAGGACATGAAGCTCATTGAGTGGACAGTAATATTCATTGATATGCTGACACAAAAATCTTTGAAAAGTGTAGCTTCCAACATGGTTTTCATTCTCAACTGTAGACCCATTTCTCCTAGCCTGGGCGAAAGCAGACTGTTGACTCCGTCATACAGTCTGGTCAGTGTTGCCAGAGTACCATAATTTTGACCTCTGTACGATGTACTTTCAATAATGAAATAAAATGGGTAATGTACGATAATTTCAGAATTTTCAGTCGTTCGTCCAAACACACATCCTACCGCTTCTCTCTCTGACCCCCGAGAATCATTTCGCAGGCCCGCTTGCCTGTACGCACGCACGCTAGCATTCTTTTTTTCTGTACCAAAGTTTAGGCCTATATCTATTATGGTCCAATTCAAAATCTGGACTGTCGGCTTTGGCACGTTAAAACGTTAGGCCCTAAGTAGCAAGACTTTCTCCAGTTAGTGTGACTGTACACAGCCTGTTTAAAAGTGGCTGTATTATTATTTGGAAAATAGACATATTTTATGCCTTTAGTTAGTGTACGATAATTTTTGTCAAAAAACGATAATTTTGAGGTTTTGGTACGATACTTGGACATTCCCAGTCTGGCAACACTGAGTCTGGTCCAATGCAATTGAAATAGGTTTCCGTTTGGATATGACATATTCTCTCACCTGGCTCTCACGCCTCCAACTTCGCTGGCTAATTCCAATTTATTTTGACATCGTAGCGGCAATAAGTCCTCAAGATCATGGATGTTAATGTCATGTACCAATTTTGTAAATGAAATTCGAAAGTAGTGGCAGAATAACAACTGCATTCCTATGCTGTAGGAGTACAAAGCTGCTGCAAGTTTTGAGACATCGCTCTAAACTGTGTGCTGATTGGCTAAACCATAGAGTTACCGAGGGAAACATAGCTAGGGGGGTTGGGCCAGCTTACGCCTGAAGCATTTGAAGCAGGCAACAAGATGATGGAAGTCACACTTTGAGAAAATTACCAAACTTGTGCTTTAACAGGGGAGTGTAGAGGTGACATCAATATGAACTTTGAACAACTGATTCTGGGGTGATTTTATCATTTAGATTTATTGTATTGTATTGTTTTTGTATGTGTATTAGTGCTCATACTTGTTTCTTTCAGCTTCCGTCAGTCAAAACAGCTCAGAAGATTGGGTAAAGTTCACTCACTCCAGTATGTGTGCTGTGAGTGGATCATCAGTGGTCATCCCCTGCTCTCTCACTCCCCCTGCTGGTTACTCTGTTTCTAAAGTCTTCTGGGTGATTCACCCCAAAGAAAATAAGGAGCCCCCTGACCTATATGACAACATATCTTACAAAAATCGTGTGGATTACCACTGGAATAAGAAAAACAATAAGAGCAACTGCACCTTAAAACTGACTAATGTGACATGGACGGACACCACAGAATATAAAGTGAGGGTTATAGCAGGCGAACACAAATGGCTGAGCCTTTTGGATGTGAAATTAACAGTTACAGGCAAGTCTCATGATTTAGCAGTATTTGTTTTCACTGACCATTTTCAAGTAATATTCTATAATTATCCATTTAGTTTCTAACTAATGTCCTCTTTCTCATGTAGACTTAAGTGTCTGGTTTCTTACACCAGTGATTGAAGGTAAGAAGGTGAAACTGAACTGTTCCACCAGCTACATTTTGAAAGGCAATCCCACAGTGCTATGGAAAAAGGATGGCAATAAAATAGATGGTAAAGACAAATATGGGCTTGTCCTTAAGACAGTCAGACCTGAGGATGAGGGCTACTATTCCTGTGCTTTAAAAGGCTACGAGGGATGCCCATCTAAACCTGTGAAGCTGAACGTCATGTGTGAGTCAAGTGAGATGCTCTCCAATTTTTCATAGTTTTAATATGAATAAATGTTATACACGTTTTATTCCAATGGCCTTTCCTTCAGACCCACCCAAGAACATCTCTGTGTCTGTCACCCCTGATGTGGAGATAATCAAGGGAAGTTCAGTGACTCTTACCTGCAGCAGTGATGCCAACCCACATGTGGAGAACTACACCTGGTATAAGGTGGATGACTCCACTCCAGTAGGATCAGGACAGCAGTACATCATCACTAACATCAGCTCTGGACATATAGGACAGTACTACTGTGAGGCCAGGAATAAATTTGGAGCTCACAACTCTACTGCTGTGTGCATTACAGTCCAAAGTGTGAATATCTCCTTTCCCTCACTGTATATTCTTATCTGTAGTGATGTGTGTGTGTGTGTGTGTGTGTGTGTGTGTGTGTGTGTGTGTGTGTGTGTGTGTGTGTGTGTGTGTGTGCTTGTGCCAAATCATCTTACACTGAAAAATACTCCTTTAAGAAATTAATAATTTGTTGAGTAATTCTCTGCAATGTTGGTCTTCCACAGGTGACGGCAGCCCTGTGGTGTTTGTGATAACAGGACTGACAGTCTGTGGAGCTGCAGGTCTGCTCTGTGTGCTACTCTGGATTAGGTCAGTACTGATCCTTACTGAAGTACAGATAAATATCCTAATTAACTTTTGACTCATTGATCTCTTTCATTCTTCCATTGCCACAGGTACCACAAGACAAACACACAGGACAGGAAGAAAGAGGTAAGGAGTACAAGTCTGATTTATCATGGTCATCATTCACCTAAAATATATTCATGTTTAAGTTTACTTAAATTCTACATTATCATAATCAGTGGAAATCTACTAGATTTGAGCAGAGTGATGAGCAAGGCATTTGCTGTGCTTTGAGGTGTTCAGGAGTTACAAATAATGTCATAATGGCATTCATTTCTTTCTTTCTCTATCTAAGGATGATGAGAATGATCCTCAGGAAAGACAATCTGGTGCCAGGTCAATTTACCAGAGCCTGAACCCCAACACCATCCAACCTGATGCAGTTTACCAGAGCCTGAACCCCAACACATCTCAACCTGATGCAGTTTACCAGAGCCTGAACCCCAACACCACCCAACCTGATACAGTTTACCAGAGCCTGAACCCCAACACCACCCAACCTGATGCAGTTTACCACAGCCTGAACCCCAACACCACCCAACCAGATGCAGTTTACCAGAGCCTGAACCCCAACACCACCCATCCTGATGCAGTTTACCAGAGCCTGAACCCCAACACCACCCAACCTGATGCAGTTTGCCTGAACCCCAATACCATCCGCAACAAAAGATGATTTATGTGAAATTAGCATCTAACACCAGTGGATTGACTTACAGTAACCACATGATTGTGTGTAACACATGATTGTGTGTTGAATAGTTGCCACAAGCTTTAATCTGTTGATGCCCTATGGCTTCCAACTATTTTTTTTGTTGTTGTTGTTTTTTAAGGCTACTTTAAGAGATAACATATCAGTCTTAACTCAGCAGCTTGCATCTGTATTTATGAACTTAACAAAGTTTTATTGTATCAAAGTTGATAGCTTGCTTCCAATTTCAATTACTATTAAATTTGTTTGTTTTTTTAAATCTTATGTAAATATTCTCATGATTATCTTCTATAATTAAAATTCAACGTTTTAAATTGTGATATCACATTTTGGGTGTATGTGTCACTTTTTCTATTCCAGTACATTTGGTTTCTATTGCATTTTGTAAATCAACTTCAGGAGAGCGTGCTGAGCACTGGAATGTGGTCAATGTCTGACGTTGAGGAAACTGCTGAAGCTTTCACAGCTTTAGTTAAGGGGTGGGAAGAACAGCTATATCTTTTTTTTTCTCTGGCAGTCTACAGTCATCTCACACTCTTTCTCTATGGTTATCTTTGTGAGCTGCCTCTGTGGTCTGTGGTTAATAGGTGCCATTAAGGAAACTACTGTGGCTTCTGCTCACTAGTGCAGTTATAGTCCATGGAAGCATTAAGCAGGCATTATACTGTATTGTAGGTCACCAAATGCATGTAGAGGAGATAAAATCATATATTTTTATGTTAATGTTTATCACACTCTTGCATGTGTGCATGGCTTTGGGAACTTGAAGTGTGCACGTGTGAGAGTGTGTGTGTGTTAGCAGACGTGGGTGTATGTACATAACTTTATTGGAGACTTTTTATCAGCATATTAATCAATCCTGCCATAGAAATGTATCGCAATTCTTCAAAGTCTCTCCAAAGAGGTTTGTATTTTATGTTCAGTAACCAAAAACAGGAAATACACAGAGGGTAAAAAATCAGCCAGGACATGACAACACCAACCACAAATGCATCTAAGTTGTTTCTATTCATGTTCATGTGCCACTTTAGCTCATTTACGGAACTGACTGAATGCAGCAGCCAGTGAGTGTCAAGGTAAGAATGTATTTTTACATAAAGTATATTTATTTTTTAACACGTTAAGAAACATGTGCATAAACATGCACACACCAACACATTCTGACACACACACACACAAACATATGAAATGCACGAAAAAGTGTGAGTGTATTAGAAGAGAGAATGCTGTTGTGTTGTTTATCAACTTTACATGTAACGGCAAGCAGAGTTTAATGGATGTTTCATGATGTACATATTAGGCTATCGTATGATTCAGGCTACATGTAACATCAGTTGGGATGATGAAAGCTGGACTTTATCTGAAAACATTTCTAACATTTGTCATCGTTTGTCATCACCAAGGTCAGTAGATTTCAGAAAAAGAATCACATATATAGCCTAAATGTAACGTATGGAAGAAGGGACATGAGAGAGAGGAGATGCATTTTCTGTTTTGAGACAGATAAGGCCATGAATCTCTTCCTGTCTTAGTTCTCCTTTTTAATCTAACTATGATATTCTTAAAGCACAAGTTCAGTCATTTTCATGCCTTGTTTTTAATCATTTATGATTAAGTACAATGCTGAACATTTGAAATGTTCACAAATGCCTGTTCTAAGAATTTTGCGGCAGCTTTAGAATGGCTGCAGGTTTAACACATAACACATTCATTTGTAAAGACATGAAACACATTGAGTGGACAGTAATTCACTGATATGCCGACATAAAATTGCTGAAAAATCCATTAATTCTTAACTCTTTTTTCTGTTTGTAAATGTACGCCTAAGCATTTGAAGCAGGCTACAAGAAGAGGGAAGTCACACTTCATGAAATTACCAAACTTGTGCTTTCAGAGGGGAGTGTAGAGCTCACTTTATCAATATGAACTTTGAACAACTGATTTTATATCGGGTGATGTATAATTTTGGTTGCTGTATCTGTATTAGTGCTCATTATACTTGTTTCTTTCAGCTGCTGTCAATAAAAGCAGCTCAGAAGATTGGGTAAAGTTCACTCATAACTACACCTGTGCTGTGAGGGGATCTTCAGTAGTCATCTCCTGCTCTCTCACTCCCCCTGCTGGTTACACTGTAACTAAAGTCTTCTGGGTGATAAACCCCCCCAAAAATAAGGAGCCCCCTGACCTCTATAACAATTTTTTTTACAAAAATCGTGTGGATTACCACTGGAATAAGAAAAACAATAAGAATGACTGCACCTTAAAACTGACTAATGTGAGAAGGACAGACAGCACAGAATATAAAGTGAGGGTTATAGCAGGCGAACACAAATGGCTGAGCCGTTCTGGTGTGAAGCTAGAAGTTACAGGCAAGTCTCGCAATATTTGTTTTCACTGACAATTTTCAAGTCGTATTCTATTATTATCCATTTAGTTTCTAACTTCTAATTCTAACTAATGTCCTCTTTCTCATATAGACTTGACTGTCTGGTTTCTCAAACCAGTGATTGAAGATAAGAAGGTGAAGCTGAACTGTTCTACCAGATTCAGTTTGAAAGGCAATCCCACAGTGCTATGGAAAAAGAATGGCAATAAAATAGATGGTAAAGATGTAAACAAATATAAGCTTATCCTTAAGACAGTCAGACTTGAGGATGAGGGCTACTATTCCTGTGCTTTAAAAGGCTACGAGGGATGCCCATCTAAACCAGTGAAGCTGAACGTCATGTGTGAGTCAAGTGAGATGCTCTCCAATTTTTCATAGTTTTAATATGAATAAATGTTATACACGTTTTATTCCAATTCCCTTTCCTTCAGTCCCACCCAAGAACATCTCTGTGTCTGTCACCCCTGATGTGGAGATAACTGAGGGAAGTTCAGTGACTCTTACCTGCAGCAGTGATGCCAACCCACCAGTGGAGAACTACACCTGGTTTAAGGTGAATGAATCCACTCCAGTAGGATCAGGACAGCACTACAACATCACCAACATCAGGTCTGAGGATGGAGGACAGTACTACTGTGAGGCCAGAAACAAATATGGATCTCAGAGATCACCTGCTGTGTCCATCACAGTCCAAAGTATGAATATCTCTTTTCACTCTCTATATGCTTATCTGTAGTGTGTGTGTGTGTGTGTGTGTGTGTGTGTGTGTGTGTGTGTGTGTGTGTGTGTGTGTGTGTGTGTGTGTGCCATATCAACCTAGACTGAAAAATACTCTCTTGATCCTTTAAGAAATAAATCATTTGTTTGCTAATTCTCTGCAATGGCTGTCTTTCACAGGTCACAGTAGTCCTATGGTGTCTGTGATATCAGGACTGTCAGTCTGTGGAGTTGCAGCAATACTCTGTGTGCTGCTCTGGATTAGGTCAGTACTGATCCTTGCTGAAGTTCAGATTAATATCGTATTTTACTTTTGACTCATTGATCTCTTTCATTCTTCCATTGCCACAGGTACCGCAAGACAAACACACAGGACAGGAAGAAAGAGGTAAGGAGTACAAGTCTCTGACTTTTATTCATCTAAAATATATTCATGTTCATAAAGTTTACTTAAATTATACATTATCATTATCACTGTGCTGTGTATGACATTGCCATAATCATTGTGCTGTTTTTGTTGGCTTTGTTTACCTTGACTGGCACTTTAACTAGCTGGATCAGGATGTTCAATACTTCAACATGAACCTGCCTGGATCTGGTCAGAACAATGGAACAGCTGCCCCTGGTGGTGAGACTGCAGGTGGAGAAGAGGATGACACCCAATATGCCAGTGTCCAGCCCAGACACGCAAAAGAAACTGGAGGAGGCCAGGAAGATGACGTCCAGTACTCCAGCGTACAGTTTAAACATACAACAGCTGTACAGTGGTGAGTCTATGACTTTCAAATATTATGATCAGACATATGCAGATGATGTATTACTTGTTTTCTTATGCAAGCCTGTCTTTGTATTGATGTCTTCTTGCAGCTCTCCTGACCAACCACAAGGGGAGTTGTCTGTGATCTACAGCAGTGTGGAACCTCAAGCCTGAGGGGAGCCCATCTAAACCAGCTGCTGTCTGAGGATCGAGCTAAGCCTGAAATAATTACGTAGATGAGCTTATAATTTAATTTCCTTTTCCTTTGGCAGTGCTGTCATTGGATTATGCTTTAATAACTTTTATCCAGCAATTTTGAAGGTATTTAGTCATTTGTGCTCATATAAATCTGACCAGTATCTTGCCAAGGCTATACACAATTCTGCTCAATTTTGATACAGTAAGGTTCTCTGAAATGTTTTCAATAAAATGAATTAAACTTTGATTCATGGTATTTGTTGTTTTTCTTTCTTGTATGGATAGTTATCAGAAGAAGCCAAGAAGCAAGTCTATAAATCAAAATTGTTTTCATACACCTTAATTTAAACCCCATTACCATTGTTCGTCATGGGTCTTGGTATTTGTAAATATCCAGTAAAGGTCTTTCATAAATACAAAGATTAGAAACAAAGACTGGACATACAGTAGAGTGTACAGGGCAATGCCCATTGAGCCAACGGTCATTTGAGCTGGTGCTGTCATAATTACCTCCGCCAAGGAGGTTATGTTTTCGCCAGCGTGTGTGTGTCTGTGTGTCTGTCTGTGTACAAGATAACTCGAAAAGTACAGCATGGATTTGGATGAAATTTTCTGACTACATTGGCTTTCTGGCTACATTGCCTTGGCGGAGGTCTGCACTCCTCTGGGCACTTTTCTAGTTTACTCATAATTTTATTGATGGATATTGGGATAGTCCAATTAAATGTTTCATATACATGTACTGTAATGTGTCCATCCTGCTTGTCATGAAGTTATTACTGAATAAGATGCTCGGATCCAGTCCAGCCCTGTGTGAATGTTATATTGCAGTTGTTTGGTTAGCCGTCAAATTGGTTAGTTAAGTGTTATTTGTGGATTAGGTCCACCCTTTTCATTGTGGCTTAGTTATGACAAGTGGTGAGGGTGGAGTGCACACAGAGAGATTATGAAGGGTCAGATGACACTTTGTCAGATCTTTGGTATTATATGTGTCAGATAAAGTGAAGTTCAACAGCAGGTTTTTAGGGTGGCCTTCTTGCTCATGTGCATGTGAAACAGTTATTCAGATTACTTCCTCATTTAGCTGTAGGCTGTTGATGTTAATCTGTGGAGAGTTACTGTAACAGGTAATTGTTATTCAGCTGTAAAAACAGTTGAAGAGACATGAGGGTTCAGGAATTCCCTATCTTGGTCCCTATCCCCAATTGCCTTCCTATGCAATTTTGTTCGATACTCATTTCCCTGTATTCCATCTGGACTGGACAAGGCCCGCCATTGGCCTTGTTTGTTCAGGATGCATCCCATCCTAGCCAATCATAATGGTGGCCTATTCCTTTAAGGCATAGAGACCATAAAGCACAACTGTGACGGTGTGGGGAGCTGCCCATGAGAAAAAAAAATTCACACTCCTACTCTGTGTTCTCTGTCAAAAGGGGCCGAGAGAAAGAAAGAGAGAGAGAGAGAGAGAGAGAGAGAGAGAGAGAGAGAGAGAGAGAGAGAGAAACTACTTCTGCTTTTTGTAGTGAAGCTAAAGTGCACTGGAACGGCCATAGTGTAGGCCTGTGTGTGATGGAATGCATTAGAACAGACAAAGTGTAGTTCTGTATGACAAATAATGCACACAAGAGGGTTCAGGAATTCCATATCTTGGTCCCTATCCCTAATTGCCTTCCCATGCAATTTTGTTCGATACTCATTTCCCTGCAGGCATGCACTGGCCATAGGGCGTACAGGGCAAATGCCCGGTGGGCTCGACGGTCATTTTTGGGCCGAGGCTGTCATTAACTCTTAATTTTCATGAAGGACATTGGGCTAGTTTAATTAAATCTCTAATGTTCATGCAATATGTCCAACTTAGAGGGTTATTTTAGCTAGCCACAACATTATTATTATTGAATAAAATCATGGAGGGCCGCCATGGCCAAAAATGCTCAGGCCATTTTTTTGTCCCAGTCCTGCCCTGTTTCCCTGTATTCCGTCTGGACTGGACAAGGTTTGTTCAGGATGCATCCCATCCTAGCCAATCATAATGGTGGCCTATTCCTTTAAGGCATAGAGACCATAAAGCACAACTGTGACGGTGTGGGGAGCTGCCCATGAGAAAAAAAAATTCACACTCCTACTCTGTGTTCTCTGTCAAAAGGGGCTAAGAGAGAGGGAGAGAGAGAATCTACTTCTGCTTTTTTTAATGACAGTGCACTGGAACAGACATAGTGTAGGCCTGTGTGTGATGGAATGTATTAGAACAGACAAAGTGTAATTCTGTATGAAACAGAACGCACACAAACCGGAATGCACTATCTTGGATGCTTGATTCCTCAACCAAACAATCGTTTAATCACTCCCTTTAATTAGTCAACATCTCCCTTAAGAGGTATCAAAGTTTAGTGCAATGCAAAACAAGAAGTACAGGAGGGGAAAAAATATGTCACCTAAAACAACACAAGTTTTTTTCACGCCTGTATTTATACATAGCTATGTGTGTTGCTTCTTGTAATTGGCGAACAAATCACTTGGCACACTGCACGGTAAGACTAATACATATCCTCTCAAGTATTTGCAAAATTACTAATGTTCTCACAACATTATATAACCTTAATTTCTGTTACTATTTTTAAAGACTTTATTTTAACACCAATGGTTCACTGTGTCTGTGCAAACGTCCGCCACATGACTATGACAGAGGGATTGCAACAAACAAGTCATGCTGCATTGTTAGGGTGATACCTTGGCTTGGCAAGGGTTAATGTAGGGAGGTGGTCTTGCCTGTACTGGCATATTTCAAAATTTTATATATAAAAAAAGTGTTTGGTGTACAGCTCTGAGATTTGGCATGATGACACTACTTATACAGAAGAATATACAGTATGAGATTATTTTCAAGAAAATCTATGACATGAACTGGGAGACACTAGGTGAGTTGGCATGGAATGACCCTTCTAGAAAAATTAAGCGCACACATTTCAAATTACGTATTAGAGCTCCGGTAGCCTGTATACGGATGTTGGTCAATTTTCGGTCTATAGCGAAACGTGAACGTTTTCAGCTTCCATATTCCAAGATGGCAGCAATAAATGGAGAGTCTACCCCAGTTAATGTGCATGCAAATGCGAAATTTCAAGCCAATACGGACACACAGAATTAATAGTGTTGGTTAATATTTATGAGAAAGGAGATTTTGATATTGAACAATAAAATTACACATTTTACCAAAAAAGAGGATATTCAGGTATACAATATCTAATATCCACAATATTCAGGTATCCACCCACTCAAATTCAGATAATGTTAAAGGAATAGTTCACCTCTTTATGAAAATTGGTTATTCACCCCCTTACCTGGAGCTACATATGTGGGTAAGAGCATTTTGATCTCAGTGCATGTTGTTCTAATCTGGCAACCCCAATTTACAAGCTTAGCATAGGCTGGCGCTGGAAAGTAAAGAGTTGCTATCTGGCAACATTACATTCCAGCGCCTATGCTAAGCTAAAGCTTAAAAAATTGGGGAAAATTGCCATACTAGGAAAACGCAAGCACTGACACCAAAATGCTTTTACTCACATATGTAACTCCAGGTAAGGGGTGAATAACCAATTTTCATCAAAAGGTGAACTATTCCTTTAATAATCTTTTCACCATATGATGACCATTTTTGTGCAGTACCAGATATTGGATGTGCACACCAACACCACTGCATAATTTTGTACATGTCCTCATTACAAGAATAATTTGCCTTTTTCACCTGGCCGCCATTCCGAACGAAAACGAGGCTCAGCTGGTAAACTAAACGGAACGTCAATAATTTCTCACAGATGCTGGGCATAAAATATACTGCTGGTCCCCTCTCTTACTGTTGGTCAGGTGGAAAGTTGGGCAGATGAGGGGCATCTTCTGGGGAAGTTTTACCACTCAAGCCTCGTTCTAGTGCGTCATAGTGACGTAGGTGAAAAAGGTCATTTCCACAGCTTTATTGCTGGTCTCAGCTTCTCAGAGCTGACTGACGTCAGTCAAAGTTCTACACAGAATTTCTGCTCACCTCATCAGTTCTATGACACAGGAAAAGCAGGTAAGAAAGTGGGTCACTGATGATAGCAACAGCAAGAAGCTCTCATGATTAACCCCTGCCAGTGACAGCTATCTATCTATCTATCTATCTATCTATCTATCTATCTATCTATCTATCTATCTATCTATCTATGTGTGTATGTATCTATCTGTCTATTTATCTATCTAAAGTGTTTTTAATTATGTATTTGTTGATTTTGTTTTTAGTTTACAGCCTAACCCAGAGATAGCCATCTTTTTTGCTTGCAGGCTGAAAATCTAAGCTAAAAGAATATTAAGAGCACTAATTTTCAACCAATTGTGAGTGAACTAATAGCCAATATTACAGTAATATTAGGTTAATGGGATAACCTTTTTTTAATGGCGGACAAAGGGTTCGGCCCCACAAGGGCAGCAACTCACCCCTGAGCCTTAGTTTGGCCATACCTGGTATAACTGTTAGTACGATATCAGTGATATGGACACAACACACTCATACACCTCCAGCTGCACATCAGAGGTGGTTCAGAATAAAACTTTCTTTGAAGTAAAAGGAGGAAGAGGAAGAGGAAAGTGTATCGTAAGCATGCCACCTCTTTAGGGTCAACCACAAGCTCTTTGTTTTTGGGTCAGTGTCAGTCTCTGTTCAGACTCGATCAACACTGAAGGATGCTACTAGCTTGGTAAGAATGACGTTTTTATTATTATTTCATTATCTTGTTCTTTTTGAAGTGATACATTCAGGGTTTTCATATTTATTAATGTTTATGTAGTTTTATGTATATATTGTTTTTACTGTAAAAAAAAAAAAAAGCAAGATTAACAGATTGAATACTGGCACTTCTCGTCTTTTGTTGCACCATACAGGATGAATGAATGAGTGTACGAGTGATTGAGTGAGTGAGTGAATGAATGAATGAATGAATGAATGAATGAATGAATGACAGTAAAAATGTCATCCTCTTGGTCTCTGGCGCTATTGCTTTTTCTGCTCTCCATAATCCAAGGTAATATAGCAGAAAAATTGTGTCCATAATGCCCATAAAATCTGTAAAGAGATATAGTAGAATATCCAGTGCATGTACTGTACAAGTCTGTGTTGCTGTAAAACAAACAAACCAAGTACCTAGTCATACGTTTTAAATATTTGGTCCATATAATAGGATGTTGAAAATATTTCTAAGTTATTAAGTATTTCAAAGCTTGTGAAGTTCACAAATTCCAAGGATTCAGTGCTGAAGATACTTACTTTTTTATTAAAAAAAACTTGAAAGTTAAAAAATCCCGCACACTGTCCATTCCACCAAGCAAACTTTAATACAACGTATTAAACGTATTGTAAAAAGCTTTTGTAACTTTACCTGAAGAAGGTCGGATGACCGAAACGTTGTATTAAAGTTTGTTTGGTGGAATGGACAGTGTCGCGGGATTTTTTAACTCTTGAATGATAACCCCACTGGGATAATATCCTACGCACCTGCCAAACTACTGAGGTGTGCAAAAGCGTCATTTGGAACTATTAAAAAAAACTTGGACAATAGAAATACTTTCAACAACTCCATTTCAAACCAAAGAAGATGTGTTAGTGTAATGTAATACACCCAGCCACAGAAGAAACCACTATGCCTGACCTGGGTGTTGACACCACAAAACATGACACACAACATACATCCACCCACATAAACAGACACACATTCGAACACACACACACACACACACACACACACACTCACACATTTTTAATTTGCATTTCACACAATCAATACACAGCAGATAGTTTTTCAATATACTTGCTTTGCTTGTTTACAGTTTGCACTGAATAGGCCCTCTGGTAGGCCTACTCTCAAGTAATAAAAATGGGGGGCTGACATTAAAAAAATCACATGTTCATCCTGGAAAGCAAGTAGAGTTGCTAGCTTGTCCTAGCCTGACATAACCCGCCCATGATACTTCTGTTCATCCGTATTCATGGTCTGCAGGTTCTTTAACCTGAAGCGATTATAGGGCGGGGGGAGTGCACTCAGCTCTGGTTTGAAATGATTGATCGCTAATTAGACGGTTGTCTGTTAACAGCCTAAACCATCCCCTGAAGACCGTCTCCAGACCATGAATACGGATGAACAGTAGTATTATGGGCGGGCTATGTCAGGCTAAGCTAGTCCAGTTTCACAGCAGAAAACCTGCTGCTCTCCCAACACATTTTGTAACATTACAGTGACACCTAGTGGTGTGATGCATAAAGTCTATTTCCAAAATTTGTAGGCTGGGTAAAATGTGTTTACTTGCGTTGAGCTACCACTAAATCCCTGCTTGATGTTGACTAATGTTTTCTTGGCATTTCAGGCTCACCTGATCAAAAGAAAGTTGAGTTTTTGATGTCTCATCCTGGTATCTGTGCCATGGCGGGATCCTCCGTGTCAATGCCTTGCTCTTTCACTCATCATGGCCTCAGAGTGTTCAAAGTCTACTGGGTGAAGAAGGAGACTGAAAACGGGACCACTCTGGATCTCCTGCAGACTCCCTTGTATGAGGGCCGAGCCCGTTACAGCACAGAGATGGAGCGCAACTGCACCCTCACGCTGAGTGACGTGAGAGTCGAAGATGCCGGTCACTATTACGTCACAGTTATCACTTATCCACCATTGAAGAGATGGCTTTCGGATTATGTCATCCTCCTGGTCACAGGTAAAAGAGAAAGGAAATAGGAAATTATTACTCAGTAATGTTGATGTAGTCATGTTGATTTGTTGATTTGTTTTTAATCATCCTGTGTACATAGTAGTGTATGTTGTGTGTGGTGTCTGGGACCTTGAATTTCCCCTTAAGGATCATCTATCTATCCATCTGTCTGTCTATCTATATGTATTTATTTATGTTTTGCATTTTGTTTTCAGTAACAATCCAATCATAAAATATATATATATATATATATATATATATATATATATGGGCAATTCCAGCGTTATGGACGTGACATTTTCGTGCATTATTGATGAACAAAAGGCCAGATAACCTCTGCAAACCTAGCAGTATTTCACAATTTTTTTCATATTCTTCTGCAAACTCCATGGCTGAATACAGGCAAACAGAAAAAAATAATATCATGATTTGCATCATAAGAATATGAGCCTTTCAATTTGCGTTATGGACGTGACGAAAAACGGACAAACTTTTGATAGAGCGTAGTTTTTGCTGTGAAGTGTGTGAAATTTCTAGAGAAATGTAAATATTACTACATTCATACCAAACAGGACACCTCAGTAAAGACAGAGAAAGACTTAATTTCAAATGTAAATGTAAAAAAAGTTGGTTTTCATTGGGAGACATGGCGTTATGGATGTGACGTTATGGACGTGACGTCTGGAAAAACCCTCCAAAACGATACAAAACAATTGTGAACGGTGGATTTTAACCTTTAACAAGATAAATAGTAATATAACAATGAAAAATAACTGATAGTATTGCAGCTTTGTGTGTGTTATCACCCATTTATGCCCATTATAAGCCCCTCCATAGACTTACATTATAGCTGAATAGGGTAAAAATTTTAACAAACAGATATCCTTTCGAAACTTGCTCAGTTGAATATTTACATCGAGACAATACTTTTTTGTATTGGAAGTTTTCTGAAAGAATTTGTATGTCCATGTAGGTGAGACTTAAAGTTTTAAGGTGAGGTTTACTTTTTCGTGGAATTGCCCATATATATATATATATATATATATATATATATATATATATATGTCATGTCTTCCTTTTGTAAGATATTACAGCTCTTAACATCCAGGCGTCAGGACAGGCAGTATTGGGATATCAAGTTAATCTGAGCTGCGAAAGCCGCTGCATGTTGAAACAACATTCCAAAATATTATGGAAAAAGAATGGGAAACGTTTACCTGGTAAACAAACAAAAAACAATGAGCTGATGTTGCGTAACATCAGGATTGAAGACGAGGGTGAATATTCCTGTGAATTAGAAGGTCAAGAGGGTCATCCATCTCCACCAGCAATGTTAAATATCATGTGTGAGTACAAGGGTAAACTAGTGAGTGGCCACTAAAACAGAACAGCATTTGAATTATTGAACATAACTGGGTTTTCATGTGAAATACTGTATATATCTCCTACTTAGATCCTCCAAAAAACAGCTCAGTTTCTGTCAGTCCTGCTGATGAAACACTGGAGGGCGCTACAGTGACTCTGAGCTGCCGCAGTGATGCCAACCCACCAGTGGAGAGCTACACCTGGTACAGAAGGACTGGAGATGAAACTACTGCAGTAGACTCAGGAGAGACCATCACCTTTACTCTAAACTCCACCACTGCTGGACTTTACCACTGTGAGGTTAGGAATAGACTTGGCTCCCAGAATTCCTCTGCATTTGACGTCTCTTTGGCAGGTAAAATATGCTTTGTATCTACTTATCCAGGGAGTTTCAATAATGTCAGTTAGTGTCATTCTGAACTGTTGTCACCCAAACCTAAAATGAAGAAAGATTCTATCTAACCTAAATTTTTCTGTCATTTTTTTCAGGTTTTCAAGAGCAAAGAGTAGCTCTACTGGTACTTGTGAGCATAGTGCTGGCTATTGCAACACTTGGACTTGGTCTCTTGTACTGGTGGTAAGTACATGTAGCAACAGCTAACACACAAGTGCTACTAAATTCAGCCTAGCCTAGCATTAAGTTCCAGAACATTCACGTCAGCAGAAGGTTCTCGGCTTCTCGCCAGTCCACTGCTTTGTTTTGTTTAACTTGAAACTTGCTCTGAGGCAGTTTGCTACATTTGATTAACCTGGGAATTCCCATGCTCCTTTGAGTGCTTATTTCATTTCACTCTGCAGAGGAGCATGGTGACCATGGCCGTTTTCTCGCTTACTTTCGGTATCCAATCGCAAACAAAAAGGGATTTGTACGGCCCTTGATTGCATTTTACGTCACGTGGTGGCTCTGGTATTGGCTCCGAGGTATGTACAGACGCTATGATAGACATTCGTAGCGCCCAATAAACGGCTATGGGCAATTGTAAACGATGCTTCCGCTACGAGAAATGCAATAGGTAGGTCCCCAGACTAAATATCACTTGTGATTTTAGTTTGGCATTCGCCAGGCTAACATTTGATATTTTAAGTATTTCATATAACAAAAAGCATCTATGAAAGTACACAGTTATATGTTCTATAATAATATGGGAATAGAGTGAATAACTGAATAATGAAATTAGTTTTTATTGGAATTCAGTCTAAACACAAATAGACAAAATCTATTTTCATAGGTCTTCAAACTTTGTAAAAGGAATACACAATAAAAATATCTAGACAAGTCAAAGTCTGAACCTTATAAAAGGTACTGGCTAAATAAGACTCAGAAAGACATTGAGAAATGTTATGTATTTTCACTACTACAGTAATTGTAAAAACTTAAAATTCTTACAGGAAGAGATCGAGAAACTCCCTGTTTGATTCCCAAACAGACAACATCGATCAGGTAAAGCACAGCTAGAAATGGGAAGATTATTAAAACAAAAATGTACTGCAGATGTTTACATGTTCCTTTTGTTTGTGTTAGGATGAAGCTGTCAATGACAATGTTCATCAGAGCAGAAATCCTGGTAATCAGATGATATCCTTGAGTCTGAACCCCAACACGCCCCAAACTGATGGAGCTTACCAGAACCTGAACCCCAACACCACCCAACCTGATGGATCTTACCAGAACCTTGACACCAACACCATCCAACCTGTTGTAGTAAACCAGAGTCTGAACCCCAACACCACCCAGCCTGATTCAGTTTACCAGAGCCTGAACCCCAACACCACCCAACCTGGTGCAGCTTACCAGAGCCTGAACCCCAACACCACCCAACCTGATGCAGTTTACCAGAGCCTGAACCCCAACACCACCCAACCTGATGCAGTTTACCAGAGTCTGAACCCCAACACCACCAAACCTACTGGAGTTTACAAGAGCCTGAACCCCAACACCACCAAACCTACTGGAGTTTACAAGAGCCTGAACCTCAACACCATCCAACCTACTGGTGTTTATCATAGCCTGAATCCCCAAACCACCCCTAAGTAAACTTGATAAGGTTTACCAGGCTGAACCCTAACCCCAGCCAACTTGACAAAGGTTTTTTTTTTTTTTTTTTTTTCTGCAGGTCGCCATTGGCCCCCAGTCCTTGCCTTGTTTTGTGTAGATGCTCAAAAAAAAAATCTTAATAGTTCAGTGCACCAGTTGGCTACACCATGATATAAGCTGTGTAAACTGCAAATTTTGCTTGTGATATCAGAGGAGTTGTTGTATAGGTGGGAGAAAGCTACAGTATATATAAAAACATTAGATGTAAGTGTATAGGACTTCACATAGGATCGGACATGCATATGTAGCCGGTGGCGGTCCGCATGGAATTGGGTGATGAGGATTTACACATACTGCCGCCAAGCTAGCCGAGCTAGCTGGCCTCCGCTACACATACACACAATAATTATTTTAACTTGTCAGCCATATTTCTATTACAGTGAAGTAAACTAGTTTCTGAGTCTAAAGAGCAGAGAACATGTTGTCACTTCTTGTTTTTAGCCTGTCATTTTAACAGTGTCACATTTACTGCGGCTCTTCTTGTGAAGTGACACCAATGCTTACACTTCGAGAAAGCTACTGTAGGTGTGAAAACGTCAGCATCACGTACAGCAGTTACTGGACTACATGCAGAGATGTGTCAAGTAGGAGTTGTACACTTTTTAACCAGGGAGTAACAACACATAGAGGATGTTTTTACTCTTTTCTATTGTTATTCTTCAATAATGTTTTATAATAAAACACATACCCATAAACACATAGCGTGCCCTTAGTTCTTTACTGTGGTTTCTACGTGACTGAAGACAGGGTATGCCAAAAGCTAAATACTAGCTGTGAGAAGATGAAAAAGCAATATGGTCATTGACGCAATATAAATTCAGAAGGATGGGAGCAGGCTTCACACAAAAGTCTTTTGGTTATTTTAAGAGTGCTGGCCCAGCATTTCTGCAGTCAATAATCAGGAAAGGAGGCCGCACTATGCATACAACATTTATTCACACAGACCCGTCTTGCCGTTCTGTGAACGCTGAAATGCGTCTTTGTGAATAAAAGGTGTATGCATAGTACAGCCCCTTTCCACAATATAAATTTGCAACTTTAAATTTTGGTGGTATTTAGTAACCCTCTAGAATTAATCATCTGTTACTTGTCCGAATACACATGTCAAAATCTACATCTGTGCAGTCCTTTTTGAGTTATTTTGTACTCAGACAGACAGACATACAGACACCAGCAAAAACATAATGTCCATGAGGTGAAAAAAATAAATAAAAAGGAGAAGAAAGTGTGGGTGCTTTAGAATTGGCACAGGATGTGCTGCTATGGTAACAACTACAAGCTTGCTGTGAAAGAATTTGAGCTAAGCTAAAAATTAGTTGTGAAAACATGTTTATAATGTTGAAGAGGGTGGAGTAACAACAGGACTACATATACATGACAAATGTGCAAAAGCTGGTTATTTGCATAGTTGCTCTTTGATGTTGACTTGATCGCTGTTGAGGACTACTTTTCACAGGGTAAGATTAATCATCTGCAATGCATGTAATACAGACCTTTGTGGATTGTGTAGCGTTAAGGTTTTTTTTTACATGTCCATCGCGACTGATCACATATTGTAACAACATTCAACCACTTTTTTTCAAACAGAAAACTGAGCAGAAGATTACAACACACTGAACTTCATGAACCACCAATGGAAATGGATAAATTTTTCTTACTGGCTGTGAAGTGGATTCTGACATTGTCACAATGTAAGTACAAAGTGTGAAGCCTGTGATACTCCATATACAGTAATGTCTGCTGTGACATACGGTATAACATAGCACATTGAAAGAAAATGTTCATATATGTTTGTAAAACTTTAGAATAATGTCTCAGTATGTAATGAACTTATTATTTACAAAACATTCCTACTGATTTGTAAATTATTCATAATTATATATTATTTTTATATGGGTATTGTTCTTTATTTATTTAGCATTAATACATGATAAAAATTATGTTTTAGACATTCACTGGAAAATTATGTTCATATACAGTATGTTTGTAAAACCAAAACAAATCATATTTGTGAAATGATTCTGATGTAATTTATAAACATTGTTAAATGAAATTGATATTTATAAGTAAGTATACTGCTGTATATCTGAGTAGATTGTACCTATTATCATTGTTGTACGTTTGAGCCTAACAATAAATAATAATTAAAACATATAGATTATTATATAGATTATCATTTTCAGAAATAGTATGAGGTTGTGCATGGTCAAAAAGCACAAACATGAGGAATATAATATCAAAAC
>JAODXP020000033.1:11714004-11739482 GCA_027497455.2 Sardinella longiceps | reverse complement strand
AGAAACCTTCAAGGAAGTTGCGGGAAAGGTGCGGTGATTCCTCAAAAGTGCATGGCCGCGATGAAGTGGCGGGGATTGGTTGAAGTTGCATTGAAGTTGCAAATCGCAACATCGCGAAATCCTGGAGGGTCTGTCTAGTTATTTCTTTTTTCAGTACTCATTTACTGTATTTATATATTCCAGATCCGCCAAAGAACATTAGCATTGTGTCTGATCCACCTGGTGAAATAACTGAGGGCAGTAATGTGACTCTGACCTGCATGAGTGAAGCTGACCCACCAGTACACACATACACCTGGATCAAGAATGGAAGTGTTGAACTGAAGTCAGGAGAGGAGAACACACTCACCTTCAGCAAGATCTTATCTGAGGACAGTGGAGAGTATCTCTGTCGAGCAGCCAATAGGATTGGACAACAGGATTCTTCTGCAATGACTGTCCATGTGTTACGTAAGTTTTGCCGTAGAATTTATTTGAGCAGATAGTACCCCAGTAACATTTTTTGGTTCCGGGAAGGTTTTCTGTCGGGTATGAGAATGTTCCCTGAAAGTAGTTTTGGTTGTCTGAAGGGACACCAGGAAAGTTTTTTAGACGGAACTAGAACGTTAGCTGGTTTGCATTTCTGGTTAGGTGAACGTTCCCGCAACATTATTCTAACGTAACATTTTGTGAGAAAAATATAAATAAAAAAACATAAATCATGCATACATCGACCAGGGATTGATCCCCGGTCGGCCGCGTAACACGCAGGTGCATTACTGCTAAACCACAGAATAATTTCCATAGTCAGTAAAAAAAAAAATAGCTCTAATACATTCCTATAGCGAGTCATAAAATTAAGACAGCCTAAATCACAGTCAAAATCAAATTATTTAATGATAATTTACACATAATATCTATCAGATTGTAATTCAAATACGATTAAAAGAAAATAACCACGAGGGAACGTTTTCGGAAGGTCTCAAAGTTACCACGCTGTAACTTTAGAGTTTTAACGTTTTCCGAACCAAAATAGGATAACGTTCTTAAAATAACCATAGGAGAACCAGGAGGGAACGTTAGTTAAGGTTCCCATAACGTTCCATGTTTGCTGGGTAACTAGACTTTACACTTTTTAGTCAATCCAAATTACTCATTAAACAGCTTTATTTACCTCCATGGAGGTTATGTTTTCGCCGATGTCTGTGTCTATTTGTTCGACTTTGTATGAAATAACTCAATAAGTGCATTACGGATTTGGATGAAATTTCCAGACGACGTGTGTATTGGAACAAGTAACAATTGATTAAATTTTGGTGATCCAGAGCACCATCTGTGACCACTTTGCCTAGGCTGAGGTCTGCGCTCTCTGAGTGCTTTTGTAGTTATTTCTTTTTTCAGTACTCATTTACTATATTTTTATGTTCCAGATCCTCCAAAGAACATTAGCATTGAGTATGATACACCTGGTGAAATAACTGAGGGAAGTAATATGACTCTGACCTGTATGAATGAAGCTGACCCACCAGTACACACATACACCTGGATGAAGAATCAAAGTGTAGAACTGAAGTCAGGAGAGGAGAACACACTCACCTTCAACAAGATCACTTCTGAGAACAGTGGAGAGTATTTCTGTCAAGCAGCCAATAGGATTGGTCAACAAAACTCTTCTGCAGTGACTATCCAAGTGATGTGTGAGTATCACTATTAAATGAATATGATTGGTGTAGAAACTGCATTTGTTGATTTCCTTGGTCCCTCTGTGTCATTATTAACTGACTGTATTGATGTCTAGACATATGTATTAATCATATAGGCCTACTGTGTTTGAATATTTTGTTCCAGATCCTCCAAAGAACATTAAAATTGAACTTGGACCCTCTGGTGAAATAACTGAGAGAAGTCACGTCACTCTGACCTGCATGAGTGAAGCTGACCCACCAGTACACACATACACCTGGATCAAGAAGAGTGGAGCTGTAGAACTGAAGTCAGGAGAGGAGAACACACTCATGTTCAGCAAGATCCGTTCTGAGGACACTGGAGAGTATCTCTGTCAGGCAGCCAATAGGATTGGACACCAGGATTCTACTGCTGTGACTGTCCATGTGTTATGTAAGGATTACTGTATAATTTATTTCAGCAGATGGCAACACCACACTATCATCAATCCAAATTACTAAATAAACAGCTATTTTTGTTCTTTTTTCCTACTCATTTACTGGATATGTTCCAGATCCTCCAAAGAACATACATATTGTGTCTGAGCCCTCTGGTGAAATAACTGAAGGAAGCAGAGTGACTCTGACCTGCATTGTTGAAGCTGACCCACCAGTACACTCATACACCTGGATCAAGAAGAGTGGAGCTGTAGAACTGAAGTCAGGAGAGGAGAACACACTGACCTTCAGCCAGATCCGTTCTGAGGACAGTGGAGAGTATCTCTGTCGAGCAGCCAGTAGGATTGGTCAACAGGATTCAACTGCTGTGACTGTCCATGTGATGTGTGAGTATCACAGTATAAGTAATGTGATTGATGCTAACATTGCATTTGTTGATTTCCTTGGTCCATCTGTGAAATTATTAAATGGTTGTTTTAATTTAATGAATCGACATGTATTAATCATTTAGGCTTACTGTATTTGAATATTTGTTCCAGATCCTCCAAAATTAATGAAAATTGAACTGAGCCCCTCTAGTGAAATAACCGAGGGAAAAAATGTGACTCTGACTTGCACGAGTGAAGCTGACCCACCAGTACACACATACACCTGGTTCAAGAAGAGTAGAGCTGTAGAACTGAAGTCAGGAGAGGAAAACAAACTCACCTTCAGCAAGATCCACTCTGACGACAGTGGAGACTATTTCTGTCGGGCAGCCAATAAGGTTGGCCAAAATGATTCACCTGCTGTGTCTATTCATGTTTTTTGTAAGTATGACTATAAAAGTATGTGTTTGAGAAAGCAGATGACTGCATTTTTAATAGTCATGCAACAGCAGCTTGTTCCTTCACATGTATTTCTCTACAGATCCTCCACAAAACACAAAAATTGTTTCGGATCAATCTGGTGAAATAACTGAGGGAAGCAGAGTAACTCTGACCTGCATGAGTGAAGCTGACCCACCAGTACACACATACACCTGGATCAAGAAGAGTGGAGCTGTAGAACTGAAGTCAGGAGAGGAGAACACACTCACCTTCAGCAAGATCCATTCTGAGGACAGTGGAGAGTATCTCTGCAGAGCAGCCAATAGGATTGGACAACAGAACTCTCCTGCCATTTCTATCCTGGTTTTATGTGAGTTGGAAAGAGCAAAAATACATTTTGTTGTTTATGTTCATGTTATTTTCTTCAGTTGAATTTTACCTGTTCCCTCTTACCCATCTAGATCCCCCAAAGAACACAACAGTCTTCTCTAATCACTCAGGTGTGATAACCAAGGGCATTACAGTGAATCTGACCTGCAGCAGTGATGCTAACCCACCTGTAGAGAGCTACACCTGGTTTAAGGTGAATGAGTCCACTCCAGTAGCATCAGGACAGCAATACAGCATCACTAACATCAGATCTGTGGATGGAGGACAGTACTACTGTGAGGCCAGGAATAAACATGGAGCAGAAGAATCGTCTGCTGTGTCCATCACAGTGATGGGTATGTATGTTGGGTGTTTGTGTGTGTGTGTGTGTGTGTGTGTAAGAAGTGGGGAAGGGGGTTTGCTTAAAGTTCCTTGCTGTATCAGTGACTTTTGAAGGTATCACTGCATTTCTATTTCTCTTCAATGATTAACTAATTTGGGCTTCCCTTCCTACTCAGATAATTCTTTGATGGTTACTGGTGTTTCAGTCTCAGTGTGTGGCTTGGTGTTGGGTTTGGTCTGTGCTGCTGTCTGGATGTGGTGAGTAGAGAAATAGATGAGAAGAGCTAATTAGTTAAGAGATTTCCAAATGTCAGAGAAACAATTGGCTATAACCAAAAAAACCTGTATATTTATTAATTTGTTTGTTTGTTAGCCTCTTCATCCATGATAGGTAGTGTATTTGTAGTTTTCATTTTTTCGGTTTACATGGTTCGTCTGTTGAAGTACGGCATTCAAATTTGTAGGTTTTTTTTTAATTTTTTTTTAGGTGATCACAATTCTTACGATTCTTTTGGGTGGTGGTTAGTGATGTCCCCCTTACACTGTATAGAAATGTAAATGTTAATAAGCTATTACATACTGCAGACGAGGTCACTATTTAACAGAAAAAGTATACAGTAGTTTAAAGGCTGAAAAACTACATTGTGTCACTTTAATTGCAATTAATATCAGTATTATCTGTAAAATCTATCTGTCTAATGTACTGTACCTGTTTATTTCTCTATCAGCTATCATTACAAAGAGCGAAGGACCCACAGGGGAAATCAAAATGTAAGCTATACCATTGAGACAATGACAGTGGCTTCATCGATTTGAAAAATTAATTAAATACGATTCTAAATTAATATGTGCTGTAATATGCTGATATTCTGTCCATTACCCACACGTTTTAGGATGATGTTGATCAACCGGGAGGAAAGTCAGGCACCATCCAGATGAATGTACAAAACACCACCCAACCTGATGCAGTTTACCAAAGCCTGAACCCCAACACCACTCAAAAAGATGAAATTGATCAAAGTCTGAACCTCAACACCACCCAACCCGATGAAATTTATCAAAGCCTGAACCTCAACACCACCCAACCCGATGAAATTTATCAAAGTCTGAACCCCAACACCACCCAACCCGATGAAATTTATCAAGGTCTGAACCCCAACACCACCCAACCCGATGAAATTTACCAGAGTCTGAACCTCAACACCACCCAATCTGATGAAATTTATCAGAGTCTGAACCTCAACACCACCCAACCTGATGAAATTTATCAGGGTCTGAACCTCAACACCACCCAATCTGATGAAATTTATCAGAGTCTGAACCCCAACACCACACACCCTGATGAAATTTATCAGAGTCTGAACCTTAACACCGCCAAACCTGAAGATGTTTACCAGAGTCTGGACAACCCAAGAAACAGCAAGAAATAGTTCCTGTAGGGGAACACATTGGCTCATTTAGAACTTGAGTCAATGGGATGCTATGCTAGTAGTTCAACTGAGCACCATCTACAAGGACAAGGCCATAAAGTAGTCATGACGTTCTGATTGTTCAGTGTGAATTATGAACTTGGCAGCCATCCCAATGCATTATTTAGGACATTTTGCTTGATGCTTGTAGCCTGACACGCCAGACTATATCATAAGAATGTATAGTCTGAAGACCACTGATAGACTGTACCTCAATGGAGGGGCGGGTGATTGCGTTGTCTTTCAAACTGCCTCTCCACGTAATAGGCTAGCGTTCCGGCCAGTGGTACCAGCTGGTATATCAAACTTTTCCCGTAGCCCGTCGGTAACACGCCAAAGACATCTTTTTCAGAACGAAAAACTTCAGTGCACTTTCTTGTTTCACTTTCAAAGAAAATGACAAGTGCAATTCGTCCAAAACTAAAGCCAAAGACGATTCTGCTCTGGTTTGAGCAGGGCTGTCGTCATCGTACAAAGCCTGCTTTACGATTTCCTGTACACATACCACGCTGTGATTGGTTATCCGCCGGCAGAGGAAGGATACAACGGGTTTCTATCAGTGGCCTCTAGACGTATCTGCTGTGCAAATTCAAATTTGCTACCGCTAGGGGTACGTCTAGAGTTCTAGGCTATGATGCTTGTTAGCATAGTTCACTTGCTACTGTCACTAGCCATCTCCATTCATCAGCACAATAAATGTAGCTTTAGCCATACGCGCGGGAACATAGGGGGCTGCGTACGCTGCAGCCCCCTATGTCAGAGCGTCAGCCCCCCTGGAGGGGGCTGCGATTAGGCTAGATATTTATTGATTCACTCCAAATCAATCATTACATTTCATACATGACTTGTATAAAGCAGAGTGCAAAACTAAACTAAGGAGGCTAGTAGGATAACTGACACAACAGGTAGGCTGCCTATCAGAATTCCTGAGAAGCGTGATCAATGGTCCGGACTTTGTTTTAGGCTATCAAGCATAGAAAATTCCGCATTTTAATCCAACCCTTCCTAAATGAAAATAAAAATATGTAAACATCCACTACTACTGTGCCCAATAGTTCAGAAAGCTCTAGTGGACAGGCTGACCCATATAGCCCAGCTATTAACAAGAGAATGCCTCCTCCTAACCTCCTCAACGTTGACAGCAATTCTCTGAGAGCGCACTGTTCCGTCAGGTCTGACAGCAGTTTGGAAGGCCAGTGTGGCCACGAAAAAGAGGAAAAGATCTGTTCTCAAAATTGGCTATCAAAAAATTATAGGCCTACTCTTAGTTCTAATGTTTTTTTCGCATTTTGCATAGTAGATATCGCCATTTAATAACAGCTTCATCTCGATTATTAACCAAAGACAAGACAACGTAACCTGTTATGTCTTGAATGGATAGTTCATTATTCGTGAGCGTTCACCACCAAAATATAATCATGTGTTCCTTGTCCTCATAGCCTATCCGCACTGTCCGAAAAGTTCTGTAGCCTACAGAACAGAACTTTTTATTTTGCGCACAGACAGACAAGACAAACGTCCACAAACATAACATTAACATGCGCCACTGGTTGGATCGAATAAGTTAGAAATATTTTTGCTTTAACCGAGCTACCACTACAACTAATCTAATTTGGAATGAGTGAAAGCAAGCGAGAGAACGAGAGAGAAATACCGGTATGTTGGGTTGAGAAATGAGAGCGAAGCAGTGGAGATAGAAGACATGCGCAGGGGTCTCCGACTGAACGGTAACAATTCTCCCTGTCACTGCGCTTTATTTGAGGTTCTCTCAGATATACCCTACATAGGCTATCTATGTTACACGGAAAACTTAGGTTACTGAGAAGACAAAAAACAGGTGGAGATTCTGTTTGGCAGGCTATAGCCTATTTTAAAAGACCCTTGCAAAAGTAGGCTACTTTGTTCGGATTTCTAACCGATTAAAATCATGATCGTATTTGATTGATTGGTCTTTTCGTATTTTGTCTCTAAATGACGATGGGTGTTGAACAGATATAGACAAACAATACAGACAACAATCACTCATCACTTCTAGATAGGCATTGTAGGGCCTATGTATGCCATTAGTGGTGTGCGCAATCAGCAGAAGAACTGCGCTGCGACTCATCTCCTGGAAAAATGTTTGGCACATGGGTATAGGCCTATCTACCCGCTGTCGCACTAGAATACGCACCCTACAACAGCCAATAGTTATTCAACAGCAGAGACAGACACACTTTTTCTGATGTTGGCTACCCCCCCCCCCCCTCCCCCCCTCCCCCCAAAAAAGTGACGTCACATTTAACGGCCCAGCCCCCAGCCCCCCTACACAAAACACCTTCCCGCGCGCCTGGCTTTAGCTTGCTATAACCTGAGCTAATCAGACTTGTCATTGAAAGTAATTGACTAATAGAGACCATTCATTTCTGTCAGTGTTGCTTAAAAAATCCTGGAAAATGTATTAATCTAAACCTAAGCATGCAAACAGCTCATGATCAGACAAATAGTAGGGTCATAAACCTCACTTCCGTGACCATCTTCTGGCTAATATGTTTTGACAACTGTTTTGGCTTCTATAGACCATTTATAAAAAAATTAGCCCCCATGTCCCTCGCAAAAATGTCGGCATTTTTTTCCAGAGGGCCGAATCCAAAATGGCTGCACGAGTCATCTTGAAAAAGTATTAAAGAAGTATTATTTCTACCAGAGCAACTACAATTATGTATGAATACATTATTTGTGGTAATTAGACCCTTAGAATTGTGATTCCGACATCATTTTGAGATTTCAACATCATCTTGGCCCTGAAATCCAAGATGGCCACCATCTGATAATATATAAATTTACTTTTCAACCAAAACACCAAGAATGACCCAGGGAAACATTTTTTGATGCAAACTGAGCATAAGGATTATGACATTAAGACATCATTCAGTCCCCATAAACCAAGATGGCCACCATCTGGGAAAGAATGTGACTAGGGCATTCTTCTTAACAAATTCAGAAGCATGGGCATTGATGGCAAAGTACACTCCTGATTTGAATCCTATCCTATCTAACTGGACGATCGATCATTCAACATGTCATGGCTAGGGCAAACACACCACCTCAACACAAGAGTACCCCAAGGCTTGGTTCTGGGGCCCCTCCTCTTTGCCTTGTATGCAACATCATGAGGCCCAGTCATACACTCGCATGGCTTTTCCTTCCACTGCTATGCAAATGATACCTAGCTATATCCTTTTCTTCATGGATGAAAGATAACCATCTCCAACAAAACCTCTCCAAAACTGAACTGTGGGCCCTCCCAGCCAAGAAAGCATATCACAGCATCAGCATTAAGACTGACTCCCTATCTATTCGTCCCACCAACAGGAACTATTCAAGTTCACAAGACAAGTCATTTATGCTGATCAAAAGAGTAGCACCATGGCTTAAGCTTGTTCAGTGAATTGGAAGAACATGAAAAAGAAATAATCATTCATCCATTTTGAAGATAACTTATGCCAACACTGCCTCCGTGCCAACTACTAGGCATATCTAGTACGTTACGCCATCCTTCCCTGAAGCACCATCCCATGTCAATCAGCCACAGACGGAATGGTTGAATTGGATGGTGTCACAATCCAAATCAGGGCACAACCCAGGAGACACAGGAGACAAGGAAGCACAGGACTAGGCACTAAATCAGGAAGCAACCATGATGTCAAAATCATAATTCTTTGCTCAATTTGCCTCAGAGTAAGAGTAAGAGTACTTTATTTTGTCTTTCGGGAAGGAAATTCTTTCTCTGCATTTGACCCATCCGGGGGGTATACACATACATGCATACAGACACACACAGTTGTTGGGAAGGGTGCGTACACCCACACATGGAGCAGTGGGCAGCCGTTAGTACAGCGCCCGGGGAGCAGTTTGGGGGTTAGGTGCCTTGCTCAAGGGCACCGCATCCGTGGGTGCCAGACATGGGGAGGCGCTGCACATTCACTCCCCCACCCTCCTCTTTGCACCGGCCGGGAGTCAAACCGCCCACCCTTTGGTCCCCAGTCCAACTCCCTGACCGGTACTCCACGGATGCCCCCAGAAAGAGTCTTCATGCATCATTCTAGGTGCTTTGGTTAAAAGAAAAATTATACAGACCAAGCACAAAAATTAAGGAAACTTGACTTTAGCACATTATATCTCCCCTTTAATCAAACCAATCAGTAAAGTGTTTTATATCATTTTCATCGTTGCTTCGTCGCCTTTACAATGAGGTATAGCTTGTAAGCATCGGGTAACCATGGAATGAGCAAGACAGCCAAATGTGTGAGTAGTGCCAACCAAAAATGTGCCAAAATGGCCACTAATGGTGTTCTGCTGCTAGTCATCTTGTTTTGAGCTTCAATGCTGCCAGGTGACTACCAGTCAGTGGTGTGCCTAAATTAGCACCTGAGCATGGGTTCTGCAAATGTTGTGTTTGTGGTTTCTCTAAGCAGCAACACTGGTGGAAAGATGCCATGTTTTTTCCTTCAGGATAGGGCCTGTGCAATAGGTCAACCCGAGGTTGGTGTCCCAGCATATAGAGTGGTGTAGACCACACCTCAAGAAGACCAGTTTCTCACTTTTGCTGCACTAAGGAACCGTAGGTTTCCTGCCAGACACTTACAAGATTTGCTCAACTAAACTGTACCAAAACCGGCTCTCACTACAGACTGTGAGGAACATTATGGATCTTCCACACACTACTGAGAGCCCTGACACTGAGTGTAAAGTGTATGGCCAACATATTTTTTTATTCTTGTCCTCAGTTTTGTGCGAGAGTACAATCTCCAATGCTCCAAGCAAAGGCTATACCAACAGAACAGTTTATCAGGCCATTTTGGCACATTTTTGGTTGGCACTGCTCACACGTTTGGCTGCGTTGCTCATTCCATGATTGCCCGATCCTTGCAAGCTACACCTCATTGTAAAGGGGACAGATCAACGATGAAAATGATATGTAACACTTTATAGACTGGTCTTACTAAAGAGGAGATATAATGGACCAAAATCAAGTTTCCTTACTTTTTCTACTCTGTTTATTAGCATATGGCGGCTATCTTGGATTTCAGGGCCAAGATGATGTTGAAATCTCAAAATAATGTCAGAATCACAATTCTAAGGGTCTATTTACCACAAATAATGTACTCATACATAACTGTAGGTGCTCTGGTAGAAATAATACTTCTTTAATACTTTTTCAAGATGACGCGTGCAGCCATTTTGGATTCGGCCCTCTAGAAAAAAATGCCGACATTTTTGCGAGGGACATTGGGGCTAAATTTTTTATAAATGGTGTATAGAAGCCAAGTCAGTTGTCAAAACATATTAGCCAGAAGATGGTCACGGAAGTGAGGTTTATGACCCTACTAAAAACATCTAATATGGATTTTATTCAGTTTTGCTTAAATCTATTATTGTTAATCAACTGTCTTTACTTTGTCTATTCACCTGCCTGTCCATGACCATCCCCTTGGTCAATAGGCTACTTCACTTTGTACAAGGGATTACAGCTATTGATGAACAATTGCTAGCTGGAGGTTTGAACTGTAGAAATTTGAAACGATTGAATCTGATTTTATCCAATCACTGTGATGTAACCTATGGTATGTGCCAACTTGTTTGAGAAGTAAGCTATGATACAATAGTTGTCTTCAAGGCAGCGCTGCCTTTAAGGCACTACTTCCCCCAATTAAGGGTTAGGTTGAGGTTGTAATCTAATATGTTATAGATTTTTTGCTTTTATTTTATTAGTTTTTACCTTTAAGTGACAATATTTAAAGTCTTTATGTCACCAACAGTGTCCATATTTTTGTCATGCACATTCACTTACTCTACATGTAAAAACCTGTTGCAGGAAACCAAATAAATAAATAAATAGATGAATGAAAACCTTTACAGTTTGACATTGTCATCAGACATCGTCGTGTGTCTTCTAACTGTATCAATAAGGCTATGGAAAATATTTCTGAAAGGGTCTCTATGCCTTTTAGCCTAGCAAGTCCACTGGTTTAAGACCAAACTACACTGTTCTGACTTGTTTACAGTGATGTAATTGCATTCTATGTCCAGGAGAGGTCACTTTAGAATTAACTGCCATCCTCTACAAAATGTTTAATTAATTGTTAATAGATAATAATTAGCAGGAAGTTAACATAAATGAAACAGTATTTCACAGAATCGTTAATTATTTATTTTGTTATGGCTGAATGGAACAGTTTGGAAATTTAGTCATATACTGATACTATTAAAACTTTACAATTTCATACTGATGTTAAAAAGCTAATGAATAATAATTTATAAGGGATGCTTACTATAATGAGCTAGAAAGGACATTGAACATATCAGTTTACATGAAATAGTGAAAAAGCTGAAAAGCAAGCGTGACAAGTGTGAAAAAAGAGTACACCAGCATAAGCATGCATTAGATAAAGAGTGAGAAAGGGAGGGGAGATCAGTGTTAAATTTCACAGAAGCTCCAAACTCAGTAGAAAGACACAGAGAACTCTTTTCAGCAGAACTGAATGTTCCTTCTTTGAACTCTCAACTTTTAGATACAGACTCCATCTTGGATAGCCTGGGAATTCCCATGCTCCTTTGCGCGCTTATTTCATTTCACTCTGCAGAGGAGCATGGTGACCATGGCCGTTTTTCTCGCTTGCTTTCGGTATCCAATCGCAGAACAAAAGGGATTTGTACAGCCCTCGATTGCATTTTACGTCACATGGTGGCTCTGGTATTGGCTCCGAGGTATGTACAGACGCTATGATAGAGACATTCGTAGCGCCCAATAAACGGCTATGGACAATTGTAAACGATGCTTCCGCTACGAGAAATGCAATAGGTAGGTCCCCAGACTAAATATCACTTGTGATTTTAGTTTGGCATTCGCCAGGCTACATCTTGGATGGAATGAAATGCTTTTGTGTGTTGTGGCGGTCTTTGGTATTTTTTGCCCTCAACGATGCCTTCCAGGCAGCGCTGCCTTCAAGGCACTACTCCACTCAGTTTAGGGTTAGGATGAGGGTTGAGGGGGTTAGGGTTAGGAATAGGGTAAGGGTAGTGCCTTTTAGGCTGGAAGGTGCCGTTGGGGGCAAAAAAACACCATTGAGCTGTTGTGGCCATGTGAAATAGGCCCGCAAGAGCAAGTAGAAAGATGTTAGTCCAGTAGAGAATAGTGGAAGACTATGTAGTTTCTCGGAAGACGTGTTAATGAACTGTAGGCGGTGCCCTTTAGCGACCCAGCAAAATAAAGGAAGTTGTACACATGGGGTGAATGGAGTCATGACTGTTTAATCTATTTACTGGATTGCTGAGTAAGGCTCCATCACAATTAAATATTGAATAAAATTTTAAAATAATACTGAAACTTAAAATAACACTGTTAAGGCAATAGGATCAACGGCACAATACAAATTCTGGTTTGTGTTCTGGATCAGAACCCATTCAGTAGTTTTGGAGTGATTTTGCACATAGACAAACAAACAAACCAACACTTGTGAAAGTATAGCTAACCTCCTTGGCAGAGGTAAAAATGATTAATGTACCCTATAGATGTATTTATGCAATTTTAAAAATCACAAATATACAGACACATGCACACACAAGGTCTTTGGTATTTTTTGCCCGCAACGGTGCCTTCTAGGCAGCTCTGCCTTCAAGGCACTACTCCACTCAGTTTAGGGTTAGGATGAGGGCTGAGGGGGTTAGGGTTAGGAACAGGGTAAGGGTAGTGCCTTTTAGGCTGTGCTACCTGGAAGGTGCCGTTGGGGGCAAAAAACACCATTGAGCCACACACAATGTCTGCAACAGTATGCACACAATTAGGAAGTAACTGAAATAGGCCTGTGGTGAGTGGCTATGTATAGCTGTTAGCTACCTGCAGGAAATGATGCACCAGAGGATATGTGTGCAATCATTGCATTTCATTTACCGTAGTTGTGACACACTAGGTTGTTGAGCAACGATTACTCAACTATTCACCTAAAACAAATTGTTGAATTTGGAGTTCATGCCCGCTGAGAAGGGAGGTGACATCATCAGAGGAACGAGTGTGAAAGAAGAAAAGAGAACACACCAGTAGAGAGAGAGAGAGAGAGAAAAGGAGAGAGGAAGTAAGATGAGTGTTATAGTAGATTAGAGAGAGGCTCGGTATGCAGTATAGCAGAGGGACACGATGAAAACAAATGTTCAACAGAACTGAGGAACGACTCTTCTGATTCTCATCTTATAGGTAAATACCTCCATCTTCTATGTATGACAAATACAGTAGTGAAGTAGTAATATTCTCTTCAAATAAAGTACAGTTGTTTGCAGGGTTTAGAGTTGAAAGATATAAGATGTAAGATGGTGCACTTTGGTGGAAGGGGGCATGAATGAATGCGGCACTAAAAGAACAGTTGTTGACTAGGTGTATAAAATCCAACTGGAATCATGACTTATTTAATTTCTGCAGTCTTACTGTGATGAAATCACATAAAAATGACTAATGAGAGAGAAATAACACCATCTCAATATGATATATAAAATTCATTTGTGCTGCATCACAAGTAGAACACGCAAATGTACAAAGAAAGACACTAAAAGCACACTCTGTACACTACTGCTCATCAGTTATGAGAAATGTGTTCACACTTCAAACCCCTCAGAGACACAGGCCAAGAAGTGCTGATCAGATAGATAGCCAGACTACAAAAATTGCTCGGAAACTTAACCTCAAGTGTTACCCTCAAGTGCTGAGTACAAAGACCTTCTGTTTTAAGCCATAACAATTAACACTGGTGTTATGTCTGTTCTCAGGGCACCGAGATAGAAAGAAAAATCTATTTCCAACTCAATTTTATGTGACAATTGTATGTGACAATCTGTCATGCTTCAGGACATGCAACCAGTTATGCCTGTGACATCCAACACTGCCCTGGTCATACTGATGATGATGAGTAAAGGTAAGGAGTCTAAAGACACTCACATATGTGTACTTGTTCAAAAAGAGCTATTACGCCTTTGAGGTGTCCCGATATCAGAAGAATAATGGACTTCGCCTGGGCTTCGGCTTCACCGTTGGGCTGTTCTTCGCCTTCGCATCGTCCATTATTCTTCTGATATCGGGACACCTCGGCGGCCGTTATCCCTTACATAGTATTCAACTTCCAGCCTGTATTGATGTTTGTCACATAATGTTATGATATTACTGAAATTGCAAGGGTTGAGATGTAGGATTTTGTTAACATCTCTTGACTGAAACAGAGATGAAGTAGGGAAATATTTTTTTCCATGGTTTCAGCAAAGATGATTGGTGAAGCAGCTTTGGTTATGACTATTTGTATGAATATTTTTTTTAACAGAGATGTCACATGGCTTTATTATGGCATATTTTCTTGATTGTTTTTTTTCTTTCTTTCTTTTTTTTTCTTGAGTTTATGTGTCATCACCAATGATGCCTGATTTTAAAGGCCATTGATCCCTTGGAGTCATCCAAGTTCACAAATAGATTGCCATTCGTGTTTGAGGACTACATGAGTACAATAGCATAGACTAACTATTTTACACAAGTTCAGCACTGATTATCACTTTTACATACAGTAAAATTGCCACGTCTTCTATTCTACATGAGTTTAACATCATTGACTGCCAAAAAATGGATGCATATTTGTTGGAGAATAGGCTGAGAAAATTGGTTCAGAAAGTTGGGACAAAAAGTTATGTAACAACTGTGCTGGTGACTAACTTGAAGCAATGAAGCAGGCAGTCTTGCCACATTTGAATTGTGAAAAACTGGCAGTAGCTTATTGAATAGTATACAGTTTAATTAATAGGCCTCCCTTGAAAACGTTGTGTCTGTATAGCATTATTTTTAATGACTGTCAACAATTCTTTTGAGCTTATATAGGAGTCTCTTACCTGCAATTTCTGTCCTGTACTACAGTTTCTATGGGGGCAACAGATCCCTGTGTTTTCCCGTTCCTCTATAAGGGCAAAGAGTACACAGACTGCACAACGGCTGGTAGTACCTGGTTATGGTGCTCTACCACCTACAACTACAATAACAAATGGAGATATTGTGGCAGTGAGTGCACAATATGACTCTGGAGTATAGCAGGAGAGTAACAGTGACATAAATGAGTGATGGTTCATGTTTTGATCTACTGTATTTTAATAAAGATGAAGAGGTGTAGGGTGTTCATCAAAATATCTGATGAAAAGGTTAAATTGTAGAACTGCGTCTACAGGAGTCTGATGTCTGTTTTGTGTTTCAGATGCATATGGTGGACGTATATCTTACTCATCACAGAGTATCTGTGCTTTACAAGGAACTACTGTGGACATTTTCTGCTCATATACCTATCCCTCTCATCAGACAGTGCAGAGAGTCCACTGGACAACCTCAGACAATGATGCAGCTTATGATATCTCTCAGCTGCCTGGGTTAGGGTATAGGGTTGGTGTGAACCATAGAGGTAAACGCTGCTCTCTACGTATAAACTCAGTTAGACATTCTGATAGTGGAAATTATTACTGCAGGGTTGCAACTACGGAGGAAAGAAGGACGGGAAAACCTGGAGTCAAAGTTTCAGTCACAGGTAAAGACATGTTTGTTTGGTAAGATGCATTAGTTCACTCCTCAAGATAAATCTTTTTACCTCCATGATAATTTTCTTAAGTTCACAAACAAATTAACATATTTTTCCCCAAATAATCTTCTGTTTTGTAGTCTTAAATGTTTCATTCCCAAGCAGTCCAGTGAAAAAAGGAGATAAAGTGACTCTCATCTGCAAGACCACCTGTCATCTCACCGGCAGCCCTTCATTCATCTGGAGTAAAGATGGACGTCCTGTAGAGAAGAAGCAGATCATCAACAACCAGCTGCAGCTCCACCCAGTCAGCAGAGAGGATGAGGGCAACTACACCTGTGCTGTTAAAGGACATGAGAATCTCCCATCTCCACCTGAAAGACTCAGAGTTATTTGTGAGTCTGTCAAACCAGCAGTATGGCGTTTTATGTGGGAAAATGAAATTCCATTTACCCCAAATATATTTTCTGTTCAAAAGAAGCTGACTACTAATATTAGGAACATATAGTTATAATTTCAGAGATTTATTTTTATTTGAAAAATGTGATTTCAAAATGTTAAATGAATTACTTGTTTGAATTTAGATCCCCCTCAGAATGTGTCAATTAAAATCATTCCATCTGGTGAAATAACTGAGGGAAGCAGAGTGACTCTGACCTGCATGAGTGAAGCTGACCCACCAGTACACACATACACCTGGATCAAGAAGAGTGGAGCTGTACTGAAGTCAGGAGAGGAGAAGACACTCATGTTCAGCAAAATCAGTTCTGAGGACAGTGGAGACTATTTCTGTCGAGCAGCCAATAGGATTGGACAACAGGATTCTCCTGCAGTGATTGTCCATGTGTTATGTGAGTATCATTATGAAATGAATTTGAGCAGATGACAACACTGATTTCTTTTAATGAACTACTTTGTTATCAGCTTTAGTCTGTATATCAGTATATTCAGTATATCACTGAATTTGTATTTGCATGTTCCAGACCCTCCAAAAAACTTAAGCGTTGTGTCTGATCCATCTGGTGAAATAACTGAGGGCAGTAATGTGACTCTGACGTGCATGAGTGAAGCTGATCCACCAGTACACACATACACCTGGATCAAGAAGAGTGGAGCTGTCCTTAAGTCAGGAAAGGAGAAGACACACAATTTCAACAAGATTCACCTTGAGGACAGTGGAGACTATCTCTGTCAAGCAGCCAATAGGATTGGTCATCAGGATTCAACCACAGTGTCTGTCCATGTGTTATGTAAGTGTCAAAGAAAAAATAAATAGCAACTATGCCTTCTTTCTGTCAAACGATGAATGTGTTTTGTCAACTAGTCTACACACTGTAAAAAAAGAAAAGTTAGCAGAACTTGAAATTTCAAAGTCAACCGATTTCACTGGCTTTTTTAAGTTAGCCCAACTCATTAAAGTAAGTTAACACACTGTTAAAAAAGAAAAGTTTGCTGAACTTAAAATTGTAAGTCAACCCATTTCACTGGCTTTTTTAAGTTAGTCCAACTTCAGAGTGCATAACTTGATATTTCAAGTTGCTAGGACTCATTTTAAATAAGTAGTCAGAACACAGCATCTTAAGTTGCCGCTACCTTGATGTCAAATTGACATGTCCCAGAATCCCTCACCTTCCACATAAATTCGATCATGTTTATCCATGTTGAAATGTAATTGTGAAGAATCAATGAGTAGATTAAAAATTGCACAGTATAACCACCATGCTACTTGAGTACTGTGTTGCACTTTGCATTAAAACTTATATTTATTATGACACACCATCATGGAGATGACTATCCACAATTTACTTATCCTTGTAGGTATGATCAGTAAGGTAAAAGATGAAGCTTGTTTGGATATTTAAAATATTATTGCTGACAATGAAGGAACATCAAAGCTGCAGGTGTTCAGATCAGTGATAAATCAAAATCATCTTACAAGCTAAATATTTCACTCAAGATATTAGGTTTGGGAGATGTGATAATGGCGTGATAATGGCATGATTATTTTAGAAACACTGCTTATGTAAGGCTTTCTGTGAATATAATCATTCCAATCAGGGTTGGATTGTAATGCTAACCAAAAATCACATTTATTTGAAAATCTGTTTATATTTACTAATAGGTTGCACTAGGAAGTGTGCAACCACAGCTTAAACTAGGTTGCACTAGGAAGTGTGCAACCTCCGCTTAAACTAGGTTACACTTGGAAGTGTGCAACCTCAGGTTAAACTAATCAACTAAGATTAGTTTACTTGCTTCTTCAGGCACACAATTTTTGGAGCATGTCCAAATTTCAGTGATACCTTTGCTGGAGCAATCAAATGATCAATTTTGAGCTCAGCTGAAGATTATGAATTCCAGTTTGAAATAAGCATTTGTCTTTTAAGAAAGGGCTTCTCAGTTACCCTTGCTCTTCCCTGAAAATCAACCAATAATCTAAACTTTATCCTAAATTTGGCGTCAGTTTCAATCTTGCCTACTTTTTGAGAAATCACACTGAGCAGTAAGACAATATTTGAATTGAAAATGAACAGTAAGGCAATATTTGAATTTAAAATGGACAAATACTGGTACCCATAATTCTCGGACGTAACTCTGAAACACCTCTGTCATGAGAGTGTTGACTTGCACTAGAGACAGTGGGAGCTTAGCTCCAGGAAGTGTGACTCCAAGTGACCATTAAAACTAACTTGACATTAATCTCATTTAATTCATTTCTTCAGTGTCATAGAATTAAGAAAGAAAATGCTTTGGTATGAATGGTTATCACAGTTGTTTTTAAAAACATTTAAAAAGGATGCCATGCACATCCAAATGCACAGGCTATCAGCCTTGGTTTTATGGTTAGAGCAGGTATACAGATGAAGCCATACATAGACTAATGGTTGGAGTTTCAGACTTGAAGTCACAAGGTTGTTGGTTCAATCCCTATGTGCTCGCTTTTTGAAAATATGTTAAGGACAGCGTTTGTTGACAGAGCAATCACTGGTTTCTCAAAAAAAAAAAAGATTTTATGTTGGCAGAGCAAGGATTTTTAAGTTGGTAGAACAAACAATTAGTAGTGTTTACTTACTTTAATGAGTCCTGGCAACTTGAAATATCAAGTTCTGCACTCTGAAGTTGGACTAACTTAAAAAAAGCCAGTGAAATTGGTTAACTTTGAATTTTAAGTTCAGCAAACTTTTCTTTTGTAGTGTATGCTTTTTAAAATTATATTGAAAATATGGCATTACTGTTTGGGAAGAACTTAAGCTATGCATAGACTAATGGATAGGGCTTCAGACTTAGAACTCTAAGGTTGATGGTTCAATCCCCCATGTGCTCTCAACCTGAAGATGTATCAGCAAGGATAGCTTTTTTTGTATAAAGACCAATCACTTGACTTGAAATTTCAAGTTGGCAGAACAAGGAATTTTAAGTTGGTAGAACAAACGACTGTGTAGTTAAAGTAAGTAGTGTTCACTTACTTTAATGAGTCCTGGCAACTTGAAAAATAAAGTTATGCTCTCTAACTCGAGAAAACCAGTGAAATCGGTTGACTTTGAAATTTCAAGTTCTGCTAACTTTTCTTTTTTTACAGTGCAGTTGTTTCTTCAAATGGGTGAAATGAATGATTCAGAGAGTAGATGCTAACACTGCAATGTTGGACTCAATGTGCCTATACTTACACTGGTTGTGATGTCTAATTGTTGACTGTGTTTGTTCCAGATTCTCCAAAGAACACAGTAATTGCGGCCAATCCATCTGGTGAAATAAATGAGGGCAGGAATGTGACACTGACCTGCATGAGTGAAGCTGACCCACCAGTACACACATACACCTGGATCAAGAAGAGTGGAGCTGCAGAACTGAAGTCAGGAGAGGAGAAGACACTCACCTTCAGCAAGATCCGTTCTGAGGACAGTGGAGAGTATCTCTGTCGAGCAGCCAATAGGATTGGCCAACAGGATTCAACAGCTGTGTCTGTCCATGTGTTATGTAAGTGTCAGTTCAAAGACAAAAATGTAACACTTTAGTGCAGTTTAAAGAAAAAAAAAACTGTTTAGAAAATGTCTAACTCTTTACTCTGTGTGTTTGTTCTAGATCCTCCGGAGAACACAACAATTGAGGTTGATCCGTCTGGTGAAATAACTGAGGGAAGCAGAGTGACTCTGACCTGCATGAGTGAAGCTGACCCACCAGTACACACATACACCTGGATCAAGAAGAGTGGAGATGTAGAACTGAAGTTAGGAGTGGGAAAGACACTCAACTTAAGCCAAATTGTTTCTGAGGACAGTGGACAGTATCTCTGTCGAGCAGCCAATCGGATTGGCCATCAGGACTCTCCATCTGTGACTATTGAGGTTTTATGTGAGTTTCAAAGAGATTGAGAGAAAAAAAGTTTTATGTTCATGTTATTTTACTCAGTTGAAGATTACATGTTCCTTCTTACTCATTTAGATCCCCCAAATAACACAACAGTCTTCACTAGCCTCTCAGGTGAGATAACCCAGGGCACTACAGTGAATCTGACCTGCAGCAGTGATGCCAACCCACCTGTTGAGACATACACCTGGTTTAAGGTGAATGAGTCCACTCCAGTAGGATCTGGACAGCAGTACAGCATCACTAACATCAGCTCTGAGGATGGAGGACAATACTACTGTGAGGCTAGGAATAAATATGGAGCTGAGAACTCTGCTGTGTCTGCTGTGTCCATAACATTCACTGAGTTGATCACAGTGATGGGTATGTGTATCACTGATGTCTGAGTGCTGTGTGTGTGTGTATGTGTGAGTGTGTGTGTGTGTGTGTCTGGCTGGGGAGGGGTTGTGCTAGAGTCCACCTGTAGTGACAGTTGAAGGTATTGCTACACCACATCGACTGACTTGCATTGGATCCTCATGAGGGCTATTCATGTTTCATTATAGTAATAGTTTACTGTCATTCAATCATAGCCCTGTAGCACAAACTTGCTGACTGTCGTAGATAGTGAGAGATAGGGTTAAAAACAATTTGGGTTAAAAACAACATAAACTGAACGCAAATAGGAACAAGCAGTTTATAGTCATTAGTGCTAATAATGTTGCTTTTAATTTGGAAGGACTTTGGTGCTCGACTGTGCTTGTTCGAATTTGGTCAGCTGTTTCATATCCTGTCTTTCTCCTCGCTATGTAAAGCCAGGTCAGGGAATTTCTCGGGTTTCAGCGTATTTTTTCCAGACTTTTTCCAGACTTTCCCAGACAGGGGAAGTCAGGAAATTTGATCTTTTTGCATGCAAAAATATTTGAGAATTTTGCAAATGTGTCACCAGGCATTCTTCTTGTTTCTAAGAGTTTTTGAATTATACTGGAGTCTATTAACACTCATAATTGACTGATTCATGCCAGTGAAGTGTTATAAGGTAGACCCATGGGTGGACATTAGGTTTGACCATTTTAAATGACGTTTTCTGCTCAGCACCCAATCGTTATGTTAGACTTTTTTTTTTTTTTACGGGAGGTCATGGAGATTCTGATTTTTGATCAGAGGAAGATCATAGAAAAGTCTGATCATTTTAAGTCTGATCCGGAGTGAGAATGACGCCAAACTATCAGTTTAATATTTCATTGCAGGAGAGCAGAGTTCTGTGATGTCTATTGCCGTGGCTGCTGTTTCAGTGTGTGGAGTGTTGGGTTTGGTCTGCGCTGGTGTGTGGATGAGGTGAGTACAGATATGAAATTCTGACATCTAGTGGAAAAAAATCATATATTGCAGCCATTGAATAGTGCTCAAGAATCGAGGAACTGGTACTCAGTAACATGTGGAGGTAGCCTGCATCCCATCCAACACAACTCCATCAAGTTTCTAAATATATATATTTTCTGCTGGTAACTAATTGCCAATATCAGGTTGCCATTTTGCTAACAAATTAAATGTAATTTTAGCCTAGAATTCAAGAGAACATTGTGGAGCCTTATAAATGATTATCAACCAGTGAAATTTTAGGAGGATATTACGGATATTACATATTATGTAATATCCTCCTAAAATTTCACTGGTTGATAATATTATTACGTATATGTTCTACGTGTAGATTCGTACAGTGTATTGAAATGTACGGTACTGTATTTCTGTATTTCTTACATGCAAATAGAAATGAGCATTGAGTGGGGTTAGTTGTTGTCACATTCTTTTGAGTTTGATGGTCTTCTTGACACTGAATTGCAGTGCTGATTTTTTTTCTGCAACTTTGCCACAGGCAGCTTGTAGTTGTAAATGATTAGCTACAAATGTATTATCTCCCCCCAGATATCACAAAAAGACTGAGCAGCCCCAACGACCAGTAAATAATGTAAGTTACTGGTGATGGTCTGAAACGTTTCATCTGATTTGCTATTTGTAATGTCTAATCTCTTACTGTAAAGTCATGGTTTGGCTTCATTGAAGCATATGGTTGCTCTGCTCTCTGAGCCTGCCGACTGCTGTACATAGCAAGTAGAAACAGAACAACACAGACCAGTCGAGTGTAAATGCGCCCAGGCCAAATATAATCAACTGCATCAAAATAATTCAAAATCAAAAGGAAGACTTGTGTCAGTTTGCTCAATGTAAATGCGCCCGAGCCGAATATATTGAGTCAACAACACCAAAATATTTCAAAGTCGAAAGGTAGATTAGTGGTAATTTACTCAATGCAAACTGCCCAGTTGCATTAGCATTCGATCTTGTTCCAATTTCTCTCTTTCCACCCACAAAAGTAATGCAGTCAGCAGGCTTGTGCAACAGGGCTATACGCTTGAATAACGCTGGACCATCGTTTTTATCTTACTTACTTACTTTGACTTTTGACTTAATCTCTAAAATAATGTCCAGTCCTCCAATACTGACGTGCACATATCTGGTCAGGGCGGATCTGCTGCTGGTCCCACCAGTGCTGTGGCTGCAGGACGAGCAGACAGTGATGTCCAGTACTCCACCATCCAACCCCACGGCTTTAGCCAGACAGCTGCAGGAGAGGAAGATGTCCAGTATGCCAGTGTGCAGTTCAAGAAACGTGGCGATCAGTCTGACAAGGCTGCTGAAGCAAACAAGTGGGTGAATTATTTAATTGTATTGAATTTAAAAGAACTGCACTCTCTTTAAAGGTGGGGTATGTGATCAGGAAAAACTGTTTGAGAACACTAGGCATTTGAAAAGAAACAACTCAGAAGTCCAATCCCCTGTCTTCAGATTTCCCCTGAAGCCACACCTCCAGAGTATAGGAACAAATGGGGAAATACCCCACCTTTAACTTCTATAACAGAAGTTTTATTGGACCATGTCCACAAACAAACCTGTTTCGGCAGTAGGCCATTAAGTTCAAAACATGATTTAAGTTTAAACTGGCACCCAAAGACATCTACATTGAGTAGAGTGCACCTGTTCAGTCCAATACTTAAATTACTCAATTTACATTCATTCACAAAAAACTAAATGATGGCACTGTAAAATGTAGAATTCAAACTACTGTTCTAATGAAGTAATATTAGGCAAAATGTTAAAAATTCATAATAGTGAAAGTGAGTTTTGTGTTGCAGTTCCACTCTTCAGCCAGAGGAGGAGCCCTCCGTGATCTACGCCAGTGTACAACGCAAAGCTTGAACACTGATGCAAAGAGTACTATGCTCCATTTAAATTTCATGTTAAGTATAGAGTAGATACCACATTGCAAATTATGCTTCAATTATTTAATTGATTTGCCACTGTATAGAGTAATTTATTATGATGACCAGTTGCTTCTCTCTTGGGCTCTCTTGCTTTCTGGTCCCTGTCCAGCTTTTACACCCATTCTTATAAAGATACTTTAGGATATTTTCTACTAGAGTATGCAAGTTGTGTTTTGTGAATTGTGTAAAGAACTGTCATTTATGAATCTATGCACATCTTCAAAATGACCATGTAAACAATTCAATTTTATGGTGAATCAGACAAAGACCCCTGTAGATACTTAGCTTGTACTTCCTTCAACAACGGTATGACAATGGCAATCCTTGGTTGTGATAACATGTTCATTTTCTGACAACAGTATGAATCAGATCAGATAAACCTTTTTGATGAAGTTTGCTTTCTTTCATTTGTCCAGCTTGTTGATCCTTAATGTAGTCATCAACACATTTATAATAACAAGTCAATGTTATAAAATGGACAGTATATATATGTAATTATATATATATGGGCAATTCCACGAAAAAGTAAACCTCACCTTAAAACTTTAAGTCTCACCTACATGGACATACAAATTCTTTCAGAAAACTTCCAATACAAAAAAGTATTGTCTCGATGTAAATATTCAACTGAGCAAGTTTCGAAAGGATATCTGTTTGTTAAAATTTTTACCCTATTCAGCTATAATGTAAGTCTATGGAGGGGCTTATAATGGGCATAAGTGGGTGATAACACACACAAAGCTGCAATACTATCAGTTATTTTTCATTGTTATATTACTATTTATCTTGTTACAGGTTAAAATCCACCGTTCACAATTGTTTTGTATCGTTTTGGAGGGTTTTTCCAGACGTCACGTCCATAACGTCACATCCATAACGCCATGTCTCCCAATGAAAACCAACTTTTTTTACATTTACATTTGAAATTAAGTCTTTCTCTGTCTTTACTGAGGTGTCCTGTTTGGTATGAATGTAGTAATATTTACATTTCTCTAGAAATTTCACACACTTCACAGCAAAAACTACGCTCTCTCAAAAGTTTGTCCGTTTTTCGTCACGTCCATAACGCAAATTGAAAGACTCATATTCTTATGATGCAAATCATGATATTATTTTTTTCTGTTTGCCTGTATTCAGCCATGGAGTTTGCAGAAGAATATGAAAAAAAATTGTGAAATACTGCTAGGTTTGCAGAGGTTATCTGGCCTTTTGTTCATCAATAATGCACGAAAATGTCACGTCCATAACGCTGGAATTGCCCATATACAGTATATATATTTTTTTTTTTTTGAGAGAGAGAGAGAGAGAGAGAGAAAATATGAAGTCATTCTGTTGAAAGGGGAGGGAAGAGTTCATGACCTCTCAGAGGGGAAATGACAGATGGAAATAGAACAAGGGGGAGGAAAGGGGAAGATAAAGAGTTAAAAGGTCTTGAGGGCAATACAGAAGAGAGACACAACAGAAATGTTGCGTAATCAGTGCCCTCTCTGCTTCACTGGAAATAATACTGAAATATATGGGCCTAATTTTAGTCTGACAAGCAAGTCTAGATAGAAAGATCCTTGTGGCGGATTTTTTTTTTTTTTTAAACTGTCATAGAATGCACTCCAACCATGGAGCATGGATGAAGCCATTTCAAACAACGCTAAAGGTCACCGCACACCGGTTCCGACAGAATGCTGAGCACTCTGCTTCCAACATTTGATTCCATTGTTTTCAATGCAACCCCGCACACCAGCTCCGAACCCTTCCGCCGTCAATTGTGAATTACGATTCAAGTCTATTTTGTCGGGGCCGGCCATTGACATCCAATGTTAATTTCACAGGCTACTGTGCTAGGTGCTAGGCGAAATTGTCGGATTCGAAAGTGCTCCGCAATGCTGTCGGAACTGGTGTGCAGCCGGCTTAAGCCTGCCCGAAAACTCCCAGTCAATTTTGGTCCCTTTTCCATTGATCAGGGGTGTCGTAGGGGTGGAGTGGGGTCATGGAGGCCACTGCACAAGGCCCAAATTATACTGCTACCTAACCTACGCCCCTGCCATTGACTGGTAACAAAACACCTCAAATTTATATTTGCATTACTGGTGTAAATTTGCAGATATTTCAAACAAGGATTTCTCATTAATTTCATTTTGTTCATAAACTT